>CM050326.1:38159514-38748587 GCA_027475135.1 Bactrocera correcta
TGAAGATGTTTCCATATAAAATTCAAATGGCACAAAAACTAAACCCAGCTGATTATCCGCGACGCCTTAATTTTGGCAAACAAACAAATGGGTCAACTTTAAATGGCCTACCCTGTACCTTCTATTGTACGAATCATCCAGATGGAAAGGCGCATGGTGGAACTGGTATCTTAATCAGAAGTCGCATTAAACACCATTCTTTAACTGGAACTGCTGAAAATTATCTGCAAGCAACATCAATATGCGTGCAGACAAAGCAAGGTGATATTACTTTGTCCGCCGTTTATTGTCCCCCACGTTTCCCGATTACAGAAAAGCAATTTATAGATTTCTTCAGCTCGCTGGGAGAGTGCTTTCTTGCTGCAGGTGATTATAACGCGAAACACCCTCACTGGGGTTCCCGGTTATGTAATCCTAAAGGCAAGCAATTATATAACGCCCTTATATGTAAAAGAAACAAACTGGACTACGTATCTCCTGGAAAGCCTACATATTGGCCGACAGACCCGAATAAGCTGCCAGATTTAATTGACTTCGCAGTAACTAGGAAAATTCCTCACAGCCTTCTTACTGCAGAAACAAGAGCAGACGTCTCATCAGACCACTCACCAGTTCTCTTCACTTTGCGGCATCAGTCACACTATAAAGAGCTACCTTATATGCTCACGTCAAAAGCTACAAACTGGTTAAAGTACAAAAAATACATCAGCACACACATAGAACTCGAACCAAAGTTAGATACACCGGTCGATATTGAAAATACCATCGCAGCATTCGAATCAACCATTATAACAGCCGCCAAAATTTCAACTCCTCAAAAAGGTTACCTGGAAAACAAAAAGCATAGCTTAACTAATAGGGAAATTGAAATACTCGTATTACAAAAACGACGCCTACGAAGGGAGTGGCAGGTTCATAGATCACCAGCCTCAAAACAACTGTTGAAAGCGGCCACACATGCACTGACGAGAGCCCTCAGAAGTGAGGAACAGCGTGCCCAGTACCAGTATATTCAAAAGCTGTCACCGACTAGTACAAAGCACCCATTGTGGAAAGCACATCAAACTCTAAGTGCGCCAATAGAGTGTGAAATGCCAATACGTGACAATAATGGCAAATGGGCTCGGAGTGATGCAGAAAAGTCAGCAACTTTCGCTGCTCATCTAAAAACTGTCTTCCAGCCAAACCCAGAAACTAATGACTTTACACTTCCAACCGTACCCTATTTGATGGAATCTGAGCCAGTGAAATTCGTACCTGAAGAGATATCAAAAATAATTATGGAGAAATTAAATCCAAGAAAAGCTCCTGGGCACGACTTAATTACTCCAAAAATGATTATTGAGCTACCAGATTGTGCTATAATCTGTATCTGTATGTTTTTCAATGCAATCACAAAACTAGCTCACTTTCCTCAACAATGGAAAAAGTCAACTATAGTGATGATACCTAAGCCTGGAAAGGACAAAACGCAGCTCCCGCAAAACACCCACGAACTGTTTAAGTCCTACCTTTATGATCGAAATTTTGTAGTTCGATGTAACACCACTACATCTGAAGCCCAAACGATTGAAGCTGGTGTACCACAAGGCAGTGTTCTTGGCCCAATGCTATATGTTTTATACACTTCAGATATCCCAGTAAGCGACCGCTTGACTATGTCTACTTTTGCCGATGACACTGCAATAATCAGCCGCTCCAAGTGCCCAATTCATGCAAATGCGCTGCTAGGAAATCATATCGTAGCTGTGGCCAACTGGCTCGCAAACTGGAGGATAAAGGTTAACGAGCAAAAATGTAAGCACGCTACATTTACCCTAAACAAGAGCAGCTGTTCGCCTTTGACACTGAGCAACGTACAAATACCACAAAGCAATCATGTCACTTACCTAGGGGTCCATCTGGATAGGCGACTTACTTGGCGAAACCACATAGAGGCTAAAAGGACTTACCTTAAGTTAAAGGCACGTTCTTTGCATTGGCTTATTAACTCTCGCTCAGCCCTGAGTCTGGAGTATAAAATCATTATATACAACACTGTTTTAAAACCAATCTGGACCTATGGGTGTGAGCTGTGGGGCAACGCGAGTAGCAGCAACATCGAAATTCTTCGTCGTGCGCAATCAAAAATTCTTCGTACAATCACCGGAGCACCGTGGTATATCCGAAATGAGAACATCCAACGCGACTTAAGAATTCCAGACGTACGAACTGAAATAGAGCAACGAAGCGCGAAGTATGCATTGAAACTTTCGGTTCACCCAAACCAACTAGCAAGATCGCTATTGCGTGTGAACAGGAGCTCAAGATTACGTAGAAACGACTTACCAGCCCAGACGTGATATATCTTAGGCCCAGTTTAAAAAAATAATCACCCATGTAGGGTGTAAATTAAGTGAGTAGTTTAAGATTCGAAAACTTATTGTTAGGCTCTTAAGTAGGGTAGATTCAATAAATAATAGGAAAGTTAATAAAAAAAAAAAAAAACATTTTGTCCTATGAACTTCAAAAAATATAAGCTAAAGTAATTTTCATGTTGTAGCATAAGTATTTTGACAAGTACCTTTTTATGTGAATAACAAAGTTTAAACTTAAAAAAACTAAAAGCAAAAAAAGGAATTTAGTAAAATATATAATTTCCTTTAGTTTCAATAACTTTTTCCAGGCGTCCCGGTACTAAATTGATTAAATTTTGGATGATCTCTGGAGATATCTGTTCCCAATGGGAACTGAACTCAGATTATTATATAATTGTCTCCTCTCTGGTTTTATTCAACGATACTGTTCTTTTACGTTTCATAAAAGACCAAACGTTTTCAATTATATTTAAATCTGGACTTTGAGGTGGCCAGTCCAAAGTGGTAACACCAACATCCTTCAAAAATGTTGTAATCATCTTGGCTTTGTGGCATGGGGCGTTATCCTGTTGCAAAATGAAGGGTTGACCAATAAGCCTGTCTCCAGAAGTAAATGCATTATCTTCTAGAACCCGTAAATATTGGCCTTGGTTCATCGAGCCAGTGACAGGAACGAAGTCACCCAGTCCATTATACGCTACAAATCCCCAGAACATCAGAGAGCCTCTGATGGGTTACTTACAAAAAATTTATTTTTTGATTAATTATACTCAAAGGAGCTTTCATCCGTCCATAGAATGCTCCTTCAGAACTCCTTTGGTTTATGGACATATTCCTTTGCGAAAGCCAGTATTTTGAGCTTGTTTGCTTTTATTATTTCCTTGACTTTATAAGTCTTAAAATCACATTCTTTTAATCGTCGACGGACTGTGCGCTCGCTAATTGGTGTCTTAGCTGTCAAATTAAATTGATCTGCTGCGGATTGGGGCTTTAGGAAAACATTTTTTTTAAATTCCCGTACAAGGACTCGGTCTTCACTGAGATCTGTTTTGCCCTTAGCACCTGATCTTCTTAAATTACGCATGTCATTATGCTTTTTAAACTTTTTAATTTGGTAGTGCACAGTTTGACGCGACACTTTAAACTCATTGGCAATGTCTTTGATTGCTATTCCAGCGTTAAACTTTTCTACCATTGAGGATCTGGTAACCAAACTTAGCTTAGCCGTTTTACCCATGTTATTTAATAATTTTTAATAACTTTCTATTTTAATAACAACGTTTAGTATTGCTCAAAGTTAAACACAGAAGTTCTTTAATTCTCGTGTGCTTAAAAGTGTGAAAATATTTCCATAAAGATACTGTCAAAATACTTGTGCCACGCAAAAAGCCGATGTCTGCATGCATTCTTATCAGCAGAAAGAGAATGCAAAAGGTAAACGAAATAAAATTTGACATGCACATAGCTAAAAATAGATTATTTGCTTTGCGCCTCATTTTCGTACCGGTATTTGACGATTTCAAGCAACGCTAGTCAAAAAGAGTCAAAAAGAGTTTCGTCAAAATAATTGTGCCGACTTGTGTAGAGGCTAGTCAAGTTTTCGCACATACTTATCTATTTTAGGTACAAAGATACACTGTTAGGAGTAAAACTTGCTCTCATTTTCATGGAAATAACTCACATACTGGCCGATATAGATGTATATACGGTACAAAGTCACCCGGATGTTCGAAAATCTTAATATTAGGTATATCGAGGCTCGAGGGAGTATTTACCCGATCCTATTATATATCTCACACATTGAGCGATATTTTCGATCAAAAGACAACTATAGTTACTGTGGTTCAAATATTCGGAATCTAGGGGCTTCAAGAGTTACGATTGGATTTGAACAATTTTTGTTCATAAGGTGGCCATTTTCGTACTGCGACATAAGAATATAATAACTTTGGTATGTACCAAATCTCGTCAAAATCGGTAAGTCGGTTCCCCAAATATCGGACTTCACCGAAAAGTGAGCGATGTCACGCCCATCGTTCAATTTTCACATTGGATCCTATAAAGTTCTCTAATATCATCTCGGAGGTAAAATTTAATATCTGTGGCATATTTAGGTATTGATTTATTGCGCTTTTAGTAGTTTTATACAGAATCGTTATATGGAGTGTGAGCGAGGTTATCTTTCGATTCCATCCATTTTCACTGTGTCGATAGGAGTTCTTATAATATTTGCGCTGAGCAAATTTGGTTGTTGTAACTTTAGTAGCTAAGAAGATACGCATGGACACGCCCACTTTTTCAAAATTGTTTGCACACAAGTGCCTCTTGCTACTACGATCCTCTGCATCAAATTATATTTTTATATCTTCAGGTATTTTCGAGAACACATGTTCGAGCAAAATTTATAAATATAAAACTTAATATCATTATATCGTCACCTATAATGCAAAATAATCAGGGTCGGATCCAGAGTAGGGGAAACTATATAATTTTGTACTTGCTATTCAAAGTCTTTTTTTCGCGGATTGTCACTTATGATGAAAATAATGCCTAACTTTTAACCGGATCCACGCCTGAAAACAACGTAACAATATTTTCGAATATTTACAGGGTAATGAATGAAACATGATATAAAATGGAACAAGAGTTGATACAAAATTTAAATATTGGTTAAAACTGGATTATATCTGATAGCAGAACCTTAAAATGTTGGACATATCTACCTTTATGTAAGTAATTTGAAGTAGTGAATCGTAATCAATAAAATACTCTAATTTGAATCTTTTGATCATACGTTACTTTGTATTTTGGGGAAGATGTACTCATAGTAATTGGGGGTATGGGTAATTCGTAATTATATAATATGCGATATAATATGTTCCGTAAAATTTGTTAAGATATCTAATGTTACAAATTGACCGATATGTACGGTATAAAGCCAAATGGAACTTTGAATAACTTATCTTAGATGAGAGGTAGGGTTAGTTTTGACCGATTTTATTTATTTTTGGCATGACTCGATATTATTAACAGAAAAAGATAATCTCTCAATTTCTTACGGTACCTCACTTACCAACACCACTATGTTTGAAAATGCTGATATTGGTTATATGGGGTGAAGGCAGCCAGATTTTAGGCGCAAAGATCCACAGGTATTAGAAAAATACGGTCTCTATATTTTAAAAAGATGATTTTTCGATCAGATATACATGGACTAAGGGAATTATTGAGTCGATTCAAATGATTTTTGGGACATCGACGTATCATTATCATGAGTTTCCATAAAGTATGTCACAAGCTGACCTATATTTAGGATATTGGAACTGGAGTCCATATATTCGGTACCTAGGAGCTTGAACAATTTGTAATATGAGAAGTAGGCGTGGTTGTAGTCTAATTTTCGCATTACCATTTGCCGAATTTGATTGAAATCATTCGAGCAGATTCCGAGATATAGCTTTTCACTTCAATGTGGGTGGTGCCACGTCCACCGTCAAATTTTCACACCGGTTCCCATACAACCCTTTAATACCATCTCGGAGGTAAAATTTAATGTCTCTGGCGTATTTAGTTGTTAATTTATTACGCTTTTAGTAGTCATCCGATTTCATTCATTTTTACAATGTTAGTAAAGGTGATTACGGAAACAACGGTGGGAGAAAGCAAGATTCGTCTTGGCACCACAAGGGGCTGCCCACAGGGTGGAGTACTATCCCTTCTGCTATGGAGCTTGGTAGGAAATGAACTCCTTGAGTTGCTCACCAGCAATGGGATCCGCTGTCAAGGGTAGGCGGACGACAATGTCATAATGGCGAGAGGTAGATTTGAGAACACTCTCTGCGACATTGTTCAAAGGGGCTTAAACCTGGCGAAAAGATGGTGCAGCAAGGTAAGCCTAAATATCAACCCAGAAAAAACTAAAGTGATCCCTTTCACTAAGCGGAGATCTTATCCGGGCCTGAGGTCCCTTACAATCGGAGGCACAGAGGTGGAATTGTCGAATCAGGTAAAATTTCTTGGCCTCACTTTAGACTCATCGTTTCAGTGGACTTGCTCCAAAGCAACTAGAGCATTATGCAGACGCCTGGCCGGCAGATCATGAGGATGCAAGCCAAGCATCATATCTAATGTATACCATGATAGTAAGGCCTATTGTCACGTATGGAGCGGTTGCCTAGGCCACCAAAGCAAGGCAGTCTTCGGTTATTCGGAGACTGTCAAAGCTGCAAAGACTTGACTGCGTCTGTGGAGCTCACACCGCTGCATCACGTGATAATACAAGCAGCAAAACACACCATGCTGCTAATGTCAGCAGAAGGCTGTGGAAGAGGAAAGATAATGTCCTCTAGACAGATGGAGGCACTAGCGGAAAGCACACCGCTAGCCCTCCTCCCAAAGGACGGCACCACGAGGAAAATAAACCTCAAAAAGAATTTCAAAGTAACTTTAGGCAGCAAGATGGAGTGGAGAGATTCCACGCTGGAAAGGCTGCTGGAAGACAGCACCATTCAGTGGTACACTGATGGCTCAAAAACACCGGAAGGTATTGTGACAGGTATTACGCGAGCGCGTACTAAGCTGTCCATACCAATGGGATGCTTCTCAAGTATCTTCCAGGCTGAAGTTTTTGCCATATGTCAGTGCGCTGATGTCAACCGCAATTATCGCAACCAGCGTATAGCTATTCTCAGCGATAGTCAAGCGGCACTAAAAGCGATCTCATCATATGAGACCAGATCGCTTTTAGTCGAGGAATGCATAGAAAGGCTAAACCGCCTGTCCTTGTGCAACCTTGAGGGAGGATATCACCTCTCTTCGCGTCGGTGACACTCTGTTATCGTCGTGGAGAGAATGTGCGGGGGTTCTGTTAGGTGCGTCCTCCCCTAGGTCTGAGGTGCAGGTACCTCAAGCACAAGAGGTGCCTGTCCCTCCATTAGATGATGGGGAGTTGGGGTACGCCTTTGGCCTGGTTAGGTCTAAACGGTCCCCACGTTTTGATGGTTTGAACGGAGAGATGTGTAAAAGCTTATGGAAGTTCATTCCGGAATACCTGGAGGCCATTTACAATAAGTGCGTCTGGGAGGGATACTTTCCACGCGAGTGGAAAAGTGCTAGGGTTGTTCCTTTCCTGAAGTCCCCTGATAAGGTCAGAGATCTTATCGGGGCATCAGTCTCCTTCTAGTACTTGGAAAAGTGCTGGAAAGAGTCATGGTGGAACGGCTTCAGGAGCTAACGCGGGGTATGTGGTCTGATAGGCAGTTTGGGTTCAGGAAAGGACGCAGTATAGAGGATGCGTGGTTTTTTTACAGAATGTCGTTGGGGAGAATGTCAACAAGTATGTCCTTGGCATATTTGTTGACTTCAAGGGGGCATTTGACTACCTAAGCTGGGATCGAGTGGTGCAACGGCTAGAGGAGCTTGGCTGTCCGGAAATTACTCTTTGGAGGAGTTATTTTTCGGACAAAAAGGCCTCTCTTGTCGGCATGAATGGGAGTGTGGGGATTGGAGTTGTTCGAGGCTGCCCGCAGGGTTCCATCTATGGTCCATATATTTGGAACCTTATGATGGACACTCTGCTTGGGCAGCTCGAGCCACTCTGTAAGTGTTGTGCGTATGCGGACGACCTTCTTCTTATTGTTGAAGGTCGCTCTAGGTCTGAGTTAGAGCGGGCGGGAGGAGATCTCTTAGAGATCGTTAATTCTTGGGGTTTAGGTGTGGGGGTTGACATATCGATGGACAAAATGGTGGCAATGCTGCTGAAAGGTAGATTGTCACCGGTACGTCCACCGATTGTCCGTGTGAATGGGGTCAGCATCAGATATGTGACGCAAGTCAAATATCTGGGGTTGACCATGAGTGAAAGGATGTGTTTTACTCCACACTTGTTGAAAGTGAAGGAGCGACTGCAGGCAACCGTAGGCAAAATACGACGTATTTTGAGGAGCGATTGGGGTCTCGGACGTCGTGCTGTCCGCACCATATATCGTGGCTTGTTTGTGGCCTGTGCCACATATGGAGCTCCTGTATGGTGGGAGGCAGCCACGACTGTCTTGGGGTCTCAAAAACTCCTCTCAATACAGCGTTGTATGATGCTTGCTTGCTTGCCTGTATGTCGCACCGTCTCAACGGATGCGATGCAGGTTTTGTTAGGTGCACCCCCTCTTGACCTGATTGTTATACAGCGTGCTGTTGCATTCAGGTTAAGAAGGGGCTTAAGTGTGTAATTGCTGCGGAATGACTGGATTTCTGACGATAATGTGGAGAGGGAGGGATATCTAGGGAGCAAGAGGCTTCTAGATGATAGGGTTAGGTGTAGGTGGCAACAACGTTGGGACAATAGTCCTAACGGCCGAGTGACGTACGAGTACATTCGGGACGTTGGGTTCGTTGAAGATAACCCAGACTTCAGATTTTGTCTGAGTCTGGGTTTTCTGCTTACGGGGCATGGGCCTCTGAATGCATTTTTGCATCAGAGGCACCTTTCGGATACGTCGGGGTGTTTTTGTGGGGCGGGGTCAGAGAGTTGGTCGCATTTAATTGCGGAGTGCCCGATGTACTCGGACATTAGGCATCTGGGTGGTATGGGGATTAGCTGGACTGATGGACGATTAGATGTTAGTGGTGTGATCTCCACTAGTCGGAATACCGAACAGTTAGGGCTGTTTGCGCGTGAAATATTCAAGCGGCGAAGGCGGTTAGCTGGAAATTAGGGTTTTAGTTTTTTGTATGATTGGTGTGTGTAAGTAATGTGTGTATGGGGTCCAACCCCTGGCCACCAGTCCAGAGCAGTATGGAAGCTCAACTGGTAGTAGTTTCGGCTACGAGGTCTGACCGGAGACTTAATTCTGGTACCACAGGGAGCAGGAGCCCTTGGAGGTAACTCCAACCTGCTCGTGCGGACTGGCCCCTCGGGGAGTATCGTGGTGGTTGTGGTTGAAATCCAAATCGCGGGAAGAACTGACCTAGTCAGTTGAATGTGGAGTTGCATTGCAACCGGGTGCCGGACCCAAAGCACGGCAGAGGTTTTAGATGGGCCTCGAACCCTACCAAGGTGGTTAGTGTGTCCATTCCACATTGCCAAATGGTACTGAAAATGCTTAGCATTCTCAGGGCGCTGATCAACGCATTGATTTGATCCGCTGTGCTTTTGAGCGCCGTGGAGTAAGGCTGTCGTCAGCAGGCACCCACGTAAAACACACCGGACGTTGTCCTTGTGCAACCGGGTGTACCTAATTTGGGTGTCAGGGCACAAGGGAATAGAAGGTAATGAGAAGACCGACGAACTGACCCGCGCTGCGGCAGCGTCCAAGATGATGGGACCAGAACCATACATAGCGGTAGCATCCCACACTTTTAAGGAGCTACTCCGCACGGAGGAGACAGTGGAGAGGGAACGGCACTGTCAGCACGCAGCAAGTATGCGCCACGCCAAGCTGCTTCTAGGAGGGTACAAACTCTCCAAGTTCAAGGAACTAATTCACCTCCCCCGTGACAAATTCCGCCTCCTCGTCGCGATCTACACAGGACACTCCAAGGTCAGGAAACACCTGTCCAACATGGGCATAGTCTCCTGTGCTAACTGCCGGTTCTGCGACCTGGAACAGGAAACACCAGCACACCTAACCCTGGATTGTAGCAATCTGTGGAAAAAGGCTTAAGGCCCTGGATTCCATGTACATCACCAGGGATCACATCACCTCAGTGGCGCCCGGCTAACTCCTGGAACTATTCAGGCTGCTGGAACTCTGAGAAGATATGTGATATAGGAGAAGGCACAATAGACCCTAGGTCGCGGTGCATTACCTCATAAATCAATCTATATATCTATCTATCTAAGGGTGATTAACTCGTCCTCGACTCGCCCATTTTTACAAAACTATTTACCAATGTGTCCTTTGCTACTGTGAACCTCTTTCCCAAATTACAGTTATATATCTTTTATTTATTGCTTAGTCACATCGTACAAGCAGGTACAAGAAAGTTAAATAATGGTTTAAACATCAAAAAAAAAAAAACGAAAATGTTCTCCTAACTATTGAAAAGTTATTTCTGTAGAATAAAACCCTTTTGTGACTTGAAGATATTTGACATTTATGCTGCGAAATAAGCATTTTGGCATTCAAACATATTTTGTAGCATTAAATGTTAATAATAAAATAGAATAAACATTTGCTTCCAGCCAACTGTGTGATGTACCAAAATTGGACATACATAAGTAGCAGATAACACGTAAATCGCCGGAATCACTTATTTCAGTAAAAATTCGATATCCGGCAAATCAATGTGGTCCGGCATAGTCAAACTCGATTTCAAGTGGTAACCGGTTGTGTGTGCAGCGGAAGTAATACTAGGCGTTATGACGCTATCGCATCCACTATTGAGTTCGTTACTCATCGGCACACACAACGCAGTCATGTAAAGCTGACTTGTTTACGGAAGGTTGTTTTTTGCATAACTGTTATTAAGTATCGATTTGTATAGTATGCATGTGTGAGTGCGTCGGCTGAAACGGAGTGCAAAAAACGGCGTAAACGACACAATTTCCAAAGCAAACAAGTTGACAGTTATAGTTAAGTAAGTGTCCGACATCGCCCTCGGTTGGTTATGTTTGCCAAGCCGGTTTAAAAAATTATTTTTCTTCGAAGAGGCAGTTAATAGATTTGGCTTTTCTCTTTAATTACTCTTTATGCCGGTTTTCATTAGATAATAACTGGATATGCATATGTATACATATATAAATGTATAAATATATTTGTATTGAGGAATAAAACTTGAACTTGATTTAGAAAATGAAATGAGGTGCTACTACAGTTGAATGTTGAACATTTGAGCATATTGAAAAGTGTTTACGAGTTAGGTGACCTCCACTAAGTGAATTGGAGGGTCGAATCAGGATCAGAGCAATAAATAAGGTCACACATGTTCGATAATTATTCATTAAAGCAGGAAAAAGTTTGAAAAGAAATAACTTTTGTGAAAGAGTTCATAGCATACGTACTACATACTCATAAACGTGTCAAGTATGTGCAGTTGCGGTCCAAATAAAAAAAAATCAACCTTAAAAATTAAGATATTTCCTCAAATATAACATCATTATATTTAATATTATTGGTTTATAAATATAGTTTCATATCCAAGAATGTGTAATTATCTGCGCTAATGTATCATTTGTTTATTATAAAAATATTCTTGGAGAAAATAAATAGTATTTAAATAATATCAGAAAAGATCTTCCAAACCAAATGTGTACATATTAAGAATTAAAATTTATATTCCCTAGAAAGAGAGTTATTTATTTGATATCTCTTTACCGTTCGTTTTTTATTATTACTGAACTTCTATCTTTTAAAGGAATTTGGGCCCATTCTCCTTAGATTACTTTCCAATAAAAATTTACTTTTTGAGGGTCTAGGCTCCGGAACATCCTTCTTTATATATAATCAAATTTTACCCGGACTAATACAAAACTACATTTTCAACTATTTTAATAAAAATCTTTTGGGATAGCCTTCAGTGTGTTTACTGAATTTTAGCTTTTTCGGTTTCGGCTTATTTTCGGAGCGCTATTCGCAGTAATAATGCGTTTTATGAATGTATGTAGTGTCCTCGGATATGTTGCCAAGCATCTCTTTTGATATTATGATATTGATATGTCGTTTTTGCAGAAAATTCAGGTCTTTTGGTATGAGTCTAGCATTGACACACTTCATACCAAAATTTTTTGAGTCCATTCATTAGAGATGTTTAGATTGTTTTCTATATCTCTGACGTCAACACGACGATTTTCAGCTCTGCTTCTTTAACTTTTTCGATATTATTGTTATTAACAGAGATCGGGGGACGACTCGCATGAGGCATTAACTTCACTGAATACTTTGTGCCACTCAAATACGTGTGTTTATGATAGACTCTATAAAACTTCAAGAACTCTTTGTTCAATTCTTGTTTTTCGTAGTAGAAATCGTCAGATACACTGTTCTTGTAGTAAGCAAACACATAATAATTGGCTTATGGAGTTCAAATTTCGCAAACACGTAAAATAGAGTGGTACCTTTACCAGAATGAGGAAGTTTTATTTTTCCTAAAAATTTTTAAGGTTATCACTTACGGATTCAAAGAGGCATGCTTTTTATTTTAAAAATTATTCACTTTAATATTAATAAAACACTAAAACAATAAATATTATATATCGTTAAAAAGTATACGAAAACATCAAGACCAAATTCGTTATTAACTTCGATCATAACTTCTCTGGCTGATTTAAAAGGATCAGTTTTGCTCTTTTCATATACCATTTTTCGACAGGAATGTATTATTTCAGAAATTTTGGCAGCAGCTTTTTCCTTTTTGCTCATATCGCACATAAGCGTTTTCTTTTTCGGCATGCAATGTTTTCCCCATGTCATTATAAAATATCGATGAAATAATTATTGATTCGCAAAATTAAATTTAAGGCACGCGAAAACTTCACATAAATTTCAAAATAAGATACGAACTTAAAAATGTGCTATTTATATGTACATATGTCCACTTCAAATCAACGCCATACGCAATAAAATTAACGCGTACAAAATTTAATAGAAAATAAACGGTGTTTTGAGCAGCGAAAGAGCTTTATAATGGTAGGTACATACCATATTTTGATTGATCAGTTACTTTACGGTTGAAGATGTTAGAAGTAGTATTGGATCCGGATTTGTGTTATTTATATGTATGTCCATGGCTGTAGTTTTGTTAATCTTCCAAATCACTATTCGCAATGGTATTAGCCAATTAAAAAGGTCATGATATATAACCAACCTTTTTAATACAGTTATTGATATGCACCGCTTCACATTCGTTTCCGTTACAGACAACAATTAATCTAATTGACTTCTTAATGTTCTACAGTTTTCGCTTTGATAATGAATTTGCCATTAGAAGTGTAGCCAAGTGGTGAAAATGTATTATTCCGGTCTTCTTCAGTAAGCAAGCAATCTAATTAAATTCTACAACAATTATGAATATATAATATTTGTTAGCATACAAATTCGTTCGGTATTGTACATATGATATGTTATAGTTATATTGCAAAATGTGTAACAGCGAAAATAAAATTAAACTTAAGAAGTAAAGGTCATCAAATATTTGTGTTAAAATTAAGTTTCTATTTTGTAATATACAAATAGTGAAACTTCAATAACAATAAATAGGAAGGAAATTTATAACCCCTACACAGCTGAAATATGAATAACCAGGTACAAAAAAATTTGTTTAATTATCCTTCAAATGACAAAAAACGTCCCAAAGGTGTTAAATATTGTTATTAGTTAAGTCACTGTTTGTCGAAGTGGTGTATACTATACAATAACAAACAGGACGGGACTCTAAATCACCTTCTGTCATAAGATAAGAATGCGATGGTTATAAACCATTTGATAATCTTGACCCGGACTGGTCTATTTAAACTGCACGAAAATTAACTTTTGCTATTCAGAAAATCAAAGTACATACAAGTACATATGTATGTATGTATATTATTAAGAGCAACATCAAATAATATTTACTCTTAAATAAATTTTCGAAATTATGTAAGCCTTTTTATCATGCTGTTTTGCTTGCTCTTGAAAACTAAACTCATAGCAAATGAGTTCGTTAAAGTTCAATGCTGACAAAAGCACCAATGCCAGCAACTTCATTTGCTTCAGTTTTCTTGTCGCTTTCACTTACTTTCGACCGACGCGACGGTATAACAACATATGGTATTAGGGGTATTCAGACCAGCTTTGTTAATTCGTTAGTCGTTACTCGGTAGTTTTTTACGTGGATTTTGTTTTTGCAAAATTAAAAGATTATCGTTTTACGGAGTAACGAAGTACCAGACTGGCAAGCATGATAGTTTTTTCGTTACTCACTCAGCTGTTTTGTTTGCGTTGTTGCCTTAAAAGTTAACTTAATTCATTGCAAAAAAAATACATTTTCTGTCTACTACAAATTAGTTTCTGACAAATTTTTCAAAAATAAGTATTTAATATAATTGAATCAGCTGTTTTGAAACAAAGTTTACACCCACTACTGATGTACAGCAAAAAGTATGCTCACAGTTAAGTGTTTTAACGAAGTATCAACTAATAAACTACCAGATAAACTTGTCTGAATACCTCTATTTATAAACATATTGTGTTTGAATGTGTCCAAATTATTCTTTGACTTTATATTGATGACTTTTTATAGTTTGAACAGGGTATTTTAAGTTTGCCAAATTGTTAGTAGCATCCAAAACACCTGAAATCTTGTAAAGTGTACATCAGAGAGCTGCAACAAGTATGATTAAATCAAAACAAACTGTAGTGGCAAAAACACAATCAAATCAATTCAGTTCTTCATAGACAACATGGTTGATCAATTCGAGTACCGACCAGCGACAAGTGATTTGATGCAACATGAACAATCTGTTCTTCGTCAATCACGATTGAGTAAACGATATGGCTGGCTTCGGTTCAAATGGTATTGTGTCGCGTTGCGTTGCGACGATTGTTCGTCGTGAAACAGCGGGTAAGCTACGAGTACAGCAAATTTTTCGCTGGATGAATTGAATCATGTGTGGTACACAATGAATCAGCTTTGAACATGTGCGCATGTTACAAATTTTCAATGCGTAAAAACTGGAAATTCCATCGAGTACGTACATACATATATATAGGTTTACCATATCGGTCTCAGTCAAAATCAGTCCCGTTGCATATATACCCACACCCCCCAATTTAATCGAATTTGGTCACCAACTTTTACCCAACCGCCCAACTCCAAACTCCATCGTATTTTTTTTTTTCTTTTTTTCTAAGATCATTCTTTCGATTTAGTTAGGAGTATATAAAATGAATACCATTTTGCGAATCATTTTTTATAGCAAACATTCTCGAAATTATTTGAATAACAGTAATTGTAATACCGACTTTATTTGAGAATTTTCACTAAGCTGCTACAATCGTCATTCATTAACATCTTTGTTCACATATTTTTCGGACGCTCCAATTTTATACCGAGTTGAACTCGAGTCGGTCGAGTTTTGGAACGCAACCATGACTGATATGATTGATGTAAATGCTTTCTACGCGAGGCGCTCAAATTCAAAACGCCCAAGTAGACTAAAACGCTGTGATGCTCACTTTTTTCACGCACTCGCCCAAAAATAATAATAATAATAATCGCCGATTTAGGAGGAAACCAGAAACCAGGGAATCAGTGCATTTTTCACGAAAATCAGGGAATCAGTGCTGAAGATCAAAATCAGAGAATTCCCTGACAAGTCAGGGAATATGGTAACCCTACATATAGACATTTGTTATATGTATGTAGTCGAAGGACCCTGCCAACCACGGCTAACCATTTTTCTCAAACATATTAATACAACTACACATTTTTTCTCTATGCACTAACATCAACGCACATTTTGGGTTATTTTTTGTTTACCTAATTGCGATGAAAAAAGTTTCTTTCATTTCTTGATTTATTTGAATGAGTTTCGCACATATGTAATTGTTAATACTGCCAAAAGAAAATCCCGAAAAGGTAATAAAAAAACGACTGAAAGACGCATGCCATTTGTGATCGTACCATCGTAAAGGAGGATCGTACAACAAGAAGATAAGTGAATGATTTTTATGTGATTTTTTTGTTTAATAATTTGCAAATAATTATTTCATTTGTTTTTATAGCATTGGAAATCAGAACTGAACTGTAAAAAAAACAGCAGCAATATCATCAGAAGCAGCAAACATAAATTGTTAAGTAAGTATGTGAAAATAAGTGTGTGTATTTTGAAATTGGACTGCGCAGTCCAATATAATACGCGAAAATAAATACATACATACATATGTATTTTATGCGTTTAAGGCAGCGTGCACAATCCAATATAATATGTGAAAACAAAAGTTTATTTTATATTTTAAATAATCAGATAATATTATTCTTTTCTTTCAGATGCTATTATTATTTTTATTAATTATTCTTTCTTTTTAGACGTTATCACTATTTTTATTTCATTAATCTTTGTTTTCAGAGAAAATTCTATTTGTATTTAATATATTTTATTTTTTCAGCTAATATTAATCTTTTTTTTTCAGATATTATTATCATTTTATATAACAAATCTTTCTTTTTCTTTTAGATATTACAAATTCAATGTAATTATTATTTATTTTCAGGTATTATTTTATTTTATTTCAGATATTTGTCTTATATTTTCAGGTATCAATGCCGTTTTTATTTAATAAATCTTTTTTCAAATATTAATTATTTTTTTTTTTTAATTAAATATACTTTTATTTATATAAATTATAATAAATTTTATGTAAAAAAAATAAAATAAAATAAAAATTTTAAAAATTCAAAAAATTTTGTTTGCAATTTTAAGAAATTTTTAAAGTAGGTATCAAAAAATGCAACCCTGCATAAGCTGTCGATTGGGGATATTAGAGCAGGACAGATATACTTTTTTAAATGACACTGCTGAATGAGCGCAACAGAGATGTATGATCACATGTATACGTACGTGTGAGGGGAAAAGTGGTTAGAATCTTCACGCGGCCTACTTTACTATCTACTGTTTCACTAGTTTTTTAACCGCTCGTGGTTGGCAGGGGCACCGATATACTGTCGTACATTTCAATCATTGAAATATGAGTACGAATCATTACCGAGTATTTTCTGCTAAGGCTAACGTTCATAAACAAATCATGTATAAGCTGATCGCTAGTGATTCAAAGTTGTTCTCTATCGCTGATTTGAAGACAAACGGTTCAATTCGTGTACATTTTAAAAAATATATGTATATTATTTGTTGCAGTTCTCTGATGTACATATGTATATGTATATAATTTATCAGCGTATCCGTCCGTATATACACGTGAACTAGTTCAACAGTTTTTGAGATGTCGACAATCTTTCGCACACGCCCTCAATAAGATGCTACTGTAAGAAATGTAGAAATTTTAATGATGAAGTAATCACCGAGACCTTTCCTCTAGAAATATTTTAAATAACAAAAAAATGCATAACTGTTTATTGCCTTTGATGGCTATTATAGTAAATCAAGTAAGGAAAGTCTAAGTTTAAGTGCACCCGAGCATTATATTCTTGCAATTTTCAAAATAGGAAGGATACAGGAAATATTTTTAGGAGTTTGAAAACCGTTTTATTAGACATCATTTGCGAAAGTATTATATAAAACTATCACAAAATTCGTTATTCCACTAAATAACATATGTTTTAATTTTTGCGATACAAATAATACCAAGAGAGACAAAAACAATATATTGAGTGTATGAGAGTCGACCGAAGAGGCTGAAATTATTATATTACGGTTGTGGGACTAGTTCAGTGGTCGGCATGAGAGGATCTGTCACTGTGTTGGTGAGCACGAAAAAAAAGTAGCCCAGTGAGAAATTGGAATTAAAATTAAGCAAAATTTAAAATATAATATATAAAACAAAATGACTTTTAAGGATATATTCCCTATTATCTTTAAAAGACTTGGAACATAAAAGGCATTGCATTGCACCAAATGCATTTCGAATCATAAAATATTTCTCGCAGGGCATATTTGGTTTTGCGCTATACTCTTGCGTGATGTTAATTCGTTGCTGGCTCGACAACGACTGAACGATAGAGCGTAAGCGTACGTGTGAAGTTAGTTTGCACAATTCTGCTAAGAAATGCCGACCACTGGACTAGATCAAGATTTTTATATGGTACACGGGATCACAGTAGCATGGGACACCTGTGCCCTAAATTTTTTTTTAAATGTACGTTAAGTGTCATAAGTTGTTTAATGTTTATACCAGGTTGTTCAATAAGTTTTGCCAATTTTATGACTCAAAATACACTTTATGATTCAGTATAATCTCCCTGAACATTATTACACTTGCTCCAACGATCCTCTAATCTGTGAATCCCATCCCTGAAGTTAGAATCCGGAAGGTCTGTAAAATACGCTTGAACAGACGTTATGACCTCTTCATTTGATTAGAAACGCTTGCCACGCATACATTTTTTGAGTTTTGGAAACAAAAGGAAGTCGCTGGGGCCAAATCTGGTGAATATGTGATGCTTGAACAATTCGAACTTTAATTCATGGATTTTACCCATTCTCAAAATGCTCTTGTGACACGGTGCATTGTCTTGATGAAAAAGGATTTTTTTCTTCTGCAAACCTGGTTTTTTCGCGATTTTTTTCCTTAAACTGGTCCAGAAGGTTGCAATAATGTTCAGAGTGAATTGTTTATCTGTTTGCAAGTAATTCACAAAGAAAATTCTTTTACATCCCAAAAAAACTGATGCAATAACCTTCTTGGTCGATTTCCGGACACTAACTCGTTTCGAAGCCCTACAACCAGGTTCACACCACTCTTTAGCCTCTTGTCATTGTAATGAATCAACGCACAAAAATCCACTTTATTCTTTTTAAAACGCTCCAAATGTTGCTGAGAAAGTCGCATTCGAATGCGGCACCCTTTATGCACACAGCATTCACTTAAAAAATGGCTCACACTGCCCAATGAGATGTATAGAGCCTCTACTAAATCTCTCTCAGCCAATAGACGATCTTCCAAAATTATATCCTGTATTTTGGGTACGATTTCTGGTTTTGATGCTCTTTTTGGACGTTCTTCACGTGGATCGTCTTCAAGTCTTGTACGACCACGTTTAAATTCGGCAACTCATCTTTCCACTGTTCTAATTGTAGGTGAGCAACCATTATATACTTTTAACATTCGTACGTGAATTTCTTTCGTTGTTACACGTTCCAAAAATAAGAATTTATTCACTGTACGATGTTAAATTTTTTCCATTGTAAAAAAATACAATGACACGGCGACACTAAATGGCTTGTAAGCAAAGAATGAATAGACAGATTGAAATGAAACTTCACATATGTTCATATGAAGAGGAACAAAACAAAAAAAATTGAGTTAGTAGCAATGCCTTTTCTTATCTAATGACAAAACTTATTGAAAAACCTATTATTTTCCAAACCACTAAAGTACATTAACCAAACTTGCTAAGGGGAAGTATATTTGCCACTTCTTTATAAACCGTGAATAAACCAGAACCATGGTAAAAGCAGAATACAATCAGACCTACACTCCATACAACGGTTATGTTGAGAACTACAGAAAGTGCGATAGCGTACTGAATAAATGCCCCACAATCAAGTCGGTAAATAGGACACTGTATATAAGTTTTATACACTTCGAAAATGGACGAAATCCAAGGCAACCGCGACTATTTCTCATATAAAAAAATTTTAAATTCCATCCGATTCATTCACTTTACAGTATAGTTAGAAATCAAACATCAGTTAAGTTATCAGAATAAAACTTTTCACCAATTTTGTCCTCAAGATATTTCATTTTATAACTAGAAGGTAAATACCTCTTCCAGTTCCGATAACTAATATAAAGAATTTCAATCGGTCGCTTCACTTACCTTATAAGTATATTGATCAATCTGTGAGATTTCTGAATTTGCAAATTGCGAGATTTTACCATAAAATGTTCGATTACTCCCCAACTGTGACCTTCCGTACTTGCTTAGTAAAAAGTATTTTCTCGCCTTTGTCAAATATGGTCCGTTTTATGAAATTTTGAACGGACAATAGATGAGATATATCAGAAGAAAAATAGTGCCTCAATCAAGCAGTTACACATGTTTGATATCAGCGAAATGCGTTCTGAGGTATTAACTTTCTTGCAAAATTTTTACACTTTATGTAATAATTAACAAATTTTTGGTATTTTCCAAAACCAAACCAAAAATGTTGCGATCAAAACTATACACAAGTTCATTAAACGTTAAGGTCATTGTACATTGGTATGAATTCCTAAATACAAACCAAATTTCTAGGTACACCCAACTCTTTTTTTACGCGGTTTCTTTCTCCACGGACTTTAAGTTACTCGGTTGAGAATTTTTTTTTTTTGTAAAAAATTTTTAATCTACTACGGTTTTTAAATCACAGTCTTATAATTATGATTGTTTTTACCACACTTAGCACCATAGCTGAAATGAACACATAGTAGTAACTGGGAAATCCCTTTATTCGATAACTCTTACCTACACATTTTGTTCGCATGATATTTGCATTGCGTAAATGGATATCTCCAGCGATGATACCGACTTTAGTCCAGTTCGTCGCAAACAATTGCGCTTTTATCAAGTAGCGATGAATAATTATGTAGCAATGTAAATATTTTTTCCTTATTTCTATTCTAATTTTTCTGTTCTTAGTTCTGGATTAACAGATTTCTTTTGTTCTTTGCTTAATATACCAATTTTTCTCCTGTATGAATTATGTATTTTATGTTTTAATGCTCAATAAAATGCCATATGAACATACAATTTGTATGCGTATCCGAAATTTTATAGTTTTCAACATTTTTCCACGGTTTTTCGAAGTAAATATTGATCTTTATTTAATCTTACACGGTTTTCAGATGACCAGGAACGTATCCCCTCTTTTTCTATAGGAAACGCTTCTTTTTTTACACGGATTTCTGAGGAACGTATCTACCGTGTAAAAAAAGATTTGGTTGTATATGAACATCTATTTAATATCACATACCAAAAACATTACGAAAGCATTAAATTTACTAAAAAATTTAATCGTAAGACTACAAAGTGTTATTCAGGTCCATTGTATCGTGCTTTTCTTTTCCGTACTGATCTGGAACAAATGCGTTGTGACATAGGTTCCACGATAATGAAAAGCTTGAAAATAGATGCCCCAAAAACAATATTTGTCAATTTAATAAACCGTAACAATAACATTATTGACGTACACACTTTTGTTCATACGTATTTATTCAACTAATTTAACGAGAGCATTGTTCAATGCAAGTTTTAAAAAAGTTAATACTACCTGTTGCAAATAGCAAACTCATTCGAAATATTCAGCATACATATATGTACATTAGGGTGAATCAAAAACAACACTTTCGAATTCATGGGTTAAAATGAGTCTATGTACAGAGAAAAAAATCGATGCAATAAAAAATGTTTTGTTTAATTTCAAAATGGGTCGTTGAGTATTTTGAGCTTCCCATATAAATATATGTAAAAAAATCAATTTCATTAAAAATACCATTATATGGGATATATCTTCTTCTGTACTGGCGTAGAACCGCTTACGTGGTTATAGTCGAGTTAACAACAGCGCCCCAGTCGTTTCTTCTTTTGGCGCCAATCGGTGATTACAAGCGAGGCCAACGAAGTGGAGGTCTTCCCCTTCCTCTGCGAGTACTTCATCGAATACTTTCAGAGCTGGAGTGTTTTCGTCCACTGTCTTTTAATTCGCTGAACTATGTAAATGTTGTCGTATATCCCATACAGCTCATCGTTGCACAACAATGCAATATTCGCCCTGTCCAACGCCCTCAGGATCATAAATCACGCAGAACCTTTCTCTCGAAAACTCTTAAGGTCAACTCATCAGATGTTGTCATCGTCCATGCCTCTGCACCATATAGCAGGACGGGAATGATGAGTGACTTATAGAGTTTGGTTTTTATTCGTCGAGAAACGACTTTACTTCTCAATTGCCTACTCAGTCCGAAGTAGCACCCGCTTTCAAGAGTTATTCTGCCTTGGATTTCGAAATTGACATTGTTGTTGGTGTTAATACTGGTTCCAAGATACAAGATAATATCTATGACTTCGAAATTATGATTGTCAATAGTGAGTGGGAGCCTAGTCGCGAGTGCGACCACTGTTTCTTTGATGGCAGGAAATATTTCGTCTTGCCCTCGTGCACTGCCAGACCCATTTGCTTGGCTTCTTTATCCATTCTGAATAAAACCAATAACATCGGCGTACGTCTACAGCTGTACACTTTTATAGAAGATGGTCCCGTCTCTATTTAGTTCTGCAGCGCGAATTATTTTCTCCGAGAGCCAATTGAAGAGGTCGCACGAAAGAGAGTCGCCTTATGTGAACGGCTCGGATAGGTCCTTCCCGATCCTGACGGAGCTTTTGGTATTGATCAACGTCAGTTTACACAGACGTATTACTTTTGCGGGATACCAAATTCAGACATAGCGCATAAAGACAGCACCTTTCGTGCTTTCAAAATCAGCTTAAAAATCGACGAAGAGATGGTGTGCGTCGATCGGGAAAAGTTACGGGTCTTTTCCAAGATTTGGCTTATGGTGAATATCTGATCAGTTGTTGATTTTCTAGGTCTAAAGCCACACTGATAAGGTCTAATCAGTTTGTTGACGGTGGGCTTTAATCTTTCACACAATACGTTTGATTAAACCTTATATGCGATGTTGAGGAGACTTATCCCACGTGGATTGCTTGGGGACTATTTTAATTTGGTTTTTTAAATCTTTTTACATCAAATCGAGAATATGATGTCATGTAAATGGCCGCCGCCACAGTTGATTGTCATTTGAGCGCTTTTTATGGCATTTTCCATCACTTTGGCCAGAACTTCCGCCGATAGGTCCTCACATTCTTGATGGATATTGCCTTTAAGAGCTGAGTTTGTTAACATAAACCCGCGACTTCAAAAAGCCCCACAAAAAGAAGTCTGTAGCGGATCTTGTTGGCCAGTGCAAATCGCCAAAACGGGAGATTAGGTGCCCGGAAAATGCATTATTCAGCATATCAGTTGTAGCACGTGCACTGTGTGCCGTCCTGTTGGAACCACATGTTTTCCAATCCCAATTAATCAAGTTGCGGCCAAAAGAATTCGTTGATCATCGCTCTGCAGCGCCAACCCCTCACAGTAACCGTTTGGCCCGCGACGTCTTCAAAAAAAAAAAAAAAATAGGTCCGACGACTCCTCCAGCGAAAACAGCACACCAAATAGTGACTTTGAGCGAGTGTAATGGCTCTTCGGGGGTTACACGTTCAATGCTTCAGAAGCGTAAATTTTGCTTATTTACGTACCCGCTAAGATGGAAATGAAAAATCATCTTCCTCTTAGTGGTGACTAAGGATGGCTTGAACGCGATTGGCGGTCAGCAGCTAACAGCTGATGCACCGTCTTGACTTTGTACGAAAACATCTTTAAATCTTGTACCAAAATTCGCTGTAAACACCGTCGACTGATACCCATTTGCGTGGCACGTCGTCAGTCGATGTCGACGGCGCTTCCGTGACATCCTCGGCAACAGCAGCAATATTCTCTGCAGAACGGCTACTCCGGGGTCTGCCACGGCTGGCAGCATCTCGTATTGTGCCAGTCTCTTCGAGGGGAGCGGCTAAAGGTCGCAGTGTTTCACAAGTAGTCGTGGGGCGGCCAAGAAATCTGCGACGAAATTCACGTAGTGCCAAAGTCACCGACCGATTATTGGTCAAATGGTGACTATTTTTTATAACCCGCGTTCTGGAGCAGTGTAGCGTACTATTGTTTATTTACGTGTATTTCGCATGTGTTTACTACACAAATGTCAAAACAGAACTGACATTAGAGGTCAATTGCAAAATTTAGGAGGAGGATAGGAGGATTACTTTTGCGCCACCCTGTACTATTAATTCGGAACTATGTAGAAATGGATGCTCTCCTTTTTACATGCTTTCAACATGTTGCTACAAAATATAATAGTTTGTTTCACCTAACGGTTCTTTGCATCATCTAAAAATAATCGAGATAGATATGGAGTTATATATACATTTATAAACAAAATAAGAAGGTGAGCTTAGTTAGTACTGTTTTTTCGTCAAATGGTGTTACACCTGTTACTTTTTTATACCGTTCTATTTTTATGGTGAAGGTAAATCCAGAAGAGTGTCAGGATCAGTCGTTATTTCGAAATATTTTCATTTCAATTTAAGTATTGGAGTTTTTGGAATTTTATATTCCACTGATGTAGAGCGTCGATTAGTAAAAAATGGGAGTGATGAAGGAAGAACGTACAAATGTTAAAAATTTTAATAGCTATTTAATTGTAGATACATCACAAATACAATTAAAAATTTTTCGAAAACGACACTATGACCGCCTTTGAATACAAGATATTTTCAAAACCTTATGCTACCATATGCTGATGAAAACGTGAGCTGAGGTGGTGTTATCAGCAAAATACATCGAGGTTGGTATCTGAGTGGTTCAAGGATGGAACACGTGTACCAAGTTTCATTACGATATCTCAAGTTACGGGTTGCACAGACGTACGGAGGGACAGACAGACAACCGAATTTCAACTTGTCTCTTCAATCTGATCGTTTATATATATACCTCCAGCGAAATAAATATAAGACCAACCCAAAACTTTAAATGTGTCAAGATATAACATTTTTACTTAATTTTATTTATTTTTGCAAGCTACGTACCATGTACATATGTGTGTTTATTATTTATGTACTATATTTACAGTATTTTTTGTGAAATCAAAGGAACAAATTTATTCATCTAGAACAGAAAAAAATAAGATTTTTTTTAATAACGAAGCAAAAACTCGCGAAATATAAATTTATGAATAACTGGTATTATTTCATTTTCATTAAAATATATCAAATTGGGGTCCTTCAATCGGCATCAATTGCTGCCTAGACCATAACTGATCCATTGTCGAAATTGAGCACGAACTTTACCTTCTTCTTCTTCCTTTTGCCGTGCCAACACATTTGGGAAACTATCTGGACAACCCAAATTACATTTTTTTTCATCACAAAGTATTATCCGCATCCACTCTTTCACCCAGAATTAACATTTTTCAGCATATGTCAATTTGACTAAAATTAGACAACAGCGCCAACAACTCGCTTTGTACAAGTTTATTTTAGTTCGGAAGCCCTCGAAATTTGCTGAATTCACCGGAATGATATATAGAGTAAAGTCAGCCGAATGTTCGAAAATCCTGATATTAGTTATAGCTAGGCAAAGTTTCCGCTTAAATTTATCTATTTTAGGCACAAAGATACTCTATGAGTAAAACACGCTCTCTTATTTTCATTGAGATAACTCACATATTATCCAATATATCTGGTGTAAAGTCACCCGGAAGATTGAAGTATATGGCTAATGAAAGTATTGTCCTATTTTTGACATGCAGACATTCCATTATAAGAGAAGATTTATCCCTTAATTTCAGTTATATACATCACACATTAACCACATTTTCTATCAAAAGTCACCTATAGGTACCGGGTCTAGATAGGCTTAAACAGTTTTTATTGAAATTAAGAAATTTTTCGTCATAAAGTGGCACACACTAACGTCTTCCGTGCAAAGTTTTATCCCGTTTTATTATTTGCTTCTTGATTTGTGTACTGGAAACTGAACGAATCAAGTGGAATTTAAAGTTGTGCTATATGGGAAGTGGGCCTTGTTCTTGTCCGATTTCGTTGATTTTCACAATACGAAATTTAAATGTAAGAAATGCCACGTACTAAATTTTGTCGAAATCTGTCGGTTGGGTCCCGAGATTTGGGATTTCACCAAAAAGTGGTCAGTGCCACTGTCATCGTTCAATTTTCACATCGGGTCCCATAAAGCTCTCTCATACCATCTCGGTGGTAAAATTTAATGTATCTGTATATTTATTTATTGATTTATCGCGCTTTTAGTAGTTTTTAACAGTACCGTTATATGGACAGTGAGCGGGGTTATCCTCAGATTCCATCCATTTTCCCACTGTCAGTAGAAGTTGATATACGATTTGTACTCAGCAAATTAGGTTTGTTGTAGCTTAAGTGGTTTAGTAGATATATACATATGTACATTAAACTTGTCAGAAGGCGGGGCCACGAACTCGTTATTTTTTTTGATACTGAAGAACACACATACCAAGTTTCATCAAGGTATCTAAATTTTTACTCAAGATAAAGCTTGCATGGTCGGACGCTATCTCGCTTAGTTTTAGGTAATACGTACAACCGTTAGGTGACCAAAACTATAATACTCTGTAGTAACTGGTTACTAGAGAACTAGCCTTAAAGCCAAATCAGATCCAAATTTGTAGCTGACAGACGGCAGCTATGCGTGTTTGAAACTCTCGTAAACAGCTGATTGTAATTTTTATATTATTTGCAATGAAAATGGATAGAAGATAAACATTGCGGTTGTTAGCTGACCATGTTTTACAAAACTATTTTTCATTACAAAAACATATCAACACGTAAAACTTTTTGTTTTGTTATTGAAAATTTGAAAAAAAGTTGTAAGTGTCGCTTGTCTTTCATTCACAACGGATTGAAATTTGCCATTTTAAACAACGAAAATGTAGCTAACTCTCTAAAATTTTGAGGATTAAATAGAAGTTAGCAACGGAGTTATCTTCACTAACTCCTGAATTAAGGGGTCAGTAAGGTAATCTGGCCTGTTTTTTAACATTTTTTTCATAGAAATTTTTATTCTACAATAGAACGTTTTTCACATATCATGAGGTATATCGTGGAGTGTATAAACAAATTTTTTCGGAATTTTTTGAGGACACCTGTCGGAGAAATGGCTAGGTGAATGAGATGAGTTTTTTCACTGGCGGACACGATTTCTCATGTTTGGATTGTCTGAAATACAAAAATCCAAAACATTTTTAAAAAGTACGAGAATGGTTATTGTCCCTACTGGAACCATGAAAAAAAATTTATAAATATTTATAAAATTTTAAGGTTTTTTTTTGTTTTTAAATTTTCCCCATGTTTTTTTACATACATTTTGTCAGAACATTGTCAATAATTATAAAAAGTATGGGGACGATAGCCAGGCGTTTTGTGAACATTTAAAAATAAAGTTACGCAAATCAGTTCAGTAGTTCGACCGGAATCATGTCCGCCAGTGTAAAAAAGTGCGGTATTATTATTTTTTAGCCTTTTTCGAAACCTTCCAATGGTAAAGTGGGTTTCTACATTAACTCTAAGGGTATAGAGAATAGAAAATGCAAAAAAAAACAAATTGCTGAAATATTTGACCCCTTAACGCTGCCGTCTGTCAATGCTCTAAGCAGATCAAGAAAAATTATAACATGAATCAAAGTAATTTGACAGTACACCTGGATTCAGACATTGGTGTTAAGGATGAAAGATTACAGTATCGGTATTAGACATTTCATAAATAGTCTTACTAACGAGAGCTTGCAAACATTATCTTTATAAAAATCGGGTTCGATTTTTGTAAGAGCATTGATATTTCTTTAAAGGCTACGGGAAATAAGCAAAACGCATAAATTTGAAAAACAACGTCAGAAGACGTTCAAGCACTGCCCATGACATTTACTTCTTTGAAATAATGCATTTTGTTGTGCGTCTTGTACGACTGGTGGAATCATTGGACAAGTCCAATTTTTCAAACTTTGTTCGGACGCAAGTTATCGGTGAATGCGATCGCTTCGTTCGATGAAATTTTTGTATTCCAAAAGATGGAATAGTATGAACTTGGCTTGACATGTGTTTAACTTGATAGCGCTACAATGCACAAGTCGCGTTCTATGGCATTTCTTGAGTGGAAAACTTCGGACAACAATTCATTGCAGATGAAATGTTGACCGTAAGTTGGCCACTCAAAATGCATTTAATCGCCTTTAGGCATTTTTTGTAAGAGCACGTCAAGTTGAAACACAGAAATAACCAGTCACTCTTCCATGCTTTGGAACAACATTTCACGAAGAAATCGCATTCGCCGAACGTGCTCCAAAAAGTCTGGCCAAAGATACTTCCAATGGATTCCACCAGCGTACAAACCACACCATTTAAAGTGCATTTCTTCGTAAATGTCATGAGCAGATTCTGAACGCTTCAAATGCGATTGTCTTTGCAAAATGCGGCAATTTTGGTTTTTTAACGTTATAGCCTTAAAAAATAGCTCCGTTATAGACAGGATCAAGAAAAATTTGAACAGAATCAACTAATTGGTAATAACTTCACTCAGCACTTGTTGCTCGTTTAAGTCTGAAAATGATTACAAGTAAAGGTACTGAGATTTTAATAACTTAACTGTGAACCAGTGACTTAACATTATGCAGCCTAATAATAGATAACAGTCTTACAAACATCGTTCATTTCTAGCTGTTAGAGCTGCAGTAACAGTACTTAAAACCACCATCGGTTCGTTTGTAACCGAACATTTTATATTCTCGAAATTTAAAAGGAACTAAACCGGGGAAATATATTCAGCAAAACTTGCAAAACTTTATATTAAACAAGTAAGGAAGAGCTAATTCACAGCCACCACCATTGTCAACAACGTTTATAATTCTTTCAAATCAATCGCGTTTTCGTTTAATTTACATACTTGTCGAACGAAAACGGATGTGAATGTAATTATATTACAAGCTCCAGATTTCAAACTTTTGGAAAATGAAATTATTTTGAAAATTAAATTCAAAAAGTATTGTTGATGTATATGAATTCTTGAATGTGTCTATAAACTTGATTAGATGATTAAATGCACGTTTTTCTGTCTTCTCCATCTTTTTTCTATGAACCGTAATAATTTGAATTTTAAATGATGCATTATGCATGATAAATGAAATTTGCCAGGTGACAGTTGGAATGTTTAAATGTTTCAATTGTTTTAGGAGTTTATGATTTAAGAAAACACGTCAATTCAGAGAAACACAAAAAAACGGGAGGACCTCTTCAACATCGCAATCCTTGGATACTTTCATGGTCACAAAATCATCTCCAACGGCACCTAAAGTCTGGGCTGCAGAAGGAACTCTGGCATTCCACACTGTAAAACAGCACTCTAGTTGAAATGTAATGGATTGTACTGCACCTTTTCTTCGTACATTATTCGTAGATTCTGAAATAGCCAAACAATTGTCTTGTGCGAGAACTGAGGCAATAATTAATGGTGTTTTGGCTCCACGTACGATATACGGTGTACAAAAAGCTTTAGAAGGAATTCAGTTTATAAGTTTGAGCACAGATGCTTCTAATCATGGTCATCATAAGCTTTTCCCCATTGTTACTCAATACTTTGATTTTGAAAATGGGGGTATTCAAGTGAAATTGCTGGATTTTCAAGAAACAAATAACGAGAAGGCTGAAACGATTACACATTTGATTGCAAGCGTTCTCGAGACACAAAATTGGACTGAAAAATTGACAGCTTTTGTAGCAGATAACGCTCCAATCAATTTTGGTGGCTTGAATCGCAAGGGGTCTAACAATGTGTTGGCCCTCCTCAAAGAAAAAGTAAATTCTCGTATCATTGGTGTTGGGTGCCCAGTTCATATTCTTCATAATTGCGCCCAGCTTGGATTAGATCAATTCGGAAAATACGATATTGATGCCCTCGTTTTTAAACTGTTCAAGCATTTCTTGGTGTACACTGTCAAAACAGCTGAATTGAAAGAATTCTGTAAGTTCGTTGATGTTCAATATCAACCTTTACTTCCACACAGCAAGACTTGATGGATTAGTTTGTTTCCTGCAGTGGAACGAATTCTCAAACTGTTCCCTGCATTAAAAGCTTACTTTTTATCAATCGAAAAACCTCCAAAATTTATGGAAAATTTCTTTTCTGATGATTTGGCTGAAAGCTATCTTTTGTTTGTCCACTCATTTATGTTCATTTTTCTATGTAAAATAGCATCAATAGAAAGCGAAGGCAACAGTGTTCTTGAAATTAATTCAATCATTGAATCCGTTGCTAATTCCTGGCGCGAGAGAATCAAGCACAAGTTTTTGCCTCTTACTCTACTTTCAAATTTTGACATTTTGAAATCAGAAGGAAAAGAAACGGAATGCCTTGATTTCCATGAAAGAACCGTCAGTGTTTATCAGGAAGCTTTTGAATACTTGTTAAAATGGACTTCATCTTTGTCCGAATTAAAAGTTTTCCAATGGTTGAAATTTGATCGCAAATCAAAAGAAGTTCCATTTGAAGAAGTTGTGCAAACAATGCAGTTTCTGTGTCAAAAAATGTTCATATCCATGAAGAGAAGATAATTGACCAATTGATGAATTTGTAGAAAAGAAAAAAGAGAATGACGAGGATTCTATCAAATTATTTTCACAAACTTCAAATGACCAGATTTGTGCATTTTTTAAAGCGAATTCAAACATTGATTCCTTTTCTGAAATTTTGAAAATTGCGCAGTACTTTTTTTCTATTTCCGGACATAATGCTAATTGTGAAAGAATTTTCTCTCTCATCAATATCCAATGGAGTGATGAACGCAATCGCCTCCTTGTTGAAAATGTTCGCAACATGATTGTCACTAAATATAATTATAAGAACATGCCATGCAACGACTTCCATAAGTATAAAATGAAAACTGAAAATATTGATATGCTAAAAGCAATCGACAGTGCCAAAAAATATGACAAAAAAAATGTAAATTGTACGATGCTGGAAGATAATTAAATTCTACCTATTTGAGACGCTGGAATTTATGATCTATCTGTACCCTGCTCCTTTTCTTTTTACTTTTTTGATGGATACGCACTGATTTTTCGCTGGACCGATCTGGTAACCCTAGGCGTAATCAAAGATTTCACTGCAATGCCAATAGTCACTGAGATACTTAGAACTAATTATTACGTACGTATGTATATGGGGCAATCGTATGAGTTGTGTCAACTGATTGGATGAAAATCAAAATTTTTTGATATTTTGTCAAGTTGGTTGTGTTAGTTGTATAGTGTTTGGGTTGGTCGTGCGATTTCAACATTTTATTTCGGCTGTCAAAGAGAGCGCGTCGTATATAATAGGTAAAGCAACAACTTCCGAACTCATGTTTAAGCAACGAAGTGAATATTCAAAATGAAGTTGGCCTCAAAATTGTGTTAAAAGTTGTGTCGTATATAGCGACAAGGGCAATTTCTAGCCTAACTCAATCACCCAACTAATTGTTGCGTGTATGCTTTCCATAAAGGTGACCGGCGCTCCCATCGCCCGGGGGGTTATCGCACTTTTAGTAGTTTTCAACATAACCTTTATATGGTGAATGGAGAGGGGTATCAAACATTATAAAATGTTTGGTTACATTCGTAGACCTTACATAATATTTTAAAGGTATTGTTTTTTAATTTCAATTCATATGAGTTAAGTTATTTTCTAACTTCCAAACGATTCCGTATTTATCAATATGTATAACTTTTATCTAATGCAAATTATGAAGCTTAATCAACAATATTTGTTGGACAAGCGTCTTTAAAGGCCTACTAGTATTTTTATAACACGAATTCCTATATTTATAAAAAATAGTAACGTCTCGCGACAGAAAAAGATCATTATGGTAACGTCGAATCGACGTAATTGCGCGTAAAATCTGCATAACGACATTGCTATAAGATGCAAATGCATTTGAGTAAATAGTTGTAGATTGAAATGTTTGTACACATTTTGAGAAAATTGCAGTCCGTATGTTGCAATAGATGCATTCGTTCATATGTATGGTAGTATGTGTGAGGCATTGTGCTTTTGGAAAAATGTTAATAAAACTTTACGTACATATATGTTTACATGTTAAAAATAGCAACAACACTGGCACATATGTATGTAATGCTTCAGGCAATGCAATGATCTTATTAAGGTGGTGAGACAAGACTGGCTTAAGGCATGTAGGAGTCAGTACAATGTACATAAATGAGCCTACAATCAAAAATGTATATGTATACATACATATATAGTTTACCATAAATTCTTATATTTTTAACAAGTTTTTACTGAGCTGGTTTTCGATGCAAACTATCTGGGAAATCTATGAAAACATCCTTACAAAATAGCTTGGAGAGAAGCATTCTTGCTTTGTTTGTGCTTTAATGCCGCTCAATGCTGAGTTATAGCGGCACGGGCCGCTAATTACTAACGAAAACAATGCATCATTTGATTTAAAATAGGTGTCATTTTTTGTTCTTTTATAATTTAAGAAATTGAACTTTTTGCAGGGTGTAATGGAACATTGGTACAATGTTGCCGTATATTGAGCAGGGGCGGATCCATAAAAATTTTTTTTGGGGGGGGTTAAATAAACATTTACTTGAAACATGAAGATTATTATATTAAATATAGTGTTTTTATAGTATAATATCATGGAAAAACACATTATAAATTGTAGACGTGCGGGCGACATTCTTTATTGCAATGTATAATACTGTAGTCAGTTTGTGTACTGAATAGAAAATTTTCACAAAATAAAACGATGTGGGCCTATTAACGTTGTCATTATCCAAAAGTCCTTTGAATGTATCTATTAAGCAGTCGTTAAGATTTTCCTTCTCTTTGGTTTTCAATGCACATACTTTTTCTGAAAGCAGCAAACTCAGTTGAAATTCATCCAATACTTTTTTAGAAAAGCGCGTCTTCACCAATTGCATCCAACAGAGGAATGTACACTGGGACCCTTTAACATTCTTCGCAAGTTCTCATGCAGAAATTTTCGCATTTTATTTGTCGGCCGCAGATTCTTGGTTTTTCTTCGTCAAGTTTTATAAGCAGCGTATCATCATATTTGATGCCTTTGCCAAATCGGTCGAAATTTCCCCCTCTGAATCCGTCGCTGATTGATATGCTGAATACGTATTTTGTTCAAAGTGAAATTTTTTATGCAAAAAATAAGTAAATAGGAATATATTTTGTTAATTTTTTTTTTTGCTTTTAATTTACGAGTCCAAGTAATTGCTCAAGAACAAAAATACATTATTTCTCAAGTAATGTTGACAGCTGGTTACGCATTGTGAATGATCCACATTAGAAGAGCAAGAGAGAATAAACAAAGTAAACAAACTTTGTGCGTATGCCATGTATGTATGTATGTGTATGGTAACACAAATATTTTCATTGAGATTTAAGGAATGTTGTTGATGATTGGTTGGTTTTATACAACATTTCAAAATGGAATATACTTTATAATAATGATTTCAACTAATTTAGGATGAATTTGACGATTACTTCGAATTTCCCTCAAGAAACAATTGTTGATTTTATGTTTCTTCGCAAAACCAGGTTTGCCATATTCACATTTTATTGAAAAAAAGTATTAAAAATTAGTACTAGATTTCTTGAGAGCTGCGTACTAGCACAAGTAACTTTATCGCAGGAACGTTTCTGGACCGTTTCTTAAGCGTTTTTTTATATGAAGTTTTTACGTTTCTTGAGAGCTGCGTACTAAGCTTTATATTTAATTTGTAAAATAACGTCAAGTTTGTAAGAGCTGTGATACGCTGAACACAATGGTTGCGACACAACATTGCATCACGACAGTGAACTGAAAACGGCGTTGTGCATCTACTACCTGAACGCATGTACAAGGACAACACAGCTCTCCATTTGCATGTACACAATTTTGTTGTGGCCATACTAATACCTTGCACTTCAATGAAATTTTAATATTTTGTTCAAAGTGAAAGTTTTTATGCAAAAAATAAGTAAATAGGTATATATTTTTGTTTTAAATTATCAATTGTTATTACAAATGATATAACAGAGCTATAATAGAGCTATTTTATGCTTTTATTTGTAAAATAACGTCAAGTTTGTAAGAGCTGTGAATAATTTTACATTTTACATATTAGTGGCATCACCACTCTTCCTCATCTCTCTATCTTCCATTCTACTGTCGTCCTACTGTCGTTGGCAAATATAGGAGAATATTGAAGTTAGCGAGAACGACAACTGTCGGCCTACCGTCGTGTAGTCGTGCAGCTGTCAAAATAACAGTGTCCATAAGAACGTGTGTATTTTAATATTTGACAGATGTCGTTTGTCGTCTGTCGCAACCATTGTGTTCAGCGTATGAGGCAACTTTTTAGTGGAGAAAAGAAAACGTTATTAGTGTTGTATACTTGTATACCATGTTCAAACCGACACTTAATCACACGATTTCGGCTATTGAGTGGTTTATCCCACTAATTTTATAAATTTATCAAGATTTCGCCATACAAAAATGACAGTTCCAAATCACTTCATTGAAATGATTTGAAATTGATCCACGCTAAATTTCTCTGTGCGACTCTGATTTTGCGCCATCTACTTGTCAGCATTGGAAATCTGTTACATTATCAAAGCTGATTTAGACACTACAAAGGGGAAAAAATGTAAACAAACAATTTTTTTTAAAGCAATGAATCTAATTTCACCTGAAAATCGACTTAACAAATGAAAAAATGCATCCGTTATAGAAATATTATATCGAAAATATTAAAAAAAGAACGGCTTTTATTTCAAAAAACTATATGACAATATTTTCTTTTGATAAATATTAAGCGTTGTGAATTCTTGAATGACAATAACAGCTGTTTTTTGACCTTTCTAACGGCAGTGAGAACGGGCTGATTAGTGAATGTAATTAAATGTAATAAAATTCCTTTAAATTTTCGGTCTGACCATGGTATTAGAAGCCATGTTGATTATCACTTACACTCAAGAGATGAGTGAGGCTCTAAGTGTCTCCACTACTAGGCAAAAAAGATATATCAGACGATATCAATATCGGATCGCCGGGGTTTAAGATTGCAGTAGTAGAAATATTCCCCCAATCTTCCGTGTATAGTACCAAAATACTACTTCAGTCAGTTCAGTAAACGAGGCCAGAATTTTGACCAATTAAAGAAATCCCTTTATAATAATTATCGATCCCAAAAGAACTGCGCAGGTGCGACGCATGAAACAAGCAATTTTTGATTCTCTGTTTTGATGATGCAACATAGGGCCAAGCGTTTTCAAGATGGAAATTTTTGCCGTTTTAAAATGGCTACTTGAGTGACTCACAAATATGTATTTTGCAAGCTCATCTTGCGGCTGAGATTTTTTTTACATGAATGTAATGAAGAGCTCACCTCTAAATCACTTTTTATTTGAGTGAAAAAACTTATTGTTCTCTAAGCTGAATGAAATATGCTGTAATAGACGCAGAAGGACAAAAGCCTGTGTCTTCGCAAATCTCACGAAAAAAGTTATAGGTTCGATATTAATTAATCTATCTGTTCAAATATATTCTTAAGAAAAAGATCATTTTACTAAATGAATTTATCATTATTTTAAACAGTTATTCTAAAATCAAATTGTGAACACCGAACGGTATAAAACTTCCTTTTTTAAAAACATAAGAAAACACTTCTCTCGTTATAGAACAGATCGGTGTAACATTAAGAAAATTAAGGATTTTTTTTAACATATTTCAAGTTTTCTAAATATTTTGAAAAGCCTTTTCTTTGTAATAACTACAAGTAACACAGCTCTGTGCATTTAACAAGTTCTATACTTTTATTTGTTTACATAAAAATATATCTGTGCATGTGTTGATTCTTTCATGCGATTCAATATATAGTATATAATATTTTGAAGTCTTATCTAGTTGACATGGGTATATTGGAATTTTGATTTAATTCATTTATATCTATATTTTAATACGTCGTGTGCTTGTTATATTTTATAGTTTGTATGCTTTACGCTCTAAATAAATTTACTGATTCGAAAGTTTTAATATCAGGTATTTTGAATATTACCGTTTTTTGTTCCAAAAAATAGGACGGCGAATGAATTCAAAACATAAAATGTTTTCTATATTCGATGATTACCTTTTGAATATTTCAATTTTTAATACATGAACTGTATTATAAAAAAAAATAGTCATGCAATTTTGGTGAGACGAAAATGTGATGTAATTTGGAATGATGAATTGTGGTATAATGGATAAGAAATTTCGGTATTTGTAAATCTTCTAAGAAGTACTTTCTAATAACACAGCAGCTGCAAGCTCTAAGCTCCAACCGGTTTTTTGTAACGCCTGTTCACACAGGGGACGATTGGCAAGGCCGAGTCTGCAACAAGAGAGGCATATGAAAAGATATAAATAAATACAAATATATACATATAAGAACATAAACAAAAGATATTAATTGATGACATAGATATTTGAATTAACGCACCTGGCGAGTTGGTCAATTTTGTAGTGTCGTATTGCGGCATTTGCATCACCGTTTGCTGCTCTTAATGCATTACGCACATCTACTTCCTGTGCAGCTGAACCTAAATCCTTAAGTATTTGCTGAATTTTTTCGTTTTCTTTTGCGGCTTCGGATGGAACAGGCGCATATAAATTTCCACCCCCATTCTCCTGATGCTGCTTTAGCTTCTCCAGCCGACGTTGTATTTGCTGGGTCGAGAGTAGTGGTGGAGCTAACGGGGCTGGTCGATGTGGACGTAAATAGTCGTCGAGCGTTACTTCGTCGTAAATCGCAGCGGGCGCTGCAGATGCTGTAGTTAATCCACTAGTGAAAATACTGTTGTCAGCCTCAACGGCGTTCAAAGGTATTTGACCATAATACGTTGAGGGTGTCGCAGCTACAGCGTCATATAATTCACGCCCACTGACACTGCCATACAGAGAAGCCGCAGATCCGTATATTTTACTACCCTGTGTTGCTTGCGGCACAACACGATTTGAAAGCGCCACAAAGCTATGGTTTGACTCCTTGCCATTGATTGCGCTACCATATCGATCTGCGTAATTACTCTGATTTTGGTATGCATTTTCGGGAGGTTGAGAGTAATAAGTTGCAGGTGTTGAAGTGCCATTGACACGATCATACCATATTCGATTAATAACATCTTGGGTGTTTTCAGTAAGCCCTTCGGTTCTCTCCTCACCACTTGTAGTGGTATTTGTTCCACCGGCCTCTAGGTTATTTAGTTTATGCTGATCATTAAGGCTTTTGCGTGCTTCAGTGATAGCTGCGTTTGAGTATTGTATTTGGTTGTATGTTTCGAGATTTTGCAGTTTAGAAGAAACTCCACTGCTTGATGTATTTGTTGTGCACGAGAGGCTGGTTGAGTTTTTTAAAGGCGTCAAATTTCGTTTGTACACATTTTCCTTACTCGTATACATTTGCATGGAATTTCGCTCGTAATCATTTTGACCCTTACTGCTGTACATATCCTTCTCTAGTTCAGCAATAAAAGATTGGTCCAGCAAAACATTACTCTCTGTAGAGGATTCAACCGTTGGATTTTCCAAGGTGAGTGAAGACAACCTTGTTTGGAGCGCATCTTCGTCTTCAGAGATCACATTATTTTTGTTTTCTGTGGCAGGCGACTGTGGAACATTCTCTTTATTGCCGGAGGAATTTAATGTTCCCGAGAAAAGACTTTTTCTTGCTGTAGGACTGTTATATAATGACTGCATTGAATTTGCGCGCAATATTGACTGTTGCACCTGGTATGGCGAATGACCTATTACATTTGTGTACACTGCATTGTTTCTTGTATTTTGGTCATAATTCATATGCACGCTACTAGTATCAAATGGGTCACAATGTTGCATTGATTGTGATTGTTGTTGTGAGAATTCAATTGTGTTCGAATAAGTGGGTGGCATCTGATAAGGCGGCGGTTGAAGGCGTTGTGCCAGCGGCGAAGTTCCAGTTAAAAAGGTTTGTTGTGCTGAGGCGCTACTGTAAGCAAACGAGTTTGCATCGTACTCCTCTCCCTCTGTTGGGATATCTATTGGTGCGTCCAATAAACACAAGGAGTTTCTAATTTTTACAGACCCGCTTTCATCACAGTTTATGGAAGTTGTAGGAGGCCCAAACTCTGGTGAAATGTCAATCAATATACCCTCTATTTGTTTTTGTTGCGGTGGAGGCGGGCGCTGAGGGCCTTGTTTCATGTTATTAACTCCCTTTCCTTTAGCGAACTGCACTGATTCATTTCGCTGCAGTTCAGCGGTACGCTCGTTAATCAATTTATTGTACGCAAACTGTTTACTAGATACAGATTTCCGTTCTTTGGCATGATGCGCTGGTTGTTGCATGTGTGGTTGCATTGAGGCACATTTACGATTTCTTTCTATAATCAATGTGCTCAATTTAGTAAAATTAGGCGACTGCATATTTTACGTAACTAACCTGATTGTATTTCGGCACTCGTACTCATTGCTCCAGCTCCACCCCAGCAAAATCCGAAGGGCGAACTGGAATGTCCGCCGCTTTGACGAATGCTTTCATGCATTGGTTGTATTAGATCGCTGCTTGTGTGCTTTTGTTTTTCTAATATATTGCGTGGGAAAATTCCAATATCAAATGTTCGTTGGTTTTGACCTTTAATTAGCTTCAAGTCAGCGCGACCATCAATAATGGCCAAAGTGTCGCCAGCATCGATCTGCAGCCGATTCTCTTCACGATAAGAGCGTGCTGCTTTAAATAAAGGCGGAGACATTCCTACTAAGAATTCCCTTAAAATAAAAATAGATTTTATATTGATATAAGATAATTAATATTGTAAATGTTTAAGGATGTTTACTTCAACGCAGCGAACGTTGGACGTTCTGCAGGTAATTTATCCCAACATTGTAACATCATTTCATACACATCTGGAGGGCAAGCATCTGGCTGATGCAAACGTTCACCCTCTCTATCAATTTTTCGTAATATTTGAGATCCATTTAGTCCAACCCATGGATCTTCACCAAATGTGAACATTTCCCAAAGCGTTACGCCAAACATCCAAGTATCTGAGGCATGTGAAAACTGCCGGAAACGTAAGGATTCTGGTGCGCACCACGGAAAGGGTACCTTTTTGTGTTCAGACATCACATAGCAATCATCTTCTTGCGGAAGTGCTCGCATGAGACCGAAATCGCCGATCTTTATTTTATTGCCGGAAGCAAGTAACACATTTCTACATGCTAAATCTCGATGCAGAAAACGTTTGTGTTCTAAGTACGCCATACCGGTGACAATTTGTACCGACCAATTCCAAATGTTAGTTAACGGTGTATGTTTGCACTGTTTACGTAACGTATCCAACAGCGAACCACGCTCCGCTAATTCTGTGATCATCATCATTGGCTGGGATAGAACAACACCGTACAAACGCACCAAATTCGAATGGTCCAAAGCATGCATTGCCTGCACCTCACGGAAGAAATCATCAATTATGCCCGGTTGCGTGAGATTATCCGATTTTAGCACCTGCAATCAAACATTAATATTGTAGTAATGTATTGATTTGTACTTCTCTTAACAAAAACAAACCTTCACAGCAACGGGCATTACTTTTCCATTTGGGACGGAGTGCCATTCCCCACGCCTTACTACCCCGAATGAGCCATCACCTAATTTGATGCCAAGAGTAATATCTTTTTCGTGTATAAGACACGTAAGTTGAGTATTTTGATGTTCCTTATTAACAGCTTGTTGTGACTTTTTGAGGACGGTTGCTTTCCGCCGCCAATCAGTTTTGAGAGAATATTTTTTCGCCACTGATGTGCTTTTTTCTTTCGCACGGCCTCCATAAGTCTACGTACGGCAGGTTTTCCCAAACCACAACGTTCGAGATCCTCCGGTAGCACATAATCAAAATGGGCCAATCGGGTTACTTGCAAATCATCGCGTATGCGTTCCAGGAACTGCTCAAGTTGTACCTCGTGCAACAGGTCCTCCAACCACTCAGTTTCTGCAATTGTACTGGAGAAACTGAAGATCGAACTTGAAGTTGCAGCAAATGTGTCACTGTTTACCGCAGAAGTCATCTTCTTTTTTTAAAGAACTATCTAAATATGAAAAGAATAAGAATTTTAATAAAAATAAAACTTAAAATTAAAGAAAGTTACTAAATATTTTTATCTGGGTTCAAGTGGCGAAAGGTAGTTAACATATTACATCAGAACAATTTAGGAACCATTACCGCCAATATAAATGGATATGTGTTTTATTATCGTAATAATCGTCCACTTGTGCTCGCTCTTTGTCGAATTGTTGAAAATTTCGAGCATCCATTTTCTTTACATAATGTCCAAGTACCAATAAGACAAAGAACCGCTCGAAATAATAAAATATTACTGCCGATCAGGCAAATGTTGCTGAAGACCGCATTTTGTCCCAAAATATAACCTGGCAGATTTTGAGAAAGGATTTGGGCTTGCGCCCGTATAAATTGTTCTCATTCAAGAAATGAAGCCATTGGACCACCGTGAACGTCGGAAATTTGCTGTTGTTGCCTTGGAACAACTTGAAAACGATAACAATGTCAATAATGAGGGGGTTAGATGGATGATAACCAACTTTTGGAAGAAACTGATCTTGACAAAATCCGATTCCAACAAGACGGAGTTACGTGCCACAAAGCAAGTGCATTAACCGAATTATTGCGAGAAGAGTTTGAGAATTCAATTATTTCAAGAAATTGTGCCATTGAATGAGCTCCAAGAAGTTGTGAGTTAATACCATTATATTATTTCTTGCGGTGTTATTTGAAGCCATTGGTCTTTAGCAGTAAACCAGATTCTCTTCAACCTTTAGAAGTAAATATTGAACGTGCTATTCATGAAATAAATAGTAATTCATTATATTAAGAATATGAGGTTTCGACCAAGGTCTAGACAAGTTTCATTCATATTCAACGCCTAAATACTTAATTTTTAACTTGTCTATTTAATTTAGTTCAAATATCAGAAATTTTTACCAACCCAAATGCTTTAAGGTTAGTTGCAAAAGCGCAAATCTCGATATGGACAATATTGGGGTCAAAGAAAGGTCTGAGATCAATTTTTGACATTCGTCAGGTATACTTGAGAATATATTTTGAAGCAAATTTATGAATACAGTTGAACTTCCATAACTCAAACTCTTGAATTGGCAATATAAGTCTCTCTAACTCGTTTTTTTTTTTGTGGATCATGCTGAATCGAGTTAGGTAAGTCAACTTTATATATTTTTTGTTAGTGTAGAACGTAATAAATTCATTATATGTAGTATACTATGATAGTTGGTAATATTTACAAGATTTGATCTATTTTTATTAAGGTACCACACAAGCGATCGTCAATATACAAAGAGTCAATTCAACCGGATGTTTGAAAATGCTTATATTAGTTATACGAGAGATGTTATTAGCAGGTAACTCTCATATTGTAGGTAAAATCAACCAGAAGTTCGAAAATCTTCATAACAGTTATAAAAGGGCTAGGGGATTCAACCCATTTTGGACACTGGCTTATTATTACAATGCCACTGTAGCTACTGACGTTTTCGTGCCACTGAAAAAAGCAAAAATAATGTAAACAAAGGTAAATGTGTATATACAAATGTACATATGTAAATGTGAAAGAAACATCTTTTAACTTGAACTTTCAGCGAGCATTTTATTGTAATAATGGTTGAAATAGTTATTTGTGTTGGACAAGCAAGCATATAAATATTCAATGCCTGTTATTTATTGTACATACGAATGGAATGACAGAATAAAGAAACACAACAAAATGCGATTACATCAGTTCCATTTCAATTATATCATCGCTCGAGCGTCTGATGTGGTAAGGCAGGGGGATGTTAGTGGCCTTATGCATATAAATAAATTGAGAAAAAGTGGAATTAGGCGCACTTGCCCCTGAGGGAAATATTTTGGCATTTAATATCGGGAAAGAGCCTCCAGTTTGATAATAAATCCAGCAAGTGAAAAATATTTTATCTAATCAGTTAAAATTTCTTCAATAAAAATTTAATTATAATCCGTTCGTGCAAGAGACAAGATAAGGAAGCGGAGCAGGAATTTTTTGCAGTCAAGGACTGTCAACATTGCAGCATTCCACAATGATATTTGATAAAAGTTTTATACAGTTACTGAGAGAGCAAAATTTTTAAATTTGTATCCAAGTATAAAATATCATGTCAATAATAAGAGTCCAGATATCACGAAAGAGAAAGTTAAATTTTAATCAACAAATTAGAACACACTGCAAGTCAATTGAGCTCTCGTGACTATATTAATCAGCAGTTTCGATATGAACACTTAGTAAGTTACCTGAATGCTAAATAAATATTTAAGTAATACTAATTTATAATGAAAGAATAGTAAATTGTGAAAAGTGGTTATTTCTCAATCAAAATATTGTATACTTAATATTTATAAATATCAAATGATGCTGTGCGCATACATACATACATATGTACATTTGCGTCATTCATCGTAATTAGCTTATTTTTCGCAGTTGTGATTATATTTAACTCTTGTGTATTCTTGGAGGGGAATAGTAGTTACTGACTAAAGTTTGCATTTTAATAGAATTAAGCAAACTTTACACTGAGTGGAAACATTTCATTTCAAAAGAATTAATGTGTGAAAACCGATTGAATGCTGTGATGTACAAACATTTATGGAATTTTAAATTATAACTTACTTCCATATGAACAATTCCACTTAACATGAACCAATGTTCAAACAAATGCATTGGAATGCAGTCACAAAGAAAAATATTAATATAAAGGAATGATGATAAACTAAAATAATAAAATGTTTATTTATACTTGTATACACATGTATGGAATCAATGCAGTACTTATATACAGAAATTAGGATATAAATATGTATTTATTTCCGGTATGACGGTTGCGGGCGCATTACTTTTAATTTAGAATTGCTTTTGTGCAAACAGGTTGTAAATAAAGCTAAATCTTTTTCTTTTTCTTCTTAATTGGCGTAGACACCGCTTACGCGATTATAGCCGAGTCAACAACAGCGCGCCAGTCGTTTCTTCTCTTCGCTACGTGGCGCCAATTGGATATCCCAAGCGAGGCCAGGTCCTTCTCTACTTGGTCCTTCCAACGGAGTGGAGGTCTTCCTCTTCCTCTGCTTCCCGCGGCGGGTACTGCGTCGAATACTTTCAGAGCTAGAGTGTTTTCATCCATCCGGACAACATGACCTAGCCAGCGTAGCCGCTGTCTTTTAATTCGCTGAACTATGTCAATGTCGTCGTATATCTCGTACAGCTCATCGTTCCATCGAATGCGATATTCGCCGTGGTCAATGCGAAAAGGACCATAAATCTTTCGTAGAACCTTTCTTTCGAAAACTCGTAAGGTCGACTCATCGGTTGTTGTTATCGTCCAAGCCTCTGCACCATATAGCAGGACGGGAATTATGAGCGACTTATAGAGTTTGGCTTTTGTTCGTCGAGAGAGGACTTTACTTTTCAATTGCCTACTCAGTCCGTAGTAGCACCTGTTGGCAAGAGTAATTCTGCGTTGGATTTCCAGGCTGACATTGTTGGTGGTGTTAATACTAATTCCTAAATAGACGAAATTATCTACAACTTTAAAGTTATGACTGTCAACAGTGACGTAAGAGCCAAGTCGCGACTGCGACGACTGTTTGTTTGATGACAGGAGATATTTCGTCTTGCCCTCGTGTGGGAGGATGGACTCATGTGTAGAAATTCACGTAAGTGAGGAAAGTTTTCTGATCGCCATTCACTTGGGAGTAGCCAGAAACGATTCTTTTATCAAGTATCCTCTGGGTAGCCTAAGAACATCTGTTTCAAGGCGAGCTAAAGTGAGAAGGCGAAAAACCCCCTCCGCAGGGTTGTGCGTTGGGTTTGGGACCCGCTACGTAAAAAATCATACCAATGAAAAGGAACAAAAAGCCTCGGATGAGTGACCCCCCTTTTGATGACGACCATGGCAAACAAAATAAGGACTACGAATTAAGGACATGCACCTGGAATGTCCGGTCCCTTAATTGGGAAGGTGCCGCTACCCAGCTGGTTGATGTCCTCGTGAAAATAAAGGCTGACATCACCTCCGTCCAAGAAATGCGATGGACAGGTCAAGGACAAAGCTAAATCTTTTTACCAGCCTAAAATACATACCATAGAGTGTGTCAAATTCAAACGATAGTATAAATATCGCAAGAAATCAGTGGTTTAGTTAATCCAAAAAAAGCATTTCTGGATGATGTTGTTATTGCGGAGTACCTTAACTCTTCTGGGGAAGGGGAGTCTAAATCAGTACAATATCAATATGTGAATTGCGGATAAGTACGAATATAGCAAACAATATCCAGGAAAAATTCATACTGTTATGATATACCAACAAATCTGTAAAGCCAAAAGTATGATTCCACCTATTTTTACATTGGCGCAGAAGATACTGAAAAGAATTGTCTTGGGTAAATCTTACAATTTTTTTTAACCACATAAGCTCGACCTTAATGCATTTCGTTTTTCGTATAAAAATTAAGGGTAAAGGTTCAAGAAAGCGGCTTTTCCGAAAACGTGTACCAATTTTCACGGAAAATGTCTTAAAATTCGTGTTTTTAATTCCAATTTACGAATATTCATGGCGCGTTACCTGTTTTTATGTTTTTTTGTAATAAAAACCATAAAAAATATTATGATTTTGTACGATATTTACGATATAAATAGCATTACTGTTCGAAATTAATTTGGGCACTAGTGATACAAGCAGTGATCGGGTTCGAAATATCGATACTCTCGATATTCGAGACTAAACAAGAATTGATAAAAATTCATTATTATATCAGAAAGAAGAAGTTGGACACAGAAGAGTTATGAACAGCGGAGTTTTGGACCGACCAGGGTTATTTCTTTCGAGCGCTCGAAATCCCGAGGAAATTGGTGCACGTTTTCGGAAAATTCGCTCTCCTGAACCTTTACCAAATTAAGTGGACAGCCGGTTTTATGCACCGGAATTGACTCCGATTTTATCCGACCAAGGGCTGCTTTTTCGGCGATGTAACCCCGTTTGGATCGGTGAGTATTGATTTGTGTTTGTCGTCATTGGAGCAATGCCTTGCAGCAGGGCTGCTCCGTATCCTCCTGATTCGTGCTGGCATTGAGTACAACCCGTGCCCGGAAGAATTTTTCTGCTGCGTATGCGCAAAACGGCTCCATCCAAACTCCACGTCGGTCAGCTGCAATACATGCAATGGATGGGGAGCCATCTTAAGACCTGTTCTGGCCTTAAGACTCATAGGGAGTGGACCACGCGTTACGTGGCCCCATGTTGCCTGCGCAATATTGCGACACAAGCCTCTACGGCTGTGCAATCTGCACATAATTCCCGCGCCGCGCCGCCACTCAACCTGAGTGGCCAACAGAGGACCTCCACGGTCAACATAGTTCCCCCTCTGACTCGAAATATTTAATATATACATCACCCCAGTTACATGTTGCCCTACAGGATATCTCCGAACATAGGTGGCACTTCGTGGTGAGAACCGTTTGTTACTAGACGACTTTAACGATGGGGGGATGGAGCTGGCCGAACAGATTGACGATTCGACATTCTGCACAATGAATGACGAAGCCCCCACCAGAGTTATGGGCACCTGTAATAGCTCGCCTGATATTATCATTGCTAGCGTTGGTCTGATAAACAGCATAACCTGGCGACCTATGCTAACTCTCGCATCAGACCATCTGCCCATAATTATCTCGATCGAGAAGCCTCCCGATTTTGTTTCTGTGGACAACCGTACCTTCATTAACTTTAACAAAGCTAATTGGGTCGGCTTCACAGAATTTACTGAGAGCACCTTCAACGCTCTAACTATTCCTACGGATGTATGCGTTGACGAACGTCAATTCCTCAAGGTGATCGCAGCAGCTACCGCTCGCTTCATCCCGGCTGGAAGAATAGCAGAAATCCGCCCCAATTTCCCAGCCGAAGCAGCCGTTTTAACTAATGAGCGCGACACCTTACCCCGAATAAGGAATCTCAACTTGGAGATTCGGCGTATGATAAACCAACATAAGCGGACGAAATGGATAGAGCACCTGAAGCCCTGCAACCTCTCCACCGGTGTGAGTAAGCTTTGGGCTATTGTCAAAGCTTTGTCTAACCCGAAGAGACATGTCGACCGAGTTGAAGTTCAATTCAATGGTCATGCCTTTTCGGACACGAAGAAGTACGCACCCTATTTTAGCCGGCAGTTTACACTGCACCCTTCGGTAGACAAGGCTAAACGATGTGTTAACCGACGGTTGCGCAAAATGCCAAACGACGACGCGCCACTTACTTTCACTAATGAGCAGGTTCAGGGTTTCATCAACAAAGCAAAATCCTCCAAATCAATTGGCCCTGATGGAATCAACATGCTAATGCTAAAGAATCTAGGCCCTGATGGAATCAACATGCTAAAGATGAAGCATCTAGGCTCGAAGGGAGTAAGACTTCTCACCAAGGTCCTCAACCTGTCGCTGACCACTCTTAAAATACCTCATGTGTGGAAAGTCGGAAAAGTGGTCCCACTACTGAAACCTGGGAAACCCGCCAACAAAGGGGAATCTTATCGACCGATAACTCTCCTATCCCCAGTAGTGAAGACACTTGAGGCCTTGCTATTCCCGAACTTCACTCACCACCTGAGCCTAGCCAGCCACCAGCATGGATTCCGAAAAGTGCGCATCACCACCACAGCACTTAGCGTCATAAACGCTCGGATAGTTCTGGCCTAAACCAGAAACAACCCTGCAAAAGAACGATCCTAGTAGCGTTGGACCTTTCAAAAGCTTTTGTCACGGTCAACCACACAACGCTACTGCAGGACACTGAAAAACCCACTACCCCTCCAGGGCTAAAGAGGTGGACCATGAACTATCTGAACGGTTGTCAGTCATCCGTACTATTTCGAAGTGAAACATCTAAACTTAGAAGAATTAAACAGGGGGATCCGCAGGGTGGCGTCCTCTCCCCGCTATTGTTTAACTTCTACATCTCGAAACTCCCGCAACCACCAGAGGGGGTTTCCATAACCTCGTACGCTGTTGACTGCACGATATTGACGTCGGGCAATGGAATCGATGGCATGTGTTCGAAGGTAAACAACTACCTCACCGACCTTTTTCGTTTGCTCACTGCACGGAACCTCACATTTTCCCCACCAAATCCACAGCGACCATATTCACAAACTGGACGAAGGAGTATAGACTTGGGCTTAATATTGCAGTCGACGGGATGCCTTTTGATGTCTCCCATAGAACACCTACACAGTGAGACGCTTATGCTCCCAATTAAGGAGCATAATGAACTCCTCTCCAAGCAGTTCCTGCTGGGATGTTTTCGTAAAAATCACCCCTGTAGCCATCTGATTGGAGCGGAACCGTCTCCTAGGAGCATTAAAAGATCCTTTCTTGACTACTTCGATGACGTCGTACAGTACGCCGACCGGACTTCGGACGCAACTGACTTTCCACAGGCACTGACCGCCATTCACAGCGGAGCCGTCAACACCTTCATCGACTCCCTTACCGTGAATCGCGTTCTTGGAGTCAAATCACTACCCATAGCAGTCGAAGAGCTCCAGCTGCCGCGAGAAACGCGAGTGACCCCCTCGCAACTTCGTTCTGGATATTGTAGCAGGTTAAACTCCTACTTATCCAGAATAGACCATACCCAATGTATGTCCTGCATGCAACGAGTCTCCGCATGATACTGACCACCTTTTTGCATGCCCTATGAACCCTACTCATCTAACACCCTCCTCCCTATGGACCAACCCCGTCGAAACAGCACGTTCCTTAGGCCTCCCGTTAGATGACGTCGACGACAACACAAGTGACCCTTACCATCCTAACGGGGACTTGGTATTCCGTTAAAACATAAACAAGTGTTACGTTTTGTCCAGGATAAACTGAGAAACTACTGAACTGATTTTAGTAAATTTAGATAGGAAAGTTAATATCTAAATTATGTTAAAAGTCGAAACAAAAATAAGAAAAATATAATCGATAAAATATCACACTTTTTATCTTATGAATTCAGATATTATCCAGGCGATACAAACATGCACGTAAATGCACTTACGGTTCCCCACGGATATCATGTGGATTACTGTGATTTTTAAACATTTTTGTTTTTTTCTTCTTCCAGATAAAATAAAAGATAACCTGGGTGACCGTGTTGTAAACCTTAATAGAAATGCTGCCAAATTTATTCATTTGCAAGTTTTGTCACATTTTGCCTGTGTCTTAAAAGATATAAGTCCAAACAGATTCTGGGACACCATTGAAAATCAGGATTAGAAAAATTTTTAACTCAAATTCATAGTCAGCAAACCTCACGGATCTCATATCACATTAGTGAAAATTTTTTTTCGCGTGGTTTAATTATACTTCGCATGTTTTTTGAATCGGTAAATTTTTATTTCTGTAAGTTTGTAGTACTGTTAGTGACATCTATGCTACGTTTCACGTCAAAATATTCATTAGTATTGGAGATGAATTCTCCGATTTTTACTATGTCTGAATTTATTGAACATTATTCGAGATCATTCGCCACATTTTCAACTAATATCGTGCCGCAACCACCAGCGCATTCGTCTTATATACCTTCGTGTAATTCTGGCTTTCAGCAAATTCACATGACCACTCCGAGGACACCGTTTTCACTGAATTGAGGATATAAAAGCTGAATCGAAGAAGGCTCTGATGGCCATCACGACGATGAATTTTTCCAAGTGCTATGATGACGGGAAAACTCCTTGGCATAAGTGTATTTTATACAGTAGTATAACTCAATTCTATCTCGATTAGGTTTAGGTGAACAAAACTATTAAACTCTATAGCAATATGTATGTATATGAGGTTAAAATTGGTGGTAGGAATAAACATAGAGAACAGAACAGAAAATAGGAACGAGACTTTTATCAATATAATTAAAAACCCTACAATATGTTGCTAACTTTTGTACAATGAGAATCTACTGTTATCTTTAACTGGGGTATCATATCGAATGAAGCTCTACCGAATCGATATTGATACGTGCTTGAAAAGCCGGTAAAACATAATAAACTAAATTGAAACACAATTACCACATCTCCTCTATATACCTGCATTTTTGCATTTTTTGCTCCACACTATCAAAGATACATACAAGGTGAGTTCCGAAGTAAACAGGACTTTTTGAATATAGAGCCCCTGGTAGCGCCATTTATATGTCGACTGTCATCGATTGTCCAGTGAGAATTTCATGACATTTTAACGATTGGAAGTGAAGTTATTGCGTTTTAAGTGTCAGTATGTATGTGTTATCGGGGCGGAAATGAGCTTCGAACAAAGAGCCAACATTAAATTTTGTTTTGAAATTCGTAAAACTTTTACCAAAACGTTTCAATTGATGAAACAAGTTTATGGCTATGATTGCCTATCCCGTAGCAGAGTGCAAGAGTGGATTTCAACGTTTTCAAAGGAGGACATAAATGACGAAAACTGTGCGTGAATTCATCAAAAATCAGCCGAAATCATCATTGAAATTCATGGAAATGGAATTGAACATCTCCAAAACATCGATTTATCGCATTTTAACTGAACATTTGGGTTTACGAAAGGTGTGTGCTCGGTTTGTTCCGCACAAATTGACTGACGACTTAAAATTGCTCAGAATCCAACATTCGAAGGACGATAATTTGATCAAAAATCACATTTTAACAATTGACCATTCACCTGATATGGCACAATGCGACTTCTTCCTTTTCGGAAAAATGCATTTGCCATGAAAGGGAAGAGTTATGCAGACGTAGAGGCCATTCAAAAGGCTTGCACCGGCATACTGGCGGCCATACCGGCCAACGAGCTAAAATACTCATTCGACATAATTTTGGACCGTTCAAAAACCTATATTGAAGCAGAAGGATACTATTTTGAATAAAATCAATTAATTTTGCAGAAAAAAACCATTTATTCTGTTTTTTTTTAAGTCCTGTTTACTTTGGAACCCAGATTGCACTTTGTCCATTCTGTGCCAGATACCGGGTGATTATGTTACTGCGCCGGCCCAATAGTGTCTTAGAGGTTGTTGAACTATTAATGGGAGTTAAAAAATAAAATAGTGGGACATTACTTGCGCATTATTCCATTCTCAAAGAAATCAAATAATACAAGTTTTGACTATTAATGCAAACCAGTGAAAATTGCTTTGAATATATATATAATATTTTTATTTCTTATTTATTTGGGGCGTCCCCAACTGATATCCCTGAATTACTCAAGTTATATGACAAAAACATGTAATCCGGTAAACGCGATTTTCTTATTTCCTGCGTTAAAATTCGCAAATAAATATTTTTCTTCTCGATTTGATTTTTTAACAGAAGAAACAACAGATAACAGCTATTGAATCATTACAAAATATCAAACTACTTAATTAAACATATTGGAATTTTTTGATCGGATATATTTACATACATAGAAATATAATAATAATCATATTTTTATTAAAATTTAAGTATGGTTCTGTTTGGCTTACCTTTTTCGTCTATGCAATTTTCTTAAAAACTAAGTAAGCCTAAATTTATACCTAAACATAACGGTTTAAGGAAAAGCTTCTATGTAATTGAAAAGATTAAGAAATATAAGTTAAGGGGAAATTATAGACAAGAAATAAAAAAAGCACGCCAAATGTAAAGCAACATCGCTGGCAACTTACAAGGCCGGAAGCTCGATGCTGGGGAAACATCACGTTTTCTGGGCCTACTCTTTGATGACCTCGATGACAACCCTAACGGGTCTAGATAAAGGCTACAACAACAACCCGAATTGGGAACAATACCTCGAAATTATTTCAGGAATATTTTCTGCCCCTACAAAAGCAACACGCTTAGAACATAAGTAAAGTGAAACGTAAACTTTGGCAAACCGAATCTATAGTAGACAGCACTGGTGTAATTATTATAGCATAAGATATTATATTAAAACATATTTTAACAGTACCAGTAACATACCATAATCGTAAACAAATCGTATGGGAAATACATATCTTGTATATAAGTGTACGTAATAAAATAAATGCTTATTTATGTATATCACTAAAAAGACTAAATGCGATAGTCTGAGCTTTTTATGCTTTCTTTAGCATAGTTAGAAAACACAAGTTAATTCAAAAAAATGAGTAATTGCATTAGTAATACTGTTTCATATTATGTCGTTGGATTTACCTGATTCTACATAGATGTTTACATATATGATTTGTATCCATGCAGATGTAAACAATGAAGAGAATGTTGGCAGCAAAGGCAACAGCTGCTTTCTGAAGCTTGTTTTTGCGACGGAAGGCTTTAAGTTGTTGGAAGAATGGGAAAAACTAGATTTTGCAATCGTGTATCGCGAAGACAAACTTTGTTGTTGCTGCGAAATCAGTCAATAAAATGCATTTGATGACGCCTCTGTTGTGAGCCTGCGTTTGTTATATTAGCTGTGTCTTCTGTGAAGGCTTGCAGTAATGTGATGGGCTAAGAGCAACTGGCTTGTATTTTTTTATAGTCTATTTATTTATAACTATGGCCAGTCGATAATAATCGCTAATGTTTAAAAATAGAATGCAAGCCACAATAATAGTAAATATATTTGTATTTTTTCGTTTTCGTCACATATTTATTTCAGCAGCTTCACTTTTTACTGAATTTGCTTTGGCATTTTCCAGAGACAATATTATTTGTGTAATTTTGTTTTTTATATTTATTAGACTCTTACTGATTAAAAAATATCCGATTGGAATTTAGTTGAAGGCATAAACGATTTCAATTGACGATCACTTATATTTGTTCAAAATACAAATATGCAACATTTTTAAATAACTACAAGTTTCGGTTCTGTACACAGGTATGAGTTAGTACAAAATGCCCTTAAAATCGCAAACGTAACAAACAACTTTACTAATTGAAAAAATAAAATGAAATTCTCCAATTGAATAGCACAAATGAAATAAAGATAAATGAAGGAATACACAAAGCCAACAAAACATGGCATATGGGAAATACGGGACTGCCAAGTTCTCACAATTATTCAACAGAACCAGGGTAACCATATCTTCATATGTATTACAAATTATGAAAACTAAAAATCTTCGGTAAGTATACCAAGAACTTATAGATATTCAAATTAAAACTAGGTATAAAAAAAATAATTACAGAAACTTTACCTGATATCTCAAGTAGGAATGTTGGATAACTTACCGGTGACTTAACCTATGCGGGGCTTGCGTGGTAAAAATTTACATTCTGGTGCTAACGTTCCTATTTCAAAATGACAATAATCGAAATTGAAAAGTTTAAATAAGGAATGTTAAATTTACTTTGATTTTCTACCTTTTCATTATAAAATTCATTCATATATATGTATAATGTATTAGAAATATTTTTGAATAGTTGGAAAGGAACAAAAATTAGCTAATAAAAACTATTTTATGAAACGTACATTAATTTGATAGTGTGATATGTAAAGGAGTGCAGAAAATTGCCCGTCTCAAGTTTTCGGACTCGTGTGGCACCAAAAGGGAATTGCCGATAATAACCAACAAACATCTTCGTGTGTAAGGCCATTCTAATTAGACCCAGAAATCGTAAATGAAATACGCTTTCTCCTGAGAACGTATATCATAGACAGAGAACGTCTATCATTGACAGAGAACGTTTATCATCAGAGAACGTTTATCATAGAGAAGGCTTACGGGGCGGAGAACGTAAAAATATTTTTGGCTAACAAAATGCGACAAGCGTGTTTCACCACAACAAACTCAGAAGGAGAAATTTTAACAGAAATGAGTGAACAGAGCTGAGAATTCAATGAAAATTATGCTCAGAAATATACGTTGATATTACAGACGTATTTGTATGTTGGCCTTTTGCTTATACACCCAACTCTTGTTTTACACGGTAGATACGTTCCTCAGATATCCGTGTAAAAAAACCGTGTAAGAAAAGAGTTGGGTGTATTTTTTATACGTTTACATGCTACATATCAATTGACATGAATGCCATTTTGCGAATTTTTATGAATACATGCAAAACTTGCCACCTTCTAATTAAATTACGCTATTTTCAAAACAATATTTGTAGTTAATGTGCGAATAAAGTGTATTTATTAAATATTTCTTATGTTTGAGAATATAATATAAATACACAAATATGTATTGTATATACATATGTATGTAGATATGCTATATATGTATGTATGTAAATGACATAATAGAATAATATCCAAAAAAAACTTAATATTATTACATTTCATTTTAATTTTTATACGTACTCGTATCTAAGTATATACATATACATATATAAGCACTTAATTACATCTGAACATATGTATGTATGTAAGTACGAGTCAAATTTATATCATGATATTATCGTTTATCATTAATATAATATAAAAAATGCACACATAAAATTTAAGAACATAAAATATAAAGACTTTTAGAGAAAATGCGAATTTGTAAGAATTACTAACATTTTTGAATACTCAAAGTGCGTAAAAGCAACAAAAAAAGAGATATCCAACGAAATTAAAGAAACTGTGAAGTTAATTTATTGTATTACAAAAAAAAAATAAGAAATAATAATAAATATAAAAGTTAAGGTCACCTTCAAATTGAAAAAGGGCACCTCAAGGTCAAGTGAAAGAAGTTAAGCGAAAACGGTTCTAATAAGAAAATTTTTTCAAAAACATTTACATCAAGCATACTGGAAAGAAGTTAAGCGATAGCGGTTCTAATAAGAAAAATTTACAAAAACATTTTCTCTTTGGTGAATACCTAAAAGGTCACATTGAAAAAGGAAAAAAGCCGTTTTGGACAGGCTAGAACCTTCGATTATAAAAAGCATCATTACTACAGATATTTATAAAACATTTCAACAACAAAATTGTATATCCAACTGCAACAACTAAACGCCAACAAGAAGAAGAAAAAGCAACTGTAATATAAATATTGCAACAACACCGCACCGGAATACTTTTGATAACATTGTACAAAAACTCACAGTCAAAATGGACAACTTGATATTAACGCTAAATTTAAACCTATTTCTACTAATCTTTCTAGCATACTACCATATGATGGTAATGAAAATTCATTGTTAGGGTTTATAGAACGAATTGATTCTATGATCCTATGCAATATAAAAGATAAAATCGTTGGCAATGCAAGATAATCATTTCTAATCAATGTTAATGTTGATACTTGGCCTTTGATTAAAAAAGTATTAATCGATAAAATAAGGTCTTGTCTTGCGATTCAACAATAGAAAATGTTTATAATAGATTTAATATTTAATTATTTCGTTTAAATAATGTATTATATTTTAGTGAAAATAAGACAAATGGAATTAATTGTGAAAGTAATGGTAGAATAGCTCTCAATTCTTTCTAATACGATTTACCAGAGCCAGTTAAAAGTATAATGGTTAGTCGAAATCCTAAAGATTTAAAAGATGCTTATGATATTATAAAATCAAATGGGTATTTAAAATATAATAATCGATTAAATTTTTGTACTAATTCTCATAAGTATGAACAAGAAAATAGCTAAAAAATAAATAGATATTCGAATGCAGATCGGTTTTGCAACAATAGTAATAGTACTAGACAAAATTACGAATACAAAAAATCTGGTGAACAATACAACAATAGCGTTAGCAGGGGACGCTACTACAACAATAACACCAATAATGAACGACATCAACAGCAGTATGGACAGCAATATGAACAGCAGAATAATACGGGTATTCTCTTGCTCTTGCAAATCTCGGTGCACGGTGCAAGCATTGCAGATTTACAACGGCACAACAACAAACACACGCAGAAAAATATTTGCAAGGGCTGTGAAATATGTCAGACCCAAACCCATGTATATTTGCGTGCAATGTCACGGAAAAATAAAATTGCAACCCTGTTGTAGTTGCCATTTTACATAAAGACATATTACGTCGTTAAATTGTTGAGAGAGGTAAATTTTAATTAGATTTTATAATTTCTATTTAAATTATAAAGTTTTGTTACAGTTTTTTTTTTGTCAAAAATGTATGCAGAAGGTGCGCCAATTCACAATAGCCATGCACAATAGTCATTTACAATAAATTGACTGAATCAGTCGCTCATATATCACTAGATTCTGCAATGGGTGCTCTCGTGCCCTTGTATATTTCGGTATAGTATTTTTGCAATCTGCAATCTTGCAAGAGCAAGAGAATACCCCTAATAATAATTTATACCCAAACCCTTCGGTACAGTCGAGGTTTACTTCTAATACTCGAAATAGTGGACGAAAATTTTTTTCACAAAATCAATATCAATTTGCTACAAATAATAATATTTCTTTGAATAATGATATTCCTCACCAGTCATCGATCGAACCAATGGAAATTGGAAATTTTCAATTAGTAGTCGAAGAAAACTACCCTATATAATTGTAAACACGCATTTAAGGAAATTAAGATTCATTGTAGATACAGGAGCGGAATTTAGTGTAATAAATCCGAAGTTATGTAGACTCCAATATGCAGTAAAACCAACAATAAGTTCATTAAAAGTTTTGGGAAGATATATTTTAACAAAAAATCAATTTAGTGTACCACTTTTTAAAGAATTTAATAAAACTAACTATTTTGTGAATTTTATAGAATACCCGTTTCATAATTATTATAGGGAATAATATTTTATTTGATTTAAATACAATAATTGATTACAAAAATAGGAAAATAACAACAGACGATGCAACAATGCCTATGTATTTTAGTATATATACGAAGAAAATTCTCTAGAAGACTATATAAGAAATTAGTTGCGAAGAGAAAATAGATGCAAACTCAGTCGTAAAGTTTGCCAAACATTTAAACCCAAAAGATGAGGAAGTTTTAAAGACGGTTTTAAATAACTATCAGGACATTTTTACAAAGAAAGAGAAAATTTGCCTTTTACCACGGAAATTAAACATAGAAGAATAACGAAAAGCGATACTCCAATTTACAGCCGATTTTATAGATATCCAGTGGTACATCGCGCAGAGGTAGATAGGCAGATAAAAGATATGTTAGCGCAAGAAATAATCGTTCCGAGTAATAGTCCCTACAATTCGCAATTATGGGTTGTACCCAAAAGGCTGATAAAAACGGAAAGCCACAATGGCGTGTAGTTGATTATCGAAAACTTAAAGAGCAAACAATCGATGATAAGCTCTCAATTTCAAATATGCAAGACATATTTCACAAATTGGGAAAATGTTGTTATTTTAGCACCATCGATCTGGCGAAGGGATTTCACCAGATTGAGGTACACACTAATGATCAAAAACAGCTTTTTTTACGGCAGATGGTCATTATGAATTCACAAGAATGCCGTTTGGTCTCAACAGCACCAGCAACATTTCAGAGGCTCATTAACTATGTTTTAAGAGAACATATAAACAAGATTTGTATATGACATTTTAATATTCGCTACAAGCTTTGGAGAACATATTCTTTCCATTAAAAAGGTTTTCAATACTTTACGTGCTTCTAATTTAAAAATTCAATTTAACAAATGCCAATTCGCTGAATTATCAACAAAATTTTTGACACATGTCGTGTCCAGAGAAGGCATAAATCCGGATCTCTCAAAGATAAAATCCATCGAAAATATGAAACCGCCAACTAGTATTAAAGAAATAAAACAATTCCTATGGTGAGACTTTTAAAGAAAAATGCTGTTTTAGATTTTCAAAATATTGATTTTTTAAACTCTTTTAATAACTTGAAAAAACTTATAACCAGTGAACCTGTTTTACAACCGCCAGATTTTAGTAAAAAATTTATAATTACCACCGATGCTCCGCAATTCGCTGTTGGCTCTGTTTTGAGTCAACATAGTCATTCAATATATATCCGGATGGTCTTCAGTTCCGTCTTCGCTGCGGCTTGAATCTCCTCTATAGTATAAAAACGGTGTCCCCGGAGCGGTCTTTTGAGCTTGGTGAAGAGCCGGAAGTCGCACGGCGCCAGATCAGGTGAATACGGTGGTTGCGGAACGATATGGATTGAGTTTTTGGCAAAATGATCACGAATTACGAGGGCAGTATGGGATGGTGCATTATCGTGGTGTAAAAACCAAGAATTGTCTTTCCACAATTCCGGCCTTTTTAGGCGGATAGCGTTATGCAAACGATGCATAACGTTCAAATAATATTCCTTGTTGACTGTTTGACTGGTTGGAAGGAATTCATAATGCACAACACCACGATAAACGAAGAAAACAGTCAACATGACCTTGATTTTTGAGCAACTTTAGCGCGATTTTTTTGGTCTCGGTTTTCTTTTGGCACGATATTCGCTCGATTTATCGGTTGTTTCGGGGTCATAAGCATAGATCCAAGTCTCATCGCCAGTTTTAATACGTTTCATGACACTCTGGTAGTCGGAAAGCATCATTTCACACACTTCAACGCGACGCCTTTTTCCAAAAAATTCAATGTTTTCGGTACCAGTCGAGATTTGACGCGCTTGAGGCACAAAACATCCTTTAAAATGGTATTGGCTGAGCCTTTCGATAAGCCAACTTCATCAGCAAGGTCTCTAATTGTTAATCGACGGTTTTTCAACACCAAATCTTTGATTTGTTGAACGTGAGCTTCGTCGGTTGAGATTGATGGTCGCCCCGGACGCTCTCCGTCTTCGACACGTTCACGGCCGGCTTGGAACTCACTATACCACTTGTAAACATTTTTTTAGACATAGCTTCATCACCAAAGGCTTTCTTCATCATCCTCAACGTATCCGCAGCAGAAAATTGATTCCGTAAACAAAATTTAATGCAAATTCTTTTCTCAACAAATTTCGACATCTCAAAAAACGAAAAACTCACTTTTAGCAGCTCACAAAACGACACGTATCTCAAACACTAATGAATATTTTGACAAGAAATTTGCCATAAATGTGATTGACAGTACTACCCAACCTATAAAAAAAAAATAATTCTCCAAATCCTTCAACGCGCGCAGTTTAAATTCAAATGTCACCTGGGCACAGTAGTATGGTCGAAAGTTCATAATACAAACTGACCATAAGCCTTTAACTTGGTTGCAAATATTTATGGGTTTTATGGTCGTCAGCTTATGGTTGCTCCGATTCTGTTGGTGAGTTGTGCGTTTTCTTGTGGCTAATTTTAGTTTAAAATCGTTGAATGCTTTTCGCGACTCTTCGGTCCACTGAATTTTGCGTTTGTCGTTTTTGATGTTGCCCGGAATAAGCGCTTGCAGGATATCTTGAGTATGTTCATCGCCGGGTATAAATCTTCAGTAGAAGTTGATAATTGCTATGAAATGTCGTAGGTCCATTGCGATGGTTGGTTCCGTGTAAGCGTTTATTGCCTCTACTTTTTCTGGCAGTGGCAAAATACCATTGGGTGTGACTAAATGACCGAGATATCTCACGTTTGACGAAGGTGTTGCTTATGTTGAGCTTCGGTGCAGGACGTGATGCAGATGTCTTCTAGGTATGGTACGACAAAGTCTAATCCTCGAAACACACTGTCGATGTGTCGTTGAAATGTTTGGCCCGCGTTGCATAACCCAAATGCCATGTATCGAAATTCGAAAAAGCCGAACGGAGTTATTGTGGCCGGTTTTTCGATATCATCGGGATGCATGGGTATCTGGTGGTACGCCCTTTCTAGGTCGATAGTTGAAAATATGCTTTTGCCTGCAAATACTTGATGAAATGTCTGGATATTTGGAATGGGGTATCTGTCTTTTTCGGTGTAGTGCCCTATAATCCCCGCACGGTCTCCAGCTATTGTTCTTTTTAGGGGCCATATGAAGTGGCGAAGCCCATTGACTTTTGGACGGCTGGCAAATACCCTTCGCCATCAGGTATTCGAATACCGCTTTGGCGGCTTTTAGTTTTTCGGGTGTGAGGCGACGTGATTTTGCGTTCACTGGTGGACCGCTCGTGGCGATGTAGTGGAACGTTGCAAACTTGCATGGTGGCCTGCACTTACAAGCGCTCGTCCCGTATTTGTAGTGATACTAGCATGTGTCGTGGTGTTTGCGACTTCGTGAACCCGATCGTGTAGGTGTTGGTCTTCGTTGGTTGTCGCGGCGTGGCCATTTGATGTCTCGGAGATCCCGTGAGAGCGCATTGATCTGGCGTTGCATTTCTAGAATTGCTTGACTTGCAGGTTCATTGCCGGCGCTTTCCTGTGGGTGTGCGTTTACTGTCTGCTGAGGGCTTTGTTGAAAAGCGTGTATGAAATAGTTGCTGTCTTTAGTAGCCTCCATGATACGATCGGCCATCGTTGCTGCGTTGACTAATGTTATGTGCTCCTCTGAGGATAGAATTGCGCGTATTTGTTCAGGCAGATTCCGGAGCCATAACTGATTTAGGAGCTCGTCTGTAACCGGTGTAGCTGCGGCCCTTGCCCGCATTTCGGCTAACAACTGTGACGGTTTGCGGCCACCGATTGATAAGTCGCTGAGGAGTTTCGTTAGTTTGATTTGTGTGCTATCGGCAAATTCGTTAATGATTCGAGCCTTGAGGTTTTCGTAAATTTCGTTGCGTGCTGGTGGATTGGTACGGAAATCATCTAGTTAGTACATAACGCGCGTAGGCAGTTGTCCAATTATGATATAGTATAGTTTTTTGTTGGACACGATACCTGCCGCTTCAAATGCCGCCTCGACTTGCCAGAACCATAGGTCGGTATGTTCCTCAACGAAATCTGAGAGCTTAACTTTCCCTTGGTCCAGCGTGTCCACCCGCATTGGTGCCTGCTGCTCTGGAGCCGGTGTCCCTTGCTCGTCGTTGGGCATATTTTTATTTTCGAAAGATTTCTCACTTGTGGGGGTGTTAGTATGTTCTGCCGCTTCGTCGGGGTCACCAGTATGCGTTTTATGGTTGCTTCCGATTCTGTTGGCTTTTCCTTGCCTTGATTAAAACACGTGCTTCAAATAAAAGTGGTGTGATCTCTGTAAGAATGCGCAGAAGAATGAGAATGAAAGAATAATAACAGTTCTGCTAACTGCGGTGCAGATAAATTAATGAGTGCTGCCAAACCATCGAATTGATGGTGCTGCCCTTGGGTGTTAGGTATGTTCGCACAGAGAAGGTCCTACAACGGACAAGCGTGTAAACTGTCAAAAGCTAACAAAATGCGACGATTGAAATTTTTCTAATTTTGTTTCGGATGTCCAGTGTGAAATATTTCGAATGACGTTTTATTACTTCGAATTGTCCGTCACACGGCTGCTGCAGTGGTGGTCCAATTGCGTCGTTTCGCACGAAGACTTGATTTGATTCAATAAAAATACCGCAAGACTCATTAATATAATTTCATATATGAATATGTTTGTATATATGCGATGTATGTACTTGAGATCCTAAAAACTTAATATATTACAATAATATTGTATGTAAATTACATTTCTCCATTTAAATTTTCATACGCATCTACATAAGTATTATTAGCACATAATTACATACATATGTATGTACATAGGTAAATTACATTCAACGTGCACATAAAATTATCATACATATGTATGGGACAAAATAAAGTTTTTCAAAATTTTTTTAAATTTCAAATCGTGATAAATTTTTCAAATTATCAGAAAAAAGTGCGCGCGCACTGCTCTATATGTATGTACAATGTACATTGTACATGCATATGTGAACGACATTGCCGAACAAATAATGCATACACAAACCAACATTCAAACATGCGTACACGTGTAAATATGTGCGTATGACATTCCCATACAAATAATGCATACACAACATACATACTTATATGCGTTCACATGTAGATATGTCACCCGCAAAATTACGAATATTGTTCTACAAAAACAACAATAGTTTCAAATAGCGTCAGCAGCGTCACAAGTAAATATGGCAGCCAAACAGTCGATGCCCAAATTTGTAGAAAAACACACAACAACAATATTTTCATTCATGAACGCAAGCGCACTTTCAACAGGCAAACTTGCTTCATTCATAAAAACAAACACCATTACATCTCCCTGAGCATGCCTTTGCCCACAAGTGTCTTTTCGCGACGATGGCAAAAGCTAAAAATCATAAATTGAACAATTTCTGATATTTGTATTAGAAGGAAAAGCGACAACCCCGCAAATATAAGTAAAGAATAAAATTAAAAACATAGCTTATTTGTCGATTTTCAAGTTAAGCAATGTGTCAAATAAAACATTCAATATTCCTCTGATTTATGTGTACAGTGAATCCCGGTTAAGTAGTACTCCGCTTAAATGAAAATCATCCCTCTTAACTGCCTATATCTTGCTGCATTCCACGGTTTGTTTTTTGAAATACATTCAAACTATTGTTTTAAGTACAACTCGGTTAAGTATCTGTAGTCGCTTATGTACCATATTATATTTTTATTTTTAACCACAAAAATCTGTACCTTTGATTGTGGCACATAACCGGGGTTGACTGTATTCATCAAAGAATGTAAAAAATATTGTTACGCGGCTTGCAAAAATCTGCGTCGATATGTATGCAAGCTCACACACAAACATACATGTCTATGCTGGTTTGTTGGCGAAGCTGGTACAGCGGCAAGGGAAGCAATGGCAATTGGCGATCGTTCGTATGTGTTTTCGGCACAGCTCGGATTTTCTACCAACAACACAATGTTCCGCGTCAGCGGAAATTTCGCATGAAGCATTGACTGCACATATTTACATACATTTGTTGGATGTAGACAAATTCACAAACATTAAGCGTATGGTTCTTTTATATTTGTTTACATGCAAACATAATTATATATATAAATGCATATACATACATACATATGTATGTATACCGATCTATAAACTATATGCAGCATCGTTTGCACATAGTAAAAAAGAAAAGGTAATCTGTAAGGGTACTTTCCTTAACATTGGAATTATCTTTATTTTTCTCATTTAACACTGAAAACGCTCAATTCTGCTATTTTCGTGTCCCCTGATGTTAAGTTGTGAAACGCGCTAATAATTTTCTGTGGTGAAATGCACTCATCCAAAACAGTAAATATCCCAAAAATTGATATATCTCTAAATTTTTGACATCGTGAACCTTCTCTATAAATATACGTTCTCTTTTATTAGATTCGAACTGTATGTAGACTTTTGTCAAAGCAATTTTTGAGTTTTTCTTCCATAAATTTGTTGTTTTGTGTTAAATAACTAATTTTTTTAGTTAATTGTTATTATAATAAATGTTAGAATAAAACTGTATAAAAACATTTTTCCAAAAACTTTTTGTATTCTCATATCAATGAAAATAGGGGGTGTATGTACACTTTTGTCCGCCACTGTACATCTGTAATACCAATGTATATTTCTGAGCATAGTTTTCATTAAATGCTCAGCTCTGTTCACGTGCCACTGTTAACATTTCTCCTTCTGAGCTTGCTGTGGTGAAACACGCTCATCGCATTTTGTTAGCTTTTGACAGTTCACACAGTTGTCCGTTGTTGGACCTTCTCTATTAATATATGTACTTTCTCTGCATACTATTAAAGAACCTAATATGAAGTGTTGAATGAGAAAAATAATGATAATTCCAATGTTAAGGAATGTACGCTTACAGATTCCCTTTTTTACTAAACGCAAACGATGCTGCATATAATTTATAGATTGGTATACATACATATAGTACATACATATGTATTTGTTATGAAAGCACAGTATGTACATATATATTTTAAAATTGAACTATTTTATGATGAATTCCATAAAATCTTTGCAAATATATGTAAGTTAAGAAATTATAGATGAATTTTTTTAAAAAAAAAATTTTATTTTGGTTCTTCTTTGATTACAGAGCTAAGACTAAAACTTAAAAATTAATTTACTTAAAAGCTAAGCTAAGTTGCACTGGCCAACTGCTGACTTGACTTATTTGGGTTGCGCGTGTTGGATTTCCGCTTCACACCGAAAAATGAGCTTTTATGCTAATGAAAGCGTCTGGCTTTTGCTGTGGGAAATATTGTGCAACTAAAGATGCATTTCCGCTATGCTTTACTCATTATTGCTGATTACGTATTATTGATTTTATTTGGCAATTGTTAACATTTGCCATGTTAACACTTCCCCTCTTAAAAGCGATCGTCCCGAGAGCCTATCAAAAATAGGGGAGGTTGTTAAAATTGATGTAAGTATTTTGATCATTGGAAAGATCTTTGATCTCCTTAAGATCAGTGTTCTCTGGGGGCATCTGGTTAGGGTCCATGCTTGAAGATATGATTATTCTGTTTTTGGTGCTTTCTCCAGAATTTTCGAAAAAATATTATACCGAGAATGATAGTTGCAACGGCTCCAAGTGAAAGGGAGCTATTGGATATCGTTGCTGACTTCAGAAGATTTATTCTTCGTATGTTATCATTATGAAACTCCTTTAAGGCCTGGAGAGAAAGTAATTCAATTCGAATTCTTTCGACTGGTGCTGGTTGCAAGACTGCTGGGACTGCCGGCAGTGGAACCAAATGGTAATTAATGTAAAATTGATGATTTATTTTTAACGTTGAGCTATGAAAATTAATAAGGTGTGTCCTTCTGCATTCCGTCAGCATCTATTACCCCTTGAAAGCCATTAAGTAATATGGTGCCGGGTTTTACTTCTTCGATTTCTTGGATATGTTGGCCGTTTGTTAAAGTGCAAGATGAATTTTGGCTATTTACTACTCCAGGTATACAGCTACTATTACTTATATTTATAGTTGAGTTTGCTTACCAATCTCAATTTTCTTATAATTATTATATACTTCTTTAATTTCATAGGTATCTTTTGTAGACTTTAATATTTTATCAAATTCAACATTAATTACAATTTTGTTTTGCTTAACAACTGGTCTTACAATCATTTTTTGAAAATTTTCCTTAATAGTTAATGGTATTTTTACCAAGTAAAATATTGTCATATTTTGACTAATTACTAGTGCTTCTTCAACATTTTTGAAAGGTATTTCGTCATTTTCTAAATTTTCTAACGCAATTTCGATTTCATTTTTATTTAACAATAATGTATTTAAAATGTCTTTCTTTGCCCACTGTATGGCGTATTTAATGTTAATCAACTCTTCTTTTATTAATCTTATTCTATTTTGCAAATTTATAATAGTCTCATTTTCTATATAAGTATCTTTCCTTATGTTATTAAGAAGATTAATTACCATCATGCTAATGTTAATAATAAAGTATTGTTAATTAGTACTTGTTTATTATTATTATTATCAATGTCATTAAGATTTTTGGTTATTACATCCAGATCCTCGTGATTTTAATTTTAATTTTGATTTTTTATATTGCGTTTATGAACTACTTTTCCTGATTCTGTCAAAACGGTGGAATTTTTGTCTTCCTTTACTATTTCTTTTCTAAATTTTGGAGATATTTTGGTTCCTAGTCGCTTGTTTATCCTAACGTAAATTGTTTCTCCAGGGTTATATGTTTTAATTGGATGACGGGCTTTATTATGGTAGGAAAGATCTTTAAGTTGTCTATTTTTTAGTTCCGAGATAATTTCTTCCCTAGCTCTTTCAAATTGGCTTGGGTCTGTGGAGATTCTTCTCCCGAAAAATACCTCTATTGGCTTTTTCTTTTTGGAGGAGTGGACTGAAAAATTGTACTCGTAAACGGAGTTATCGAGGAGTTCGGCGAATGAGGTGAAACTTCGCTCTGCTTTTAAACAGCGCATTATTTCTGTGAGGGTCGAGTGAAATCGCTCTACTTGATCATTTATGGAACTTGCATAAGGTGGTGTTCTAAAAATTTGTATATTTAGGGTATCTTCCAATAAAAATCGAATGGAAGCTGAATTCAAGGACGTTTCATTGTCTATAACTACCGTTTCTGGTACGCCAAATTGAAACAGTAGTTCGCGGAGAAGTTCCTTAACATGTTCTACGGCTCTGGAGCGAAGGATTTTGGTTTGGGCATACTTTGAAAATTTGTCTATGGCTGTAAGGATGAAATTTCGTTCAGTTATGTAAATATCAATATGTAAGATTTGTCCTGGAAACTGTGGAATAGGGGTTTCTCCTAGTTTTGGTTTGGTAGGGTGGCGGTCGTACTTATTTTCTTTGCAAACTGAGCATTGCTGAAGAATTCTTTTTTTTTTTTTTGGTCATGGAGGGAAAATAGTAATTTTCTAAAATTTGAAGTTTGTTTTTACGAGAATTCCTATGTGCTCTTTTATGGGTATTTATGATTATTTCTTCTTGTTGCTGTTCGTCTGTCACATCCTGGACTTGGAGTTGAGAAAACCTGGTTTTATAGTTACTAAAGTGGATCGGGTATATTTCTTGAATTTTACCCATAGTTCTTTCGTCGGTTTTGCTGCAATTTATTTATTGTTTCTGAGTTATATTCCGGTTCTTCAATGACGTGTCTATGGTATGTGGGGAATACTATCATGAATTGATGGGTAGAAATTGGGTCTGAATTTAGGAAGATTCGGTTTTTGAAAACATTAATTGGGAATTATACATGCCAAATTAAGTTATCGGATGAGCTCTCGTCACTATGCTGGGTTACTGACAAGCCGTTAATTGCTTCGGGAGGCGTTCTTGATAATGCGTCGGCTACCACCTGGTTTTTAATGGAGTTCATGATTGTATTCTTCCAGTGTGGCTTTCCATCGTTTCATTTTGGAATTGTTATTTTTTTTCCTAAGGGCCTGTGTAAGGGGTTGGTGGTCTGTATACATTTTTACTTTGGCTGAACCGTATAGATAATTCCTGAAATTGTTTAGAGCCCAGATGATTGCTAAAAACTCTTTTTCGTTCGTAGCAAAAGCTTCTTCTGTTTTGGTTAGTGTTCGGTAAATGAAGGCGATGGGGTGTTCGTACTGCGAAAGGACTGCACCAATTGCAAAGTTTGACGCATCGGTCGTTAGATGGAATTCTTTATTAAAGTCAGGATAGGAAAGTATGATGTCGTCAGACATGAGTGAATTTTTAATTTTGTTGAAGGCATCCTTTACGTCTTCATCCAATTCGATATTGATTTTGCTGGACTTGTTTTTAGATATGCGTCTTTCTTCCCCTCTTAAGAGTAGGGTTAGAGGTTTAGCCAGCATGGCGTTATCTTTAATAAAGGGACGATAGTAGCTGGAAAGGCCTAAAAATGAGCGAGGTTGCTTAATATTTTTAGGGTAAGGTATTTTAGCTATTGCTTCTACCTTTGAGGGATTCTTTGTTATTCCTTTTTAGGAAATAATAAATCCTAGAAACTCTACTGAGTCCCTGAAAAATGGCATTTGTCTAATTGTATTTTCATGTTTGCGTCTTCAAGGGTTTTGAAAATTTGGTTTAAGTGGAGGGTGTGCTCTTCTTCAGAGTTGCTGAAAACGACTATATCATCGATATAGACATAGCAAATTTTCCCAATGTGATGACGCAGAATGTCATCTAAGGCTGGCTGGAAAATTGAAGGGGCTTTCTTGAGTCCGAATGGCAGTCTTGTGAATTCGTATTTGCCATTGTTTATTGAGAAAGCTGTTTTCTCAATATCGAATTCTTTGAGAGGGATTTGATGGAATCCACTTTTTAAATCGAAAACGGAAAAGTATTTGTTTTTTCTAAGCTGGGATAGTACCTCATTAATTTTGGGTATTGGGTAACGGTCTGCTACAGTAATCGAGTTAAGCTTTCTATAGTCAATAACGATTCGGTATTGCTTATTGCCTTGGGAATCGGGTTTTTTTGCTACAACCCAAACGGGTGAATTAAAAGGTGATCTTCATGGTCGAATGATGCCATCGTCTAACATTTTGTTGATTTGGGTTTCGACTTCACCTTTTAATGACATTGGGTAAGGGTAATACCTTGTATAAACGGGAGTGTCCTTGTGTGTTCTGATTTCTCCTATGACTTTAGTTTTATAGGTAAGTTTATCGTTTGGTTCCGAAAAGAGATTACAAAAATTTTCGACTAAATTATTAATTTCTTTCTGATGTTTTTGTGACAAGTTATCTTCCTTAATAACTATTTTTTTAACAGATCTTGAAGCCAGTTGCTTGATTTTCATTTTGGTATTGCCTTCTAACTCATGAAGTTGTTCTTTACGTGGATGACTGCGTCAAGCTCTTTAAGGCTATCATTCCCAATAATACCATGGAATAATGCCAGAGTTGGGAGGAGGTAGAATTTCAGTTTTTTGTCTGAGTTAAATAGGTTTAGAAAGGTATACTGTTTGATTTCGATGTCTCCTGCTATGGATTTCGCAAAAAAATGCTTTCGTTATTTATTGGATTGGGCACGGTAGAGGATCGTATATAGTTTTTCGTAGATCCTGTATCTACTAAAATTTTCACAATATCTCCACTCTTCAGCCTGCATTCAACATAGGGCAGCGAAGAGTGACTCATTCTAAAAAATATAAATCAGTCGTGTCTATGTAGCTATCGTCCTGACCTCCATCATTTCTGTCGCTGTAACATTAGTCATCGTAATGGCTAGAGTTGTCGTTCGTCTGCTCGTCAATTGTCGTGGTAAGATAGTGAGCTTGGGGTTGTTCGGAATCTATATGGAAATTTCTTTGGATTTTATTAGGGGGCACAGGAGCTGGAGGGTTGCCAGGAGGAGGTCTTTTGTTAATAGGGTCATTATTACGTGGCCTATTCATATAATTAATATTCCTAGTTCGTTCATTATGAATGCTGACGCTTCGCTGACAGCTTTCCATTTATCAGTCGACTGACACATGAGTGTCGTTAAATTGTCGACCGTAAAACTACCACCGAGTGTGGTTTTTAGCTTTTCCCTTGTATTCGAAAATCGAGGGCAATAAAATAATACATGCTCAGAGTCTTCTATATACCCTGCGCATGTCGGACAGTTCGGACTGATGTCGTTGTGGAATCTGAAAAGGTAGCTTCTAAAGCATTCATGTCCACTAAGTATTTGGGTCATATGAAAGTCTAGGTCCCATGTCGTCTGTCTATCCATGAGTGGATGTCTGGTTTAAGTCGGTGAGTCCATCGCCCTTTGGATGAGGAGTTCCACCGCTCCTGCCACGCTCGAGTTCATCTCCCTGGATGTCAATGGGCGGCATGCTGGCTAAACTTCAGCAGCGTCAGTTGATGTAGTCCGGAAAGCACTTATTACTCTAATTGCAGAAAGCCTATGCACTGCAATTATTTGTTTAGCATACGCTTTTATATCCATTGCCTGTATTCAAACTGGTGCCGCATACAGTTTTACGGAACTTATTGCTTTCGCTATTAAGAATCGCCGGCTGGAACGCACACAGCCTCTATTGATCATCATTCTCGATAGGGCATTATAGATTTTGTTTGTCTTCGCGGAAGAATACTCCAAGTATTCTTTAAATTTTTATTTGGAATCCAATATTACTCCCAGATACTTCAGTTGCGGCTGCGAGGTAATCTCGCACTCCCCTATAGTGAGCTCTATTCGTTCTTCTATCTTCCTTGTACTTATGAGTAAAACTTCTGTTTTTTCCTCCGCCAGTTTCAGACTCACAGAAGAGAACCATTGGCGTAGACCATTTATGCACCCATTACATTTAATTCTCAGGTCGGCTAATTGTTTGGCTACTGCTACCACCATGAGATCATCCGCATAAGCTACTAGTTTAATATCTGTTGGTTGCTGTCTTTTTAGCACCCCATCGTACATAAGATTCCATAATAGTGGGCCTAACACTGAGCCTTGGGGTACACCACTCGAGATAGAGTAGCTCTTGGTGCCTTCGTCGGTCTCAAAAATCAGCCTTCTGTTTTTAAAATAACTCGTTATTATGTTTATGAGGTATTCAGGGGCCCGTATTCCATCCAGGGCTTTGATTATGTGTGCCCATTTTGCTGAGTTGAACGCATTCTTGACATCCAGGGTAATCAGAGCGCAGTACTTTTTTGTGCCACCTTTCCATCTTATGCCACTTACTGCAGATCTCGCAGTATCGACGACTTCTCGTAGTGCGTCGATAGTGGATCTCTTCTTTATAAAGCCGTATTGTCTCTCTGATAATCCGCCGGCTTTCTGGATTGCTAACTCCAAGCGGTTTCGTATTATACTTTTGTACACTTTACCCAATGTGTCGAGCATACACAGAGGTCGGTACGATGAAGGTTCTTCAGGTGGTTTCTTTGGTTTTGGGAGCAGAACCAAACGTTGTACTTTCCAAGAGTTGGGGAATACCCCTTCCTTTAAACAAGCGTTGTACATTTTAGTGAAAACTCGGGGTTTTAAGCTTATGGCTTCCTTCAGAGCTCTGTTTGGTATGCCATCCAATCCAAGCGCTTTGGTGTTTTTGATTTTCCTTGCTATTGCCAATAGTTCGTCTTCCGTGACTGACGGGGGTGAATCTGCAGCTTCGTTTCGTCGCTTGGCATATGAAATCCTGTCGTGTTTCAGGAATAGTGTTTCGACGACCTTTCCCATAAAAGAGGCATCTCTAGGTTGCTGCTGCTTGTTTTTAAATCTGGACATGCATATTTTGTATGCAGTACCCCAAGGGTCAAGGGTTGCTTCCTCACACAGCTTCTCAAAACATGATTTTTTGCTTCGTGTAATAAATTCCTCCCTAAGGCGTTTGTGTATATGTCGGACACTGCCCACTTAATGTGCCTGCTCAGCGAATCGTTTGCACACATAATGTCAATTATTTTATTGCCTTTTTGGTAAGTGTTTCGAGTTCCGGTGTTCATTATTGTTAAGTGCGTTTGACTCAGATATTCATGAATTAGCCGCCCGCGGTGGTTTGTACATCTGCTGCCCTATGCACTTGACCAAGTATTAAAATCACCCGCTATTATAATAGGTGTTTTGCCTCTGGTTTCTAAAGACAGTCTTTAGAGGAAATCTTCGAATTCTGCAATTGCTGCACTGGGACGAGCGTAGCAACTTACAAAATAAATCCCCTGAATATTCGCCCATGTGAAACAATTATGTTTTTCTCTGGAACAGGTCTTAAAAGGTTGCCCTTTACAGGACCATATTGCTGCCTTGCCAGCTTTCTGCTATCCATGTGCTTTCCGGACGCTGGGAGTATTGTTCATTTAGTATGGCGACATCAATGTTCGCTTCTATGATTATCTGATCTAGCAAATCTTGTGCTGCTGCGCAATGGTTTAGGTTCAGCTGTAGTATCTTCATTTACTTAGCGATTTCATTATCTCGAGGTACTTTGGGCAAGTCGTGCTCAATACAGAGTGCTCCCCTTTGCAGAGCATACAGCTTGGAACGTTTATGCACGACTTTACTACGTGTCCTGCGGATCCGTCCGACATATTGACCAACCAATCTTTATCTTTCCCACTTTGAGTGCGGCCTTAGCATCTTGAGCGCGCATGCATATAAGTGCTATTTGTGTGCCGCTCCTTGTTTTTCGTAGACTTTTGACATTTGTTGTCTCTAGATTTTGGATTCCACACTCCCTTTTCAGTGCTGAGCAAATTTCTTCGGGAGTTGTTATTTCGTCTAGGTCTTTGCATACAATGGTCACGTTGTGGGTTTTAGGCTGTACCATAGCCATTTCTCCAACCACTCCTTCCAAGACGCTTTGAAAGGATTCAGCTTTCGTGTCTCCTCCATTTTTCAGCTCTAAAAGCAGGTCTTCTTTGAGTGTTTTCCGAACATAGATTACGTTCGAACCCAACTCCTCAAGCCCGCTGTCACTTTTTATTTTCCGCAGAATATCTGCAAACGACGCCCCATCTTTCTTCGTGATTATAATGGCGTCCGGTTTGGTTTTAATTTTCTTTTCCACCGGTTTCCTCTTTTTAACCACATCTACCCATCTTTCATTTGCGCTCTGAAGGGTTGTGGTATCCTTTTGGGTGTTTTTTACTGCTCCACTATACGATAATTGCTCTTTCTCGGTTACGTTTTTTGGCATTTTTGTGGGTGGTAAAAAGCCCGATGCCTCTCGCATTCTTTTTGGGGTATTATCATCTCTACCAATGGTGATTTGAGATGATTTTCCTATTTTCACTCTTCTCGATGGGTTTTCTACTTTTTTCGATTTTGCGTGTAGCGCCACAATACTGCTCACAAGTTCGCGCATGGTTTGGTTAATGTGTCTTTGACCCGCCATCATGCTTTCCATTTCCTTTATTTTTTTGCTAAAATTGCTAACCGTTTCTCCGTTTTGCAGTTCCTCCGGCTTACTCTCCTTGCTTACTTGATCGGCAGTATCATATTTCTCATTCAATCCAATAGCGGTGGGTTCCTCATTGTTCTCAATATTTTAGAAATTCTTCGGAAGGGATTATCCGGTGTTCGCCCAATACTATTTTCGGAGGCCATATCTCAGCGAGAAAATAGTTTGGTAACACCCGTCAATGTGTACGTTCAGTACATATCTTTACTGTCTAACTTACAACTAAAGTAGTTGGCAATGCGAAAACCGAGAAGAAATAAGGGAACAGCTGATACTTGTGTTTGGGATGGTTGGCAATGCACAAACCAAAAGAAAACACAAAAACACGAGAAGGGGAACAGCTGATAGATCACACAATAAACTACCTTTTCCCCAGTAAACAGCAGAAATTCCTAAGGGATTTGAAGAACACAAAAAACAAGTCTACTTCACTCTAATACGTAAGGATACATAACAAACTTGTGTAAATATGTACATATGTATATGTATGAGAGTGCATACATATCGACGCAGATTTTTGCCTGCCAAGGAAAAATATTTTACAATTGACAAATATTATAAATCGACAACAGCTATGTTGCCACATCTCTCACTTCCTTATGTGAAGAAACATCAGAAGGTTGTTCAATTCATGACTTTTAGCTTTTGCCACCGTCGCGGAAAGACGCTCGTAGGCAAAGGCATGCTCAGAGAGATGTAATGGTGTTCGTTTTTATGAATGAAGCAATTTTGCCTGTTGAAAGTGCGCTTGGGTTCATGAATGAAAATGTTGTAGTGGTGTATTTTTCTACAAATACGTCTGCAACAGCAATAAGCAAGTTCTGAGCACAATCTTTATTCAATGTTCAGCCTCAGTATATACAGTAATAAACCTTTGCTTTGTTTATATACATATACTCAACTCTAGAAAATCTTAGGGTGTTGTGTTACACTTTTTTATATTTATTTATTTAGTAAGGTCTCTGAACATTAACTCTTATAGACTAATGAAAACTAGGATGCATATTAGAATTCTAAAATAATTAAATTACAATTACATGAATAGATAACTTGACCTAAAAACAGAATTGAGGGTATTAATGAAGGATTCCCTAGTGTGAGAGAAATCAAGAAGAACTTTTTCGGTAATCGAGTTAAACTCATATCATAAATCGCATAGCCCTCTTGAGGGGAGTATATTCAGCAAAATTAGTGCTTTCCTTTTTGTAACAAAATGGGGAAATGTACCTGAGACAACGCTGGGGAGTCTTGAAGTTAAGTTTCCTAACAAATAGAACAGTCAATACCACCGTTAATTACTTTGAAGATAAATGAAAGGGAGAGAACGGACCTTCGATTTTCCAGTAATTTAAGATGTAAAAGCAATAAACGCGATGTATACGATTGTATTGGGTCAACAAACTTTAAGGAGCGGAGAGCGTAAAAAAGACCTTTTGAACATGCTCGATCCTGTTAATTGACGATATGCAATATGGTCTCCAAATAAACACTGCATACTCCAAAATGGACCGCACAAAATATGTGTACAGTAATTTTAACGTGTAGGGGTCGGAAAAATTTGTAGAATTTCGATGGACAAAGCCGAGTACAGAAAATGATTTTGAAGTGATATAGTTGATGTGATTACTGAAAGAAAATCTGTTGTCAAAGATCACCCCAAGATCTTTGATTTCAGTAACGCATTTTAGGATGAAATTAGAAATATTGTAGCTAGAAGATAAGATGTTGCGGCCCCTACTATAAAAGATCTGTAAGCATTTATTTAGATTCAGAAAAAGCTTCGAATTCAGGCACCAATTATGAAAAGTATCAATATTATATTGAAGTTTGTGTACATATTGTGTGTTTTTCATTAATGCGAAAATTTTTAAGTCCATCGACACTGACAACGCATCGTGTTTTGCAGATATGATTTAATCCACTTCAAGAAGACCGAGTGAAACTCTAGAGATGATAATTTTTTAAATAGAATATTGTGTGAAACTTTATCAAAGGCTTTGGAGAAATCTGTGTAGACACAATCTACCTGAAATCCAGCGGAGAATGCAGACATGCAATAATCGGTAAAAACTGCTAAGTTTGACACAGTGGAGCGCCCAGAGACAAACCCATGCTGATTGACATTAATTATTGATTTTATTGCAAAAAATAATTTATTTTTAACGGAACACTCAAAAATTTTCGATTTAGTAGAAAGTTTAGAATTTTTGTACGACAAGTTTTTGATAGCGGAGAAATAAATTAAAAAAAAGAAAAATGTAAGTTTTTATTGAATTCAAACTATAACATATTTGTTACCAGTAAAATAATCTTTAATGCGATTTCCGCAGGTCCAAAGTAATTACCACCAATGAAATGGCGCAGGGTTTTACCAAGTGCCCTAAAGAAGAAGTGGCAGCTTTTTGGAACAATATGGCCCAAGAACTTAACAGTGTTGGCCCGCCTATCAAGGATATTTCCAGCTGGAAGAAGGTAATATAATAAAGTTGTAGTTTTTATTGTTGTAACAGGATAGTTTAAAGCTTTTTTTGACTTATTTTTTATTAGGTATGGCTTGACTGGAAGCTCTACATAAAAAGAAAATTGGTAGAAAATAAAAAGGAGCAGTCAGCTACTGGTGGCGACAGAAATAGGCAGCACCATTTCAGCGAATTGGAGGAAGCGGTGATAACACTAACGGCATTAGAGACGAGTACGAGTGGAATTAAAAATACAGTGAGCGTGGGCTTACCGACGTCAGCCGACGATGGCAATGAGACAGAGGCCGACGTATCGATGCCATCAGTGTCCTGCAGTCCAGCACTGCTTAGACGTACTCCTAGGTCACCGAATCCATGTACAGCCGATTTAATAAAAAAACAACTTACAATTCAAAAAGAATTTCAGGAAATGGTCCTCGATAAGTTGGAAGATCTTTCCTCAGGTATGCGACGATTAGGCAGAGCATTCGAAAAGCAAAACAATTTGAAACAAGCGGAAGTGGAAGAAAGTAGAAGGCACAACATAGCTATGGAAAATTTGATAGCTGTTAAAAATTCCATTAAACAGCAAATGTTAGAAGTAGAGGAAAAAAAATGAAACCATTTCAAAAAATAATTATAATAATTAAATAAATATTTAATTAAAACTATAAATATTTTGTGTTAATATTTATTTAGGATATTATATTCGTGTAAGTGTTGGACATATAGCTTCTCTGATTTGTGAAGCTGCATCATTATAAGTTGATGAAAAAATGTCATTACAGGCAGAAACAGCATCGCTAGACGGAGCAGCGATTGTAGAGTCACTTGTATCAACTGCAGTCGCAGTGAGAGAGGGGTTGGCAGCAGAGATAACACTCGAAGCTGGTACAGAGAACTTGCCATTATGGGATAATTTCTTATACACAGTGCAGATCTCTGATTTCAGTTCGTTAAGCTTAGCGATTAACGAATTACGATCATCACATAGTTGCTGTATTAACGCGAGCGCCTTCGCTTGTTCACTTCTTAGTGAACTTATTTCCAATACAAGAGAATTAAGCACTACATTTTCTTTATTATGATTGTTATGCTCCAACAAAGGTTCAGTTACATCATTGTTCGATTGTTCAGCATTTTGTTGTTGCGAACTTAAAATATGAATGCACTGAGCATTGCGCACTGACTGATGATAACACTGAATGCGGCGAACGAATTGAATTTCTCCGAAAAGCATTTTTAGATTTCTGCAAAAAATCCACATAGGCCTGTGATAAATTCACCTACGGCAAGTGGAAGAATTGATTGCATTTATTGCAATTTATCTTGGGCTGAGCAAGGTTAACTCTATGCCCGCAACCATACGGCATTAATAAAGATAAAATAATAAAACGCGGAGCAGAAAAAAATACGTCAGTACACGGTGACGACTGAATATATTAGGGTGTTGTGTTAGCATTTAAGCTACAACATAAAAATTTTAAAGCTTGATCAGCAGCACTTTAATAGGTATTATGTAATTTAAGTATTTGCGTCATTTAAGTGATTATTTTGAATTACTTTACATGTTTTTTAAATTTTACTGAGATGTTACTTGTTATGAAGTTCGTTTTTTAACAAGTGTTAAACACGTTTCAAAAATTTCTTAAATTTTGCATTCAAAAAGATACAGTCCTGGGCGGTAAACTTTCGTTTGACATATGCAAATTGATTAGCCGTTACAAAAGAAAATTAGGTGGAATTCCCACTTAGATATATGAATACAATTTTACAAATAGTTTAATTGAATAAAATAAGCGAATTTTAAGATAAAAAACAAGATTAGATTAGGAAATCAGCACCTTTTATGTTTTCTGTCGGTCAAAATTAAACAAATATATTCAAAAGAAAACTCACCAGCGAGAAATCTAAAAACAGGGCTGCATTTTATTATTAATAACTTACTACAAAAAGAATATCTGAATATCAGTAGAAGTTGGTCGCCTTGTCATGGCAAAGGCGCTTAAGTAAGAGTAAAGTGTGCATCCACTCTAATCTTACGAACTATTCCCACAATAGTGATATGGATGAATAAACCCTAGGTTTTACGCCCATCTCCTATTGTGGAAGTATGAAGACACCCGAACCAACACCACCCTATTCCAAGATGTCGAGGTACCCGTGCCGAGGGTTGAATGGTCAGAGGGGGGTAATAAGTAGCTGATCGCGAACGGTCCCCTCCGATGCCGGGCGAGGTCGGAGGTATAAAAGCCTTCTCTCCGCATACCGGTTCTGCGGACGAGTGACCAACACTTGGTTTACTCGGGGGAACAAAATATGAACGAAAACAATAACACAACAACAACAGCAACTACAACAACTAAATTGACGAAAACAGCGACGAATAAGGACATGAGCTATAGGAATCCTATTACGGAATCCGAAGAAGACGAACTACTTAGCTCCAGCCAGGTGACGAGTAAGTGTACTACCGGACATACCAACCAAAGTATACCGGTATATATAGCAGTGAAAACCTCAGATATAAGGGAGGAAGCGTCCACCTCCAAGGCTGCCATGAGCACCAACCAAAGTGCACGGGCGGCTAAAGGAGAGAGCAAAAAGAAGCGCATGAAATCCCAGAATCAGCTGAGGAAAAACCGGTACCAGAGGGCAGTCTTCATACTAGGGAAGATAACCAAAGACCAGGCAGCCGGTACCCCAGTTGATGAGGCTGAAACAAAGCGCCTCAAATCTATCGTAGAGGAATATGAAAGTTACCTGAAAAGGAAGCAATCACAACCTCAAGAAGAGAGCAAACGGAACAGAAAAGAAATCGCTCCACCACAAAAGTACCCGGAATTCAGCCCAAAAAACCAAGGCGAAGTGAAGGTGAACACAGCAGCACAACAACAGCAAGGCATTTCTGCGATGTAGCCAGGGATAGCCTGCAGGTGGCCATTATAGATGGAAATTCCTCCTCTCCGAGCACTATACAGGAGAGATGGGTGAAGATCGACGTCAGATTGTCGAGTATGGTCCTGCGGGTCCTCACCCGGAGTTTGACTCCTCTGAGACCCTCAGGGGCTACGCGGACCAGGCCTCGCTAGATTTCCTGACGCGTAGTGTTGCTAAAATTAGCAACGCCTTTGTAGGCCTCCAATTGAGGCTTATATCCACCAGGGAAATTCCGGAGAGACCTCGTGCTCGTATTTGGCTAGCCCCTCTAGAGGAGCCAGGCGAAAAACTCCTGAGGTGCATAAAGCTGCAGAACAAATCTATACCTGGTATAGATGAGTGGCAGCTTATCAAGGAGGAAAACCCGAATAAAGCAAGCCAATACTAGTGGCCATTTGCGATGAGTCCACTGAGGCTCTGAAGAAGACTGACTACAAAATCAGCTTCGGAATACGCAAAACCAGACTAAAAATTTTCCAAGGCGACAAAGCGGTTGACGAAGACGACACGGAAGAGGTCGACGACGCCAGCCAGTTGCTAAGGAATGTGGGTATTGAAGAACCCCGAGATGACCAATAAAAATAAAATAAGATGCGTACAGATAAACCTGCAGCACTCGAAGAGTGCTACTCCGAATCTGACAACCCTCGTGAACGAGGGGGGCATCGACATCAGCCTAGTACAGGAGCCCTGGGTCAATGAAGATTCCATAAAAGGGCTAAACAGCAGAAACTATAACCTGTTTTACACATGGAGCAGAGGTAAACCTAGGGCATGCATTCTTATCAAAAAAAGCATAAATGCATTTCTTTGTCCTAATTACAGCACAGTAGATATCACAGTGGTAAAGGTGGAACAGAAGGATAAGCCCTTCTCCTTGGTCTCGGCCTACTTGGCCCTTAACGAATACATACCACCGGCACCGCTCACCAGACTATTAGAAGAGAACAGGAAGGATGATGTCCTAATAGGGTGTGATGCAAACGCAAGACACACCGTATGGGGTAGCTCCAGTATAAACACCAGAGGTGAGTCACTCTTGCAGTATATTTTGAATAGTAATCTAAGTATTTGCAACAAGGGCGATAAGCCAACTTTTATTTTCCCAAGCTTGGATAAGTTTTCGTGGTGGGAGGAAGTGCCTGACCTCACGCTATCAACAGATACAGACAGTCTCGTTGTAGATAACTGGAGGGTATCCATGTCGGATTACTCCTGGATACTCTTCAGCATCCGCGAGAGGTACAGTGCGCCTCTCACATAATGGAACCCTAGAAGAACGGCATGGGGAAAATTTACCAGTATAGCAACAAAATGCCTCGAAAAGGGAGGCAATAAGAGTATTAGAAATCCTGAGGAACTAGATTCAGAAGTAAAGAATTTGGAAAGCATCTTAACCACAACTTTTAATAAATCTACTCCGCTAACAGTTTTGAAAAAGAGAAAGTCTCTTCCTTTGTGGAACATTGAACTCAAGAATTTGAGAACACAACAAAGGAAAGCTTTCAATGAGAGTTTTAGAACCAAAATCTGGCAGCCATATAAAGACATTATGAAAGAATACAAAAGCAGTCAGGAAAGCTAAAAACGATTCATGGCGATCTTTCTGCACATCGATAGAAAGTTGCAGAGAAGCTTCTAGGTTGAGTAAAATGCTATCCAAAGATCATATTAATACTGACTACATTAGGGCGGAGGGAAGTAATTGGACCACCTTGGCAATAGAGTCTCTGGAGGTACTAATTACAACGCACTTCCCCGGGAGTCAGCAAACACCTTCAACGAGGGTTCAACCAGAACCACCGCTGAACGCAGCTGACTATCGAAGCCAAATAGTAGACAAAAGAAAAATCAAATATGCCATAAGTAGTTTTGCACCATTTAAAGTGGCAGGTCCTGACGGGATTATGCCCATAATGCTGCAAAAACTGGTAGAACCAATGGTTCTAAGGCTTGAAAATATATACAAAGCAAGTATTCTACTATCTTACATCCCAAGAAGTTGGAAAAGGAGTAAAGTTGTGTTCCTTCCGAAACCAGGTAGAAGAACACACGAGAATGCCAAGGATTTTAGACCTATAAGCCTTACCTCCTTTATGCTGAAGGTACTAGAAAGGCTAATAGATCTACACGTAAGAACAATAATGTCGGAGAAGTTATCGAAGTCCCAACATGCGTACATAAAGGGCCGATTAACCGAAACCGCCCTTCACGAGGTGATAAGTGTGATTGAAAAATCACTACACCACAAACAATACACCATGGCTGCTTTTCTAGACATATGTAGAGGGCGCCTTCAATAATATAGAAGTAAATGCGGTAATTAATTCTCTGGCGCATGGGGGCATAGGTGACACTGTGTGCAAATGGATACTATCGATGCTTGAGAATAGGAAGATTATAGCTTCAAACGGCGCTGCAACACAAACAAGTTATGTGAGTAGAGGGACGCCTCAAGGCGGGGTCGTCTCTCCGCTTCTATGGGTTGTAGTGCTGAACAAAATACTCCTCCAACTAAACGGTGGAGGAGTGAAAGCTGTTGCGTATACACACGATATAGTGTTGTTGGTATCAGGTATGTTTCCTTCAACAGTCAGCGAGATTATGGAAAGAGCACTTCGTACGTTAAACCTATGGGCTAAAAACAATGATCTGGGAGTTAACCCGAACAAAACAGAACTGATGCTATTCACAAGCAAAACCAAAATACCTCAGTTTCAACTTCCCGTACTAAACGGTACAACACTCACTCTATCCCCCACAGCTAAATACTTGGGGGTGGAGATTGACACCAAACTGTCCTGGAAAATAAATATAGAAAAAAGAATAAACAAAACATATATGGCCTACTATACTTGTAAGAAAATCGTCAACAAGAATTGGGGCCTCAAACCAAGTATAATCTTGTGGATGTATACGGAGGTCATGAGACCTATACTTACATATGGAGTTTTGGTATGGTGGCCAGCGCTAAACAAACAATACAACATTAGAAAATTAAATCGAATACAAAGTGCAGCATGTGCGGGTGTTACGGGTGCAATCAGGTCATGTCCGACTGATGCGCTCAATGTGATCCTGCATCAACTACCAATGGACATTTTTATTCACAAAACAGCAGCTATTGCGGCGATAAGAATAAAAGAATTGGGAGGTAATCCTAAAAAAGCTCACTATTAATAAATTAGACTACATTCTCCCAAAGCTGGATTTCAATAGAAACTTCCAGATGAGGATACCATCTAAACGAGAATGGAGAAGAGGTTCAATAGCAGAGGAGGATACCCCCTCAGTCTATACCGACGGGTCCAAAATGGACTGCGGAGTAGGCACGGGGGTATTCTCCGCTGATCTAGACATATCTCTCTCTATACGTCTACCGAACTCGGCCAGCATCTTCCAAGCAGAAGTACTAGGCATAGAAAAAGCCTGCGAAATTCTTTTAGGAAACCACGGGAATATACATAAAGCAACTATATTTACGGATAGCCAAGCGGCCCTCCTGGCATTGTCCTCACCGATGACAAATTTCAGTATAGTTCATAACTGCACTAAGAGAGCACTAAGCTCAATAAAAGACAAGCTCCAACTAGGATCGATCAAAGGAGAGATCAATAGACAATTTCAACAAATTGCAAACAACAGGTGGTAAAACTTTACAAAATGCGTCATAACTAAACAATTATGGCCAACATATGACAGGAAAAGAACCATCGACTAATTTAATAGGTAAAAAAAAAGTATTTACAGAATAACAGCTACCACAACAGGGCACTGGCCATTTGGGGGACATGCGTCCAAAATGGGTATGCCCTACAACGACATCTGCCGTGGCTGCGGAGTAGCAGGCAACAAGGAAACAATCTTCCACTTTCTCTGCGAATGCCCAACTCTAGTACAGATCCGACACAAAACACACGGAAGCCACAAAGCACCAAACATTGAATGGATTTCCACAAAAAGCATATCGGACATAAGTAGTTTCATCGAAACCTCAAAATGGTTTGAGAGAGAAGGTGAAACGTAATAGCAGATGCAGAAGGTTCTACGAATAGTGTATCAAAATGGCACATCAGTGCTAATTGAGCCCTACCTACCTATCAGTAGATGATATTTTTATGGGCGAAATATTAAATACTATGGCATTGAAATCACCAATTAGTAAATATATATCATTAATATTTTTTTTTTTTATATTAAGCAACAATATTTATAGTTTTCGTTATTTAATAGAATAAATTTGCTAAATATTTACTACCTAAATTTATACAGCACTGCATTGTTACCACTGAAAATCCAAGATGGTCGCTATTCACCCCCCAGAAAGCTGCCACGAAGAGGTTTTCTACTGTATATACTGTGGTTCAGCTCTGAGTTTGTAATTTAAAGTCAGCGACGAAAAGTACTTATGTAACAGGTATAATGGAGTGAAGATTATTGTGCAAGGTAATGGGTGTTTTCTAAACGTTATTTAATTTATATTGTAAAATAGTTTTTTATTGATAATTGTATTTTTATTATAATTGTTTCAAATGGAGACAATTTGAATTATAAGTATTCGCGTATGGTTAAATTTTTTTCGTAATGGTAACCGAAATTATGTTCATTTAATCAGAAAGTGAGCGAGACCAATTTCAAATGTTGATTTTCTGCCTTAATTGATAACACTATTATTTGTTCCTAAAATATGTACTGTTTTATGGTCAAATTTCTCTCAAATATAAATATAAACGTAACTAATGCCCCCAGGAATAAAACCAAGTTTAAATGCAATGTCTACATTTTTAGTTCAAAATATAAAAAATGCATAAATACTAAGGTTCGTACAGTAATAAATATCTATATATACAAGTATAAATCTATAAATACACACATATGTATGTACAAATATATTGTGCCCAAAACTTCTAACCAAATATGTTGTCGTATATTTTATGACAAAGTCCCGTTTTTTTAAACATTTCATTTGTGCGTTCTTCGGTTTTGAAAAGTTGATATTCCTTCAAAGTAGCGGGATCTAGTGGTCCCCAGTTTTTTTTGGGTTTAAAGCTTTTCTTTATCCGTTCACATATAGTACCATCGGAGCAATTCCAAACAGCGCCCACACCCCAAATGAGCAGTTGACCTATACCAAAGCCGGAAATACACCAACCTAAACCTGAAATAAAAATGTTGATTTGTTGGAACTAGCTTCGTTTATACTCTATATTACCATATAAGCCCGTTTGATACGTGTAACCGTTATATTGTAAGGGAGAGTAGTTCCACAACGTGTAAATAAGGACGGCCGCCATGAAGACGGGAGTTATAACACCCCAGCATATGCGATAATAAATGGAAGTCTTTATACCCAACATAAAATAAACGTCTTGGCAAAGGTTTTTGACTCCTATAATATACATATAAAGAACAGTATTGTAGTTAATATCACAACCTATTTACAGCACATGACTTCAATTACCGTATATCCAGCCAACAGCAATCAATTCAAAAATCGCCAAAACAAGAGCAATAAAAGACGCGCCGAAGAAGTCCATAAAATTCAGTAAATATTGTCCACCAGGCGTAACGTAGATCAAACCGATTACATAGCAAACAATGGCTATGCTTACTGCAATCACCCAGTTTTTAGTGTTGGTGAACTTATCCTTTAGTACAGTCATCACGCATGAAGCCATGCCCACATTGCTTCCAATACCCAGCACAAAGAGCATCAAGAAGAAGAGCACGGAGAATAGCTGGTTGTTTACACAGAATATAAATAACAGTTCGAATGCAAAACTTTAAATAAGGCAAAGGTAATTCGCACCTGAGGTAGAAATTCAAACTTCGATATAGCATCTGGATATGAGATAAACGCGAGTCCAGTGTTGCTTTTAACAACTTTTTGTATATCAGTGGTGTTTGATTCGTACGCCAAATTGCCTAGAATGCCAAATATTATGATGCCAGAAAACAGAGAGGTGAATGTATCTAAAGTCGTCACTATCGTGCAATCTCTATGGGATGATAAGGAAATTTTAATTGATATACGAGTACATGTTTGCATTTAGTTCAATTTTACGGTTCTTTACCTTTTTATGTTGTGTCGGAATCTGTTGTAGGAAGCATACATTATGATATTTCCAAAGCAAATGGCAAGCGAAAAGAAAACTTGTGTAATGGCAGCATACCATACCTACTAAAGCAAAGCACAAATATAATAAATTATTATTAAATTATTAATACTGGGTAGTCGAAAAAGTATTTCGAATTTCTAATCAAACTTCGACTTATTTTTTTTATATTTATAATGAACTTTAATGAACCAAATATGTACCGTTTTGGTCAGGGCTATGTGGTGGATGAATCAAAACTTCCCTGCCAAGCTCTCCCAGTCTTTGCCGCGTCATCAAAGATGTGTTAGGTCTAGCGTTGTCCTGATGGAAGACGAAGCCCTTTCTCCAATCCCAGCAAACACTCAGCATATCCCTTCATAGTGTCAATCCTGGCTTTTTTAACGATAGGTCGACCAGAGTGAGGTGCATCTTTCACATCGAAATTTCCAGAACGGAAGCGAGCGAACCATTGTTGTGCTACACGAACTGAGACAGCATCGTCTCCGTAAACTTCACAAATTTCATTGGTGGTTTACATGGCATTTCTCCCTTTTTTTATACACAAATTTAAAAATATTGCGAATTTCTTCACTATTTTCACTCATTTTTGAATAATTTAATGTGTTTTGGCTAAATGAAGCTTAAAAATCTCACCATTTCAACACAATGTGAAATTGTAACACTGGAGTATACAACTATACCTATTGACAAAATAAGAAAATACTTTTTCGACTACAATATATAAGCCCACCTGTGGGTTAAGAAGTTTGTTCCATTGCGGCTTTAAAAAGTAAAGTACACCATTAAATGCCCCGGGCAGTGTCAATGATCTTATGAGAAGTATAAACAACACCACGTAAGGAAAAAGTGCCAAAACGTAGGAAGCTTTCCCAGAACTTTTGATGCCTTTTATGAGTATAGCTGTTATCACCACCCATGAAACGGCTAACGTTAGTGCCAAAGACCAACTAGGATATCCAATACCATCATCAATGGAATCTTTTTCACGAAGAATTACTTTTCTAAATATATAAAATTTGAGAAAATATATAAGAAAATTGAAATGTCATGTATCAACAATGCAGTTTGAAAATGACAAATGTCGGGCCACAATCACGCTAACTCCTTATATAGAATAATGATTTGATTCTCATAGATTTCTTGTTCTAATATTCCATACTGCAAATATAAGCAGTCTTTAAGATGATAACCAAAATTTCCGCTGAACAAGATGGTAATTCATAATAAATATTAAAATATTTGGTTTAAAAAGTCTTCAAAAGTATTGTTTGCTTACGTAAAATAAAATTCCGCTGATGTAGTTTTAACTGTTGTCTCATTTGTAAAAATATTTGATTTGTTTACTTTCGAATTAATGCAAGCGTCACCCCATTCCTCCCGACAATAACTCCATGGCAGTGTCGGGTAACACGATTCAATCAAATAACGAAGTGTTATGGCCATTAATGTGGCATAATATGTGGATACAATAGCGGTGGCGAATACTTGACCATAACCGACGCCTAAAAATATGTAAAAAATATATATATATAATATATTTTTCTTTTATTGAAATTGACAGATATTTTTCAATTGGAAACATTGTCACCGATTTTGGAAAATAATACATTAATTTTTGTAAGCGTTTGGGACTAACCTCTCATTATGGGCGAAAAATCAAATACCTTGATACTGCCACGACTGGACAACTGCCCCAACAACATTTCCATGTAGTAAACAGGTTTACCTACCAGAAATAAAACTATGATGTAGGGAATTACGAATGCACCACCACCATTTTCGAGTGCAGTAAAGGGAAAACGCCAAACATTTCCCAAGCCCACAGAGAGGGCAATGCAGGACATGAGAAACTCAACATCATTGGCCCAAGTATCTCGCCGTTTGGTAGCATCTTCGACGACAGCGTCATTGGGTAGTTTTGGTAACTCTCCTGGTTTCTATTGAATATATATGTATGTATGTATATTGAAAATATATTAGATCAATATTTTACATAATACAAAGGTTTATTGATTCATGGGGTGGTGTACCGCCTTTTGTTTTTGGACGAAACCACAATAAACGAGAGGTGATAAGCTTACAGAAGGTATTTTCGATTTAAAACCCATGAGTGTTAGGAAAATATGTATATGTATTTTTAAATAAACTAATAAAAAAATTAATATTTATCAACTTTACAATTACCTGTGGCGTGGGTGTAATATTATCAATTGATGTTGGGTTTACAATTCGGTCATTGTAATCGTTTCTACTCGGTTCGAATGTGATACTCGAACGATACTCTCCCGGTATGGATGTAGTTGCGGTATTTGTTGCATTTGTAGGTACATACGCGCTGTTAACGTATCCAGTGTCATTGGCCATATCTTATTGTCGTATAGTATCGTGTTAGTTGGTTGTATTGAAAGAGTAAGAAGTGTGGTAGTACCACATTTATGTACGAATATTTAGTTCAGGGGCAGCAGGCATTTACCTTGAAAGAAAATAAGAACTAAAACTTTAAATTACTGTTCATTTTACATCTCACTCGAATGTTGGTCGGAAGAATATATTACGAAGTAAAAAAGTACTCTATTAGGACATGTGTAATATTGGTATTAGAATATGAATAATTTACTTATGTTATGACTTCTTATTGTCTTCAGGGATTGTCTCAGTGTGAAACTTTCAAAACTCGATGCATTATTCAATGGTATACACTGTAATAAACATTTTCTCTTTTGAAAACGAAATTCAAATTATTACGGTCGCTACAGCGTTTCTTATAGAAAGTGAAAAGAGTATGCAAAAATTTAAATATTGGGTTGTCAAAAAAGTCTTGCGGTATTTTTATTGAATCAATTAGTGTGGCACCCACACATCGAGCTTCTTAGTGACTCCAAGCTTCTTGAAATGGTTTATAACGGTTTGATGACTACTATGCCGGTCTCTTTCGACCAATTCAGCGATTTTATCGAAATTTTCGACGACAGACCTTCCAGAGCGTGGCGCATCTTTGACCACCTCTACACCAGAACGAAAACGTTGAAACCATCGTTGTGCGGTGGAAATGGAAACTGTATCGGGTCCATAAACTGCACAAATTTTATTGGCGGCTTGAGATGAATTTTTGCCTTTATCTTAGTAGCACTGTAAAATATGCCGTATTTTCTCTTTATTTTGCTCCATGTTTGCGACGCTATAACGCACAAACGACTTAAAAGAAACGACAATCAATCAAACACGTGTTAGCGCGTGAAATCAGCTTTCCAAAAAGGTATATTATGACCCGATGCGACGAATAAAACTAGAACTACGCGCTTTCAGCGCCAACTAGCGAAAATACCGCAAGACTTTTTATGACAACCTAATATCAAACGGAGCGGGGCATCTGCCCCATTCGCGTTTTCCTCAGAATTGAGTTTTTTTCTACGAAAAACTGTCGCAAAAAAGGGCCAAGTGCGAACAAAAAGTAGTTCAAACCGCCGCCATTTTCTCAAATTAAAAAAAACTCTCCATAGCGCGATAGCGATCTTTATTTTAGATCAAAATTTCGGCCGCAATCGTGAACATAGTACAAGATCTTTTCTTTTACGTGTCATTTCAACAATTTATTTAAATAATAAATAAACACATAAAAATCATTTTGTATTCGTCATAAATATAATAATTTATAAAAAACTGAGTAGGTTTCTAATGAGACTGCTCTTTGAGGTCAGGAATAATATAAATGTGTATGGGATCGTTTTGAGAAGCTTATGCACGGAGTTAAGAACAGAATAATTAAACATGGAAACTTTGTCTTATTCCAAAGGTCTATATATTGCTCGTATATAATATTATTTTTATAAATAGTTAACATTTTGGTGTACAATTCTTTTTGCTCATTTCTATTTTTTGTAACGAATCTTTTGTATAAGCCAAATTCCTTTACTGTTAGTTCAGTTTCAGCTTATTTTTATTTAAACGTAAAAGTATTTTGAACTTCGTCGTTAACGAGTTCTCGATCATCTTGGAATAATTTTTACCAATTAAAAACACTTTCACGCGACAAACAGTTATCAGCGAAGGTCTTTTCAACATTTTGAACATAACGGCACCAGAAATTTGATTCCGCACACAAAATTTAATGGAATTTAACTCATCGTAAAAATTTGTCGAATGCGATTTGTGCACTTCAGAAAAACAAGCATACCATATAATAAATACTCGTGATATTTTGATGTGACGTTTCGCACATAGAAAAAATTATATCGACGAATGGATTTTCGCACGAAGTTTAAATTAAAAAGTCATACTACAAGTAGATATTGCTCGCAGTAGTGTATTGGGTCGTTCACTAATTAATTGCGTTTTTCTTATGTACAATTTAACACGGTTTTTATTGTGCAAAACATTTATTGAAATTATACATTAACCATATTGATTCAATACCTCTTTGTTTTTGGCCAGTCATCACATTTCTTTGAATTCTGGCCTCTTCTGTTTGAGGGTACCACTCAATTTGCTCAGCTAGTGAAAATATACTTCACAATTAATCGTTATATTGTTGGGAAAAGCACAATATAAACATAACCGTTTTTAGGTGACTATCTGCCTTCGACGTGGCTTAAGCTGGTTCATTATTTCTAGATCATGATCTCTTGCGCTTTACCTTGTAAATAACCCCCATTTCGTCGCCAGTAACAATGCACTTCAAAAATGGATGACTTCTTTGACGTTTGATAAGCAATTCAAAGTTGTTAATGCGACGAAGCAATTATTGTTCTGTAAAATTTAATTTGGATGGAGTCATGTGTAGAAGTTCACGCAAGAGAGGAAAGTTCTCTGACCGCCATTCACTTGGGAGTGGCCAGAAACGATTCTTTTACATATGACTCAAGCAGCTCACGACTTCCGGTCTTTGACCAAGTAAAGTGAGAAGACGAAACATCCCCTGCATTGGGTTGTGCGCTGGGTTTGGGACCCGCCACGTAAAAAACACCCCCAATGAAAAATAAACAACAGCCTCGGATGAGAGACCCCCCTTTTGATGACGACCTTGGCAAACGAAATAAGGACTACGAATTGAGGGCATGCACCTGGAATGTCCGGTCCCTTAATTGGGAAGGTGCCGCTGCCCAGCTTTGGGTTTATGTCCTCGTGAAAATAAAAGCTGACATCACCGCCGTCCAAGAAATGCCATGGACAGAACAAGGACAAAGACAAGTAGGTCCTTGTGACATTTACTACAGTGGCCATATAAAGGAGCGCAAGTTTGGTGTGGGATTCGTGGTGGGAGAGAGACTCCGTCGCCGAGTACTATCATTCACTCCTGTGAATGAACGTCTGGCCACAATCCGCATCAAAGCAAGGTTCTTCAACATATCGCTGATTTGCGCCCACGCCCCGACGGAAGAGAAGGACGATGTGACCAAAGATGTGCTTGGAGCGCACTTATGAGTGATGCCCCCGCCACGATGTGAAAATCATGCTTGGCGACTTCAACGCCAGGGTGGGCAAAGAAGGTATCTTTGGCACTACGGTCGGTAAATTCAGCCTCCACGAGGAAACATCGCCAAATCGGTTGAGGCTGATCGACTTCGCCGGGGCCCAAAATATGGTTATCTGTAGTACTAGATTCCAGCAAAAGAAGATACTTCAAGCTACCTGGCTGTCTCCGGATCGAAAAACCACCAACCAGATCGATCATGTTGTGATAGACGGAAGACACGTCTCCAGTGTTTTAGATGTGCGTGCGCTCCGAGGTCCTAACATCGACTCGGACCACTATATTGTTGTAGTCAAAATTCGCACCCAAAAAACGCACGCCAACAAACACAAGGAAGGCTCGACGTCGAGAAGCTGCAATCACAACAGACAGCCGAACGATTTTCTACTCGGCTTGCACTCCTGCTCTCTGAGAGCACTCGTCAACAACTCTATATAAGGGAACTGTGGGACGGCATTTATAACTCCTTACTTACAGCTGCAACCGAAACCATTGGTTTTCGGAAAGTGCAAAAGAACAGCTGGTACGAAGAGGAGTGCCGTGTCGCAGCGGAGAGAAAACAGGCTGCCTACCTCGCAGCGTTACGATCGACCACAACACGTGCGGGATGGGATAGATACCGAGAGTGGAAGAGGGAAGCGAGACGCATTTGCACATAGAAATAGAAAGAGGCTGAAATGCGTGAGTACGAAGAGCTTGATAAGCTGGCGTACAGGGGTAATGCTCGAAAATTCTACGAAAAGATGCGGCGGCTTACAGAAGGTTTCAAGACCGGAGCATACTCTTGTAGAACCGCCAAAGGTGATCTAGGCACCGATGCCCAGAGCATACTTAAATTATGGAGGGAACACTTCTCCAGCCTGCTGAATGGCAGTGAACGCACAACTCCAGGAAAAGGCGAACCCGATACCCCAATCGATGACGATGGAGCAGACGTTCCATTGCCCGACCATGAAGAAGTTCGAATAGCAATTGCCCGCCTGAAAAACAACAAAGCGGCAGGGGCCGATGGATTGCCGGCCGAACTATTCAAACACGGCGGCGAAGAGCTGATAAGGTGCATGCATCAGCTTCTTTGCAAAATATGGTCGGACGAAAGTATGCCCAACGATTGGAATTTAAGTGTGCTATGCCCAATCCACAAAAAAGGAGACCCCACCATCTGCGCCAACTACCGTGGGATTAGCCTCCTCAACATCGCATATAAGGTTCTGTCGAGCGTATTGTGTGAAAGATTAAAGCCCACCGTCAACAAACTGATTGGACCTTATCAGTGTGGCTTTAGACCTGGTAAATCAACAACCGACCAGATATTCACCATGCGCCAAATCTTGGAAAAAAACCGTAAAAGGAGAATCGACACACACCACCTCTTCGTCGATTTCAAAGCTGCTTTCGACAGCACGAAAAGGAACTGCCTTTATGCCGCTATGTCTGCATTTGGTATCCCCTCAAAACTAATACGGCTGTGTAAACTGACTTAGAGCAGCACCAAAAGCTCCGTCAGGATCGGGAAGGACCTCTCCGAGCCGTTCGATACCAAACGAGGTTTCAGACAAGGCGACTCCCTATCGTGCGACTTTTTCAATTTGCTGCTGGAGAAAATTATTCGAGCTGCAGAATTGAATCGAGCAGGTACAATCTTTTATAAGCGTGTACAGCTGCTAGCGTATGCCGATGATATTGATATCATCGGTCTCAACACCCGCGCCGTTAGTTCTGCTTTCTCCAGATTTAACAAGGAAGCAACGCAAATGGGTCTAGCAGTGAACGAGGTCAAGACGAAATATCTCCTGTCATCAAATAAACAGTCGTCGCACTCGCGACTTGGCTCCCACGTCACTGTTGACAGTCATAAGTTTGAAGTTGTAGGCAATTTCGTCTATCTTGGAACCAGCGTAAACACCACCAACAATGTCAGCCTGGAAATCCAACGCAGGATTATTCTTACCAACAGGTGCTACTTCGGACTGAGTAGGCAATTGAAAAGTAAAGTCCTCTCTCGACGAACAAAAGCCAAACTCTATAAGTCGCTCATAATTCCCGTCCTGCTATATGGTGCAGAAACTTGGACGATGACAACAACTGATGAGGCGACGTTACGAGTTTTCGAGAGAAAGGTTCTGCGAAAGATTTATGGTCCTTTGCGCGTTGGCCACGGCGAATATCGCATTCGATGGAACGATGAACTGTACGAGATATACGACGACATTGACATAGTGCAGCGAGTTAAAAGACAGCGGCTGCGCTGGCTAGCTCATTTTGACAAAAATACTCCAGCCCTGAAAGTATTCGACAATGTACCCACCGGGGGAAGTAGAGGAAGAGGAAGACCTCCACTCCGTTGGAAGGACCAAGTGGAGAAGGACCTGGCTTCGCTTGGAATATCCAATTGGCGCCACGTAGCGAAAAGAAGAAACGACTGGCGCGCTGTTGTTGACTCGGCTATAATCGCGTAAGCGGTGTCTACGCCAGTAAAGAAGAAGAAGAAAATTTAATTTTATTTCATCCACATCCACATCGATTTCAAGAGTCCTTTAATGACGTAATACTTATTCAACATCGAATTAGTCGGAATGAAATTTTACTTAGCAATTTTGGCATTGAATTTCGGTCAACACTTCTTTTCCGTACATACACATAATTTTCGCCTTGCTTAAACTAGATTTTTAAAAGTAAAAATGCTATTTTCCATTTTCTATCTGTCATAGCACACCAAAGAAAAATTGCTCCAAAAAATGTAAAACAATTTACAAAAAAGCTTTACTGTGTCAGCTGTTGGCAGCGAAACAGTTCAGTAAGATCAGGTGTTGTCATCAAAAGAAATGACTAAGAGAACGACCCAATAGTATAGCAAGGTAAACTGGTGACTTCGCTGAATTTTTATTCAAATAAATGTATGTACATACTTGTATATAATATGCTTATACTTTACGATGTCCGTCATTTACCAAATTGATTTTTGTACAATCGTGCCCTGAAGTTTCAGTTTTTACCCTATAGCAGGCAGTAGGCCGGTTTTCAGCATAAACACTCTTGCACCAAGTTGCTACAGAGTATGTTATAATACATACATATGTACATATGTGGTTTTGTTCACCTAACGAGCGTTTGTATCACATAAGAAGAATCGAGTATAGAGATATACATATGAAAAAAGCTAATAAATATGACCGTACAAGCTGTAACTTGCAAACAAAATGAGAAATCATAATGAAACTTTGTTCACATGTTCCTTCGTAAAAAAAAGACGAGTTCGTAGATACCGTGTCACCACCCTTCAATAGGGCTAATGTACATATCTACAATAACAAAATTTTCTTAATAGAAATCCTTTAATCCGCCAGTCGTTTCTTCATTTCGCAAGGTGGCGCCAATTGGAGATTCCAAGCGAAGCCAGGTGTTTCCTCTTTCTCTACTTCCCCCGCCGGGTACTGCATCGAAAACTTTCAGAGCTGGAGAGGCCAACGCGCAAATGCCCATAAATATTTCGCAGAACCTTTCTCTCAAAACTCGTAACGTCGACTCATCAGATGTTGTCATCGTCCATGCCTCTGCACCATATAGCGGGACGGGAATAATGAGTGACTCATAGTGTATGGTTTTTGTTCGTCGAGAGGGGACTTTACTTCTCAATTTCCTACTTAGACCACCTCTTCGTCAATTTCACAGCAGTTTTTGGCAGGGGAATTCGAAATGTCTCCTGCCATCAAACAAACAGTCGTCAGGCTCCCACGTCACTATTGACAGTCATAACTTTGAAGTCGTAGATAACTTCGTCTTTCTTGGAATCAGCATCAATAAAAATATCAACGTTAGTAAAATATCAACGTCAGTATTTTTGTTGATGCTGAAGTCATCTACGACTTCGTCTATCTTGGACCCAGCATCAACAAAAATATCAACGTCACTAAAATATCAACGTCAGTATTTTTGTTGATGCTGGTTCCAAGATAGACGAAGTTATCTACGACTTCAAAGTTATGACTGTCAACAGTGAGGTGGGAGTCTAGTCGCGAGTGCGACGACTGTTTGTTTGATGGCAGGAGACATTTCGAATTCCTCTGCCAAAAACAGCTGTGAAATTGACGAAGAGGTGGTGCGTGCCGATTTTCTTTTCACGAGTCTTTTCCAAGATTTGGTGAATATCTGGTTGGTTGTTGATTTGCCAGATCTAAAGCCACACTGATAAGGTCCATTCAGTTTGTTGACGGTGGGCTTTAATCTTTCAGACAATACGTTCGATAGAACCTTATACGCTATGTTGAGGAGGCTTATCCCACTGGGTTTGGGACCCGCCACAAAAATAATGCCCCCAATGAAAAAGTAAAAAGCCTCGGAAGAGCCTCAACTGCGAAAATGGTTGAAATCGGATTATAACCCCATTTTTTCCAAAACTACTAAAGTGCGATAAATCAATAATTTAAGCGAGCGAAAGCGCTTTGAATAAATGGCGTCCTGACGGTTTTTCATCGTACACCGGCTTGTTGAAACGGAACTATAACTTTTTATGAAAGTACACATGACTCCTTTGCCGAAAATATTGGTCAATATGTCGGATATGTTATTGAAATTTCATTTGAATCAAAGCAGCACTTCCCTTAACCCCCATTAATCTAATACATATATATAATTAGGCTGTTCACGGTAAGGTGGTTATCGGGTTATGTGGTTATGTGATTAAGTGAACAACAACAAAATGCGGTATGACAAAATAACCAAAGTTGACCGACCTAGGCCCTTGTTTACAGATTATGTGGTTATTTGCTTATTTCCAGTGTTAGAAAGTCGTTGGAATTTTACTAAATGGCAGCACAAAAAATAAATAAAACTAAGCGAATGGCATTCCTACTTAGATTTTCTTATTGGAAAATCTGCTATTAACAGCTGTTTTTTGTTTACAATCGGCAAATTAAAACCGAAATAAAAAGCATCCAAAAGCATCACAAAGATAAAAAAGAATCAAAAATCAGCAAAAATCAACAAAAATCATCAAAGTAAGTAAAAAGATAAAGTACAAAATAAATATTCATTGTTTGTCATTTATTTATACTCTAATTTTAGTGTCTACAGAAAGTTGGAATTTCACTGAACTTAAATTGTAAACAATGAACAGCTGTTTGTGTAAAAATAAGCAAATAACCATACAACATAGGGTGCTCACGGAGCATAGAGGTTATTTTTAATCTAATAAGCACATAACCCGATAACCACCTTACCGTGAACAGCCTAAATGATTTTCGAACTTTTAATTGACAATAAACCACATATGTACATACATACTAGGGTGATAGAAAAATTTATATCTCGCTTCTAACTACTTGAAAAAATATCGTGTTCCTTATATTTTGTAGGAAATTGGACGCTCTACAAAAAAGGTCTGCTATGATTTTTTCGTAAACCCAACCGTTTAAAAGATATTAACAGTTAAAGATTGAATATTTTCGGGAAATTTTTTTATTTCATACTAGCTGAACCCGCAGCCGTTGTCCTGCGTGAAATTATGTGTTTTGAAATGAAAAGAAAGTTAAATTTATCATTTCATTTTTTTTCGATGTACAGAAAATATGGTTTTCCAACTCGTGAGCTTGCCACTTACATCTGGCCGTGTAAAAAACGTAGCATTTCCAAATTTATGCTACACACTTTGCGACTATTCTTGTGTCCTGTTGATTGGCATCTGAAATGCAATTTTCACTGGAAACGGAATACGTTTGAACTGAATTGGCAAATCGTTAAAACTCAAAGGAGTTCGTAGAATCAAGCATAACCATTCCATTACACAGGGTTCAGCGTATGAAGATTGCGAAATATTATAACGAAAAATCTAACTTTGTGACGCAAATGATGTGGTGGCATACCAAGCCTCTCCAAAGAATTTAGAAATTCCTCTGCATAATTCACGGCATCGTCTTTATTGTTAAGACGATCGATCGATTTGTATGAGTGCAAGTCTCCTGGAATTTAACTTTGAATCTTCCAGTTTAAGTCAACAACATTGGCGTTTTTGGTAGCCAACATTGCGCGTGCACTTAAGGAATCGTAGTTACGATAATTTGGCCACGATAATTTGGCGAACATTCGTGATGAGTTCATCTTACGTGCATTGATAAACGGCGGATGGAATTGATATCGAAACACCGGAAGTATCAACCGGGACTGACCCATTTCCAATTTTTTGTGAAGACGATGTAAAATGTCTTCGGCAATGTCATTTTTGTTCGTATCCCATAATTGACGCGGATTTGAAGGCTGATATGTCGAAATGATTATGATTCGCGAAAAGTGTGCGAACTTCATTTTCATTCCAGTGATTAACATGTTCCAGCAATTGTAATTGCTGCCTTACTTCTCCAAAACTTGTGCACACCGTACCTTACTTTAATCAATAGAAACAATCGTTGTTTTTAGGGTGGATTGTGTAAACTCATCCTAATTCAGTTGAGAACACACCTGGATGTCAATCTACTGGTTGGTGAATTAGACTATAATGTTGAATATACATAGTACGATCCATGTGTTATCAACTTCGATATTCACTATTCTAAATTGAATGCTGAATGCTCTGCATTTGTAGTCTGGTGAGCGACGCCGATAGAGTGGATATCCATTATTTCTAGTTTGTGTTTCCGAAAGAAAAGCACGTGGATACTGTTGACTGCATTTATAGTCGGACCATCCATCAGTCCATCGAAGCTGTTGCTTGAAAAGTCTTGTTGTGACATCGTGACGATCGCTTTCTGATAGACCGCGATTAATAATACCGCACGTATGTCATCGTATCCTGGGAGTACTCGGTCATGTGCCTTGGGCTGCTAATGTATGTTAATACATATTAGCGCGACCTCTTCGTGGCATCGTAACAAATTTCAATCTGCAATTGATCACTTTGTGTGCAACACACATAACATTTTCACTGAATAGTTTTCAAAAATTTTTGAAGCAAACGACAAATTTGAACGATTTGAATAATTGAAAAACAAAACAAAAAAATTAAAAAAAAAAAATTGTATGGAAAAAATTAACTTTTTGGAATTGTCCAATTTTCCGACTTTTCCTCATGAGAAGCGTAGAGGTTTTTTTATTTCCAAACCTTCCTCGATCCACAGGGAACATTCTCTGAAAATTTCATCAAGATTGGTTCAGTCGTTCCCTTAGCGTTACTAATAAACAAATATTCATTCGTTTGTATGGGAAAAGGAAATGGACTGTTTTTAGGAGTTTTCCGGCTATTATTCGGATTTTTTCTTGCTGTAAAAACCATCCTTGAGCCTCAACGAATATTTTAAAAAAAGAATTAGTAAAATTGGTCCAGGCGTTTTTGAGTTATGCGCTTACCAACACATTTTGCGATTCATTTTTATATATAAGATTAATATTATAACTCAATGAAAAAAAATTATTATGAATGAATCACCCTAATATATACATATACAACTCAATATCTATTTAATAAGTTTCAGGTGATGTAAATGATGTGAGGTGAACGAAGCTATTATTTCATACTCTATAGCATGTTGCGAGAGTATAAAACCGCTCTCATGACGTGAAATTTTACAGAAATACATGAGGGTACTTGTATGTATTATTATTATTATTATTATTATTATTATTATTATTATTATTATTATTTTTATTAGGAAAAATATACAAAATATTAAACCTAATAGTAAGAAAGGAGTACAAGCTACTGTGGCCATCGCCTCCGATATAATAGTATAAAGTTACAAAGTTTATATTTTATTATAAAAATTACATTCTTTTAGAAAATTGCATATATTAACAATGTTTGCGAAAGATGGTGTATTTAACAATGTTTGGTATTTACTAGAATTAAAGTGTTTTTGCCTAATACTCTCTAGTGCTGGACAGATATTGAACATGATGGTATAGGATTGCCGCCAAGAAGATGTTGGTGAGTGATTTGCGTGTGCCCGATCCTTAATCGAGTAAAGATTGTTGCTTGCTGTCTTGAGATGTTGTTGGGGTAGCATACCTTTTCGCGTAGTTTGTTTAGGTTTGCGTATTTGTGTTTAAATTCCTTCCAGTCTGCAACTTTCTTTTCATATACATATGTGTTTGCTTAACATTTTACAGAGGTCATTTTGGTCTTGCACCTCGTTAAGAAAAGTGGGGGCAGATTCGAAGAATCTTGCCGCCTTGTCAGCATATTCGTTCCCGGGAATGCCAACGTGACCTGGCACCCCGAGAAGAGCTATTTTTCTTTTATGTTTAATGCAAATGCCTCTAATTTTAGATATTACTATGGAATTATTTCGTATGTTGCGGATGGCGTTCAAGCAGGAGAAGCTGTCTGAGCAAATAAGGAATTTGCCTTTTTGTAAGATAGCAAATTTTAATGCCATATATATTCCAATTGCCTCGGCGGTAAATACGGACGAATATGATGGAAGAATTCCGCCAGTAATAGTTGTCCCGTTAGCTGTGGTAACAGCATAGGCAGTATTTGTTAATTTGGACGCATCTGTGAAAATTTCTTTAAACTTTTTATTCTTATAAACGTTGGCTAGTTCTAAGAAGTTTTGTTGAAAAACTGTGTTACTGTTGGTGAATTTTTTAAACTTATGTAGAGATGTATTTATTGAAACGTCACTAATCAGCCATTCCGGTTGAGTGTTAGTTGTATAAAATTTTGATGGGATATGAATGTTTAAATTTTTTGCAAACTGAAGACAGCGGCGGAGGGTAGATTTAAGTTGAAAATTTCTTTTGTGTTTTGCTGCAAGCGTTATACATTTTTGAATTCCTATGTTTGGAGAATTGAGTATTTTTGGAAGAAGTTGTATCGTTTTTTCGTAAACTCTTTCCTTTATTGACGGTAAGCCACTTTCTCCTAAAATACATTTAATTGGTGATGTAGGAAAAGCGTTTAAGCTACGACGAATCGCAGCGTGATAAGGAGCCTCCAACTGCTTAATGTTTGTGTTCGAGCACCAGCCATAAATCGGCAGGCCATAGTCTATTTTAGAGAGTATTGTGGCTCTTGTAATATTAATAAGTGTATTTGTGTGTATAAATGACCGTTTGCTAGATAAATACTTAATTATGTTTAGTCTACTGGAAAGCGATTTTCTAAGGTTAATACAGTGATACTTAAATGTAAACTTATTGTCAAAATATATTCCTAATATTTTTAAGTTATTTACAGGAGGTATTAAAGTATTGTCGAAAATTAGATCTGGGTATGAACATTTTCTTTTTTTACAAATATGTAATAATTTACATTTAGAAATTGAGATACATGCTCCGGAAAGTGAACCCCATTTTTTGAATTTCGTGAGTACTTCATTAAAAACATTATTAGTTGCCTGCGGATCTTTCAAATTAGTGTAAATAAAAGCATCGTCAGCATACATAGTTAAATTAACATTTTTTATATTTAGGCAGATATCGGTGAGTTTATCAAACGCAATAATGAATAGTACTACGGATAGGGGGGAGCCTTGAGGTATACCGTTGTTAAGAGGGTTTACCTCGGAAAAAGTATTATTAACACGAACTCGGAACTGTCGGTGGATCATAAACGCTTTTATGATCATAAAAGCTTTTGGACCAACCTTCCAGTCTGCAAGTTGGCTCAGTACTGCGTGAACGCCAACGCGATCAAAGGCTTTTTCGAAGTCGGTAGCCAAGATTGTGGCGTGGTTTTTTGTAGCAATCGCGTCGGATACAAAATGTTGCAGTTGCAAAAGTGAATCAGTTGTACTTTGTCTGCTTCTAAAGGCAGTTTGATTATGTTTGATACGATTATTTTTAGTAATGAACCAAATTAGTCGCTTCGCAATAATTTTTTCAAACGTTTTGCTGAGGCAAGAAAGCAAAGAAATAGGTCTATAAGAAGAAACCAAGTTGGACGGCTTATGTGGTTTTATTATTGGAATGACTGCGGCAGTTTTCCAAGCATTAGGATAGTAGCCTTTCGCATAGATATTGTTGTAGAGGGATAGTAACTTTTGTTTGGCAATTAGAGGTAGATTTGATATCATCGGATAAGATATACGATCGATGCCAGGGGTTTTGCCTTTGGCATGTACGAGAGCTGATTCCAGTTCACAGTATGTTATCATATTGTCTAAGTGAATTGCCGGTAAGGAAAGGTTTATAGGAGCGTAGTGCATGGAAAGCCAACGATGTTTTTCCTGGATGTATTCTTCAGAGAAGTTGCCGTCAACTGAACATTGAGACCAATGTTGTGCAAAAGCTATTCCAATATCTATGGAGTCGCATAGAAGTCTTTCCTCAGATTGAATAACTGCTATATGGGGATGTGGGATACTGGTTAGAAGTTTGATGTCATGCCAAATTTTTTTGGAGGTTGATGAAGGGGAAATATGCGAGGTAAAAGTTTCAAAACTCTTTCTCTTGGCTGCCTTGGCCGCCCGTTTGAAATGAGCATTCGATTTTTTGAAGTTCATTATATTTGCATCAGTCATGGAATTTTTTAGAGTTCTCCAGAATTCAATTTTTAGGGTGCGAAGGTCTTGAAGCTCTTTATTCCACCAAATGGGGGAGGCCTTAGAAATTTTTCTTTTACTTTGGGGAATTGATTTGTTAGCTGCCGCGCGTATAGTTTTTGTAATAAAAGAGGTTTCTTGGTTTATATTGCCATTCGGCGAGTATTTCATACTATTTAATATTTCTGCTTGAAATTTGTCCCACTTGGCTAAGTCTGTCTTAAATCGGGGGAGGTGAGTATATTTTGTAGGATGTAGGACAGTAGCAATATTGATTGAAATTGGGAAGTGGTCACTACCTTTAAGTTCGGAAAAAACACTCCACTCGATTCTGGGAGACAGTTCCGGAGAAGAAAAGGAGAGGTCTACATTGGTGAACGTTGAATGAGTTGAGAAGTGGGTGGGAGCGCCATTATTAAGTAATGACAATTGGTGGCTTGTTATAAGGTTTTCAATTATTAGGCCCCTTGGATTTGATTTGGGAGAGCCCCAAAGTGGGTTCCAAGCATTGAAGTCGCCAACCCATAGGAAAGGTTTGGTAAGCTGATGATATATACTCCTTAAATCTGATTCGTTAAAAAATTGCTGGGGGGGAATATAAGTATTAACAACACAAATTGGATGGCTAAGTTTTAATTTAATTGATATGGTAGACAGTGTTGAAGTGATATTAAAAATTTCATGAGGTATATGTCTTTTAACTAGTATACCAACTCCTTGTTTGTTAGTTTGTATATTGTTTAAATTAAAAAAGTAGCCAGTGTATTGTTTGGGAAAGTATGTTTTTTGGATATTTATTACTGGAATGTGAGTTTCCTGAATACATATCACATCTGGATTATTTTCTTTGATAAGTAATTGCAGTTCATGGTAATTGTTCCAATATCCATTCATGTTCCACTGGATGATTTTTAATCCCATTGATGTAAATGAGAGGAAAGCAGAACGTGAGAATATATATTCATGTGAATAGTCATGTATGAAGTGTTTCGTTATTCTAACATTTCGTTTTCAGATGTGTTTTCTTCTTGAGTAGCGAGAACTTGAGAGAGAGTTGGGAGAGGTTGATAATATGATTGAAATTGAGAGAGAGGGTATGGTGAGTTTGGTTGAAGAGGTGGATTTATATTATGGTTTGTTTCTATTTCGATTTGATCTGTGATTGAATGTGAGATTTCCGAAACCGGAGAGTTGGAAGACTTATTTTGATTGTTGGTGTTGATAGTTGATGGAATGTTATTATTTGTTTTCATTGCAGTATAAGATTCTATTTTCGGGGAGTCTGGTATGTTGATTTGTTTGTTGGAAGTGGTGGGTATGTGGGAGAGGTCTAAATTGTCAATATTGGTTTGTGCTTTATTTAAGTTTTTATTATTGTTGTTTTCGTAAATTGTTGTGTTGGTGGAGTTGATTCTATTGTTTGGTGTAACTGTGTTATAGCTTGTACTGGTTTTGCTTGCGTTTGCAGTGGATGCAATGTCAGCATACGAGCTATTGGAAACGTTTGTTACGTTTGCTTGTTGATTGTATATTTTTGTAGCATCCCGCATTGAGCACTTATTCATGATTTTGATTTTTAGAATTTCTTTAGCTTGTAGAAATTTTGGACATTCTTTGGAGGAGGAGGGGTGGGCTTGGAAGCAATTAGCGCAAAAAGTACGATCACACTCGGACGGAGAATGAGGAGGGAGTGAACAGTTTTCACAAAGAGGAGAGCGTTGGCATTTATTCTTTGTATGCCCAAGAATTTGACATGATTTGCATCGCATGGGAAGGGGTATATATTGGCGAACTAGTACTTTGCACCAGGCGATATCGATTTTATTGGGTAAATTATAGAGATTGAAAGTGAGCAAGACCACTCCCGATGGTAATAATTTCCCATCAATATATTTTTTGAATTTGTAAACTTCGACTACTCCTTGGGAGGATAATTCTTTAATGATTTCTTCTTCTGCAACATTGTTGAGAAAGGGAGCGTATACGGTACCTTTCACTTGGTTGAGTGATGCGTGTAGCGTGGCTAATATAGCACACACGCCTACCAATTGTTTTGCCCTTAGAAATTTTTCAGCTATTTTGTTATTCTTTACCAGAAGCAATAGTTTTCCATCACGAAGAGTTGATGGCATGATGTATTGCGAAACATGGGTAGAATGCAATAGGTCTGGACGGATCAGTAGCTTCAATCACAATAAATTTTGGGTCGTCTCCTTTATTTTCGGGTAGAAAAGGGAAATCTTCTAGTTGAAAAGCTATTGGAGGTTTGCGTTTTTTTCTTTTAGGTCCCGTGTCGAGTATAGCGAAGCGATTCTCCCTGATATTTGATGGCATCGGAGCCATCGTACACGTGTAAAAGTTTATGTTTTTGAGGTTGGAATGCTAGTGAGCAATGTAAATACGAATAACGAAAGAAATAGAGCACTCGCGAGCGGTGAAAAACGAATTAAGTAGTTGATGAATTAAGAAAACACTGCGTAAGCGAAAAAACAAAAGACGTCTTTACGGCACGAGAGATAGTCGATGACTGTATGTATTATATATATGTAGTACATTCAGTGTCAAAATCGCCAAAGACAAAATAGAGCATTCTTACTGGCAGCAACTTGAGACATCTTTATATATAAAAAGCAGGTGTCAAGTTGTTTGTCCGCGATGGACTCCTAAACTACTGAATCGATTTTAGTAAAATTTAGCACACTGTGTCAAGTTCGAATCAACTTACAAATTAAATTCACTCTCTATTAAGCGGACATATCCATTAACCATGCACATTGTTAGTGTTTATTAAGTACAATCTATTAAGCGAACAACTCTATTAACTGGACAGAAAGGTTGGTAACCAGACATTGAGAAAGCAGACTTAAACTCGTCCTTTTTTCCAATGAAATTTATTTGGATTATTAAACCTCAAGTACAATCCCTTGGATTCTTATACCGACAAAAACGTTTTCATAACGTTTAGTAGTAACTAGAATTTTCACTGTATTGAATAGTTTATTTGAATAATAGTATAAAATATATACCACATCAACGCCGGATCCCCTAGTATTTATATATACATACATATGTATGTAATACATGCTTTTGTAACTATAATGACATCAAAGAATTTCTACAGCATTGCTTATAAAATTAAAAGATAAAATTAGTCTTGCCACAGCCTGGAAAAGGTCACTATCTTACATAAACATCTTCTAAATTGATTTTTATTTGATTCATTGAACAAATTTATATTAGTATCACCGTTTATATCTATAAGCATGACGATAGTTAAAAGTAATAATCACAATTGCATGCATAAAATGTTTTGTTATTACAAAAGTATCCATATCAAGCTCATTGAAAATTGTATATTAATAGATCAAAACGAGCATGTGCTTGGAATTGAACTTAAAATTGTTATAAATAGACTTAGCTTAGAAAATGCATTATTCTTAAAGCTTTGGAAATATTCAAGCACGTCGACCTTACGTGAAACTGAAAGTTGCTGATATTGTATTTATGATACATCACGAAATGGTTAAGTGTATTATGTATATACACTTTGCTTCATTACTATAAAGATATTAGGGGTATTCAGACCGAACTTGTTAATCTGGTAGTTCGTTAGTTGAAACTTCGTTAAAACACTTACCTGTGAACATACTTATTGATTAAATTATATAAAATACTTACTTTTGAAAAATTTGTCAGAAACAAATTTGTAGTAGAAAGCAAATGTATTTTTTTGCAATGAATTAAGTTAACTTTTGAGGCAACAATACAAACAAAACAGCTGAAGATGTTACCAAGTAACGAAAAAACTATCATGCTAGCTAGTCTGGTACTTCGTTACTCGGTAAAACGATAATCTGTTAATTTTACAAAAACAAAACCCACATAAAAAACTACCGAGTAACGACTAACGAATTAACAAAGCTGGTCTGAATACCCGTATTATATTTTTACGCTGCAGCTACGTTTTCGTTGACTTGCTCGTATGAAATCTTGCGTTGTCTTGTTGAAAAGAGAATGATTTCTGCCTATATAGGGTAATAGAATTGCTTTCAATACTTCCTGGTGCTCGGAACAATTCACTCGGCAAGAAGGAAATGCCAACGATACTGTCCCAGAATTTGAAAAAGCGCCCCATAACATAAGTGAAAGCCTTTGAAAAATATCGCGGCTCTTTTCGTAAATCTTTCCACTATCTCAAAAAGCCGCCTGGACTATCAAGGTTAAACTTTTTCTTATCGAAAAAAATCACCTAAGACCAATTGTAAAGTTTTTTGTATTATCCAAAATTTTATTTTTCTTAATCTGACCTGCTAGTCTTTACATGTGATTTTGAGCAAAATTGAAACGAGAGACTTTTTTGGTTTGGTTGCAATACAGGCGTTTTCTGCATTTGCTCACGTACAATGTTAGGATTTCGTTTCACCGCACGCCAAATTGTTTCAACAGATGCAAAAATTTGGTTCTCTCTTTTCACTTTCAGCAATTACGTCGATTTATTTGATAACTGCCGACAAATATCTCTTTCTTATCCCGTGTTAATAATTTTTTTCGACCTTATAGCAATAAAACGAATTGTATATATACAATTTAGTTCATAAAGATAGCAGTCCTTATTTATGAATGAGAAAAACTGGTACGTTTAGAAAAGATTTACATTTCAAATTTAACTCTTTTTTTACGGAAAATACTACATAAATAGAATAGTAGGGCAGGCGATTGCTTAGGGTGCATTTTGGCTAATTTTCTTTACATATTTATGAAGCTCTGAATACGTTGTTAAGAGTATATTTTAATTTAGAATAGAATTTTAACTAATACAAAATGGATAGTAAAAAATGGATTGCTTTTTTTAAGGTAGTTCAAATATTATCTAGAATAGGCATGAATTTTAGATAATTTTTTAAGTAAAAAAGGCAATTCTTTTTCTATAGTTATTAAATTCAAAATTAGAGGGAAAAAATAAAGAAATTAAAAACTTCAAAAATTTGCAGCTGATAAAAGGGGGGGCGGGGTCTCAAAAACTTGGCACGTGACCATAGCCACGATTTCTATCTATCGAGCAATTTCAAACCAAAAAAATGTTAATCTAGAATAATGTCGCTATATCTGGATAAATTTGAAATGTTTTTTTCCGAAATGGCGACTGCTGGAAAAAAATTTTTTCCTCCACTCTTTTGACTGTTTTTTAAGGTCAAAATTGAAATTTGGGGCAATAACTAGTTTCAGACATAGACAAGTTTATAATGAAAATTCTCTAAAAATGTCAGGTAAATCGGTTTCGAAAAAAACGCGCTTAAAGTTTCAGTCCCGGACAAATTAATTTGGATGCCGTTAGCGAAATACACATATCTCCGAAAAGAATACGAATTTTGAAAATCATTCTTGAAGATATATTATTGAGTAGTTAAATATTGCCAGTAAAAATATATCTCTTTTTTTCGGGAGTAGAATATCCTCTCGGGCCGACATTGGACGAATACCAGAATGAATAAAGTATAAAAAAATTTTAATCGTTAAATCAAACAGTACCATACTAATATCCTTATACATATGTATATTATATGCCTCATAGCAATGTTAGATAAGTTTTTAGAAGTATAGGTTATTTCTAAATATATTTCAAACTGTAAAATTGTGAATTTCATTACTTTACGTGGGTATTTGAAACCATTTTTCTATTATCACATAGTCCGGTCATAAGTTTACGTTTCTTTCATTTAAGTTGAGGTCTAATAAATGTGTTCTAATTGTTCTTAGACTCATATTAGACTTCCTTATGACTCTTCCTTACTTTTGGGTACCTTCTACTAAATCAATGATTTTAACTTCGACGAATAATAATTATGTTTTTATATGCTTCAATTTCTGGAGTCATTGCAAAAGCAAATACAGCAGATTAAACTTTTGCATCAAAGCATACATAAGTATATATGCCGCACATTTTAATTTAAATTTTTTAAATTTTAAAATCCGGCAGCTCTTGTAACTTAGTAGTAATATCAATTTATTATTTTTCGATTAACGGCAATTTAAAGGGTTAGGGGTAGTTAGAATTTTCAAAAAAATTATTTTTGCATTTTCGTTAATTGTAATATCTTAAAAATATTCTCTGAAAATTTCACGTTGATCCGATAATTAGTTTTTGAGTTATTCGACAAATAACAAACAAAGCTTGGGCACTTCGAAGCAAAAAGGCAAACTTTAAACGCGTTTTTCTCAAAACTATGTTTTTTGAACTCGTGACAACTCTAACTCGAAAACCGCTTAGCAGATTTTAATGAAATTTATACAGGACTTTTTGTTTTTCAAAAATTTCGATTTAAGACCAATTAACTGTTGATTTTTTCCCAAAAATTTAGAAAAAAATTTCCTGAGGTCGCTATTTTGTTAATTTTTGAAAAATTAAATCCTTCGATCAGGCCCGAGTTTATCTATTTATAAAACAAAAGCAAAAAAAAAATACTGAAAATTCTAATTTTTCGTGCCTCTGACTACCCTTAACCCCTTAAGGGGCGGAACACGAAACTAACTTTGCTTATCTGAAATAGCACTCCCTTTATAGTGTCCAGAAATATACATTGCTTTATCAAAAACTATCCTTATATGTCCTGACATCGTTTTTATATATTATTCCAATATTCATGCCGATTGGGGTCAGGTGTTACGATGCACTGTAAGGTGAACAAAATTATATTTACATCGTGCAACATGTTATGAAAGTAAAAATATTCTATTATATACATGCATATACATAAGTATGTATACTTATATGTAAGTATGTACAATTAGAAATTGTTTACTGGCGTTTTAATTAAACCATAGAACAATCACAATAATAAAATAACGTATTAATGATTCATTAATTACATTCATTTCAGCGTAATTGGTTTTTTAAATTTTAAGTAACCTTGGTCCATGATTATGAACTAGTCATAGACTTGTATATTTCTAATCAAAATGTGACAAATTAAAAAATATAAGTTACTAATAAGCTAAAAAAAATATGTTTGTCTGAATATTTGTGCTTAAAATGCATACTAATACTAGATATAAGTGAAGTAGTCTCCAAAAGTTGATTCTTGTATATACACAGGTATATCAGATATATCATATACATAAGTATGTATGTTTAATTTAAGCCAAAGCATTGTTCATAAAAAATTACGTCATTGATTTTTTACAGTTCCATTGCCGTTTTGTTATTACGTTGTCGTGCGCAATGTATAAATACATATGTATACACACGAATACAATTATAAGTACTCACGTATAGTTGTTCCAAAAAATAATAAGGGGTATTCTCTTGCTCTTGCAAAACTCTTGCACGGTGCACGAATTGCAGATTTTTCCACCTAATACAACGGCACAACAACAAACACACGTAGAAAAATGTTTGCAAAGGCTGTAAAATATGTCAGATTATAACCCATGTTTATTTTCGTGCAATAATACGCAAAAATATAATTGCAACTCTGTTCTAGCTGTCATTTTACATAAAGACATATTTTGACGTTAAATTGTTGAGGTATGTGAATTTTAAATAAATTTTATAGTTTAGGGAATCGCAGTAGCGATCTGCACTTTGAAATATTTTGGAAGTTGATTTTGACATATGAAAAATAACGGCCAAAACTTATAACAAAACAACACTAACATTATGACATCCAAAACTTAGAAACTACCAAACAAGTACTCCAATATTCTATATTCTGGACAGGGTATGCCCAGATATACATATATAAATTGTTAAAACAGAGTTTTAAACACCAACCAAATAATCGGAAGTCATAATAATAGGTTCAGAGCAAACTCTAGACGAATTTCATATTCTGAGCTAAAGCACATCCAGCAATTAAATGCCATTAAAATACCACATATATTTTGACCAACACAAATGGTTTAAAGCCAGGTGGACAGTCGGCAATCACTATATATGATATAATCGTACTAGGATATACTCGTTGTTCGCGCATATCTGGCATCACCTTTCTAAACATATGTTTGAAGCTTCATGGGCAGCACTTATGGGAAGCTTTCGATTTGGTGAGTAGCTTAGCAGTATGTGGTAGCAACTACGCTGAAACTTGGGACTTATGGACCACGAGGTGCAAGGTCATACGTGTCATGGTGGACAGCCACCAAAGTACTTACTATGTGTCAATTGCGAGCGCACACAAGAATACTGCTAAAAGAATAAAGCAAGTTCTAAATTCCAAATGTCAATACCATGGTGCCCTACGTGCACTCAAACGACCAGCCGAATTGTGTAATGACTGCCTTGTTCAGCTAACCGTCTCAAAGTTATCACATGAAACCCCTAAGCAATGGGAGTTATCGCTTGTCATGGACGATCTACCATCTTTCTCATGGTCGCATCTTAAGGATTTGTCACTAGCCGATCGGCATTATTCCCCACCCGGACCAATAGACATTTTAATTGGAATGGATAAAATATACAAATTTCTACTACATGGACTCTGTACTAAACCAATGGCAAAAAAAAGCTGTATTCGGTTGGATACTGTTTGGCAATGCTGCCCATTTACAAAGTTCTACGGTGAAAATTTCAACTTTAAATTCCTACCGTCATTTAACTCAACTCAGCAACAAGTTTTGAGAACTCGAAGAGCTACCCGCCCGCAAATACTTCTCATCTGAAGAATCTATGTGTGAGAAACTATACGACGATACGATCACTACATCGTGAGTTTTCCTTTGAAGAAAAACGTATAGATAGGTGAATCCAGAGAAGCAGCTATTCGAACATTACTCCACATGGAAAGAAGATTTGCAGCTAATGGAAAACTTCGCAAAGAGTATACCATGTTTATAGATGAACTCAACTCTATGGGACACATGGAGACGACAACAGATAAATTCTACTATATGGTATGCCACATCATGCTTTGGTAAAGACCACATGTCTGTGCTCTCCCGCGCCCTCTCTGAAAGTGGGTTCGAAATATGCAAATGCTTAGAACTAATCCTAAAATGTTTAGAGATCTGATACCACATGCATCTAAACAAATTTCGCATCTCTTAGCCGAATCCACACTATGGCACACAAACCACGATTGGCTTTTTATAGCAGGCCTCTTAAACTTACCAAACGAACGTTTCTCTCCGATTCAAGCAAGGTATCAAGGATCCACTGGGTTTGATCGCACCTTGTACAATCCGCTCTAAGATTTGGTTACAAAAACTTCGGCGTTCAGTTCCTTCAGAAATTGCGAAAGTCTGATTATCACATCGTCGTGAATTACCGCAACTAGCAGCGCTAAAACTAAGCCGCTGGCAAAACTTCTGATTCTCAGTATCACATTTTTATCGAAGCATCAGAAGTCGCATACGCAGCTGCACTTTTTCCGGAAAGTACCTACGAATTATGTTGTACTAGTAGCGGCTAAAACAAGCTTTGTGCAGCTCATTTGGGAGCAAAGCTGGTGAAACAAGTTCAATCAAATCTGAAATACACTTTCTCAAAGTTATACACATGGATAGACTCAATGATTAAATTAGCGGTAAGACAACCTTAGACGTTGAATTCGCTGGCATTGGCCTGATTTACCTTCATGTAACTTCTGACGACTTGACCACTCCGAGGATACGTTTTACACCGTAAAGTTTACGCATGGAAGATGTGCAAAATGTACAATCAAATGTATATCATATTTCGCAAATGCCCAAATATTTTAGCATTTCAACCCTCCGAACGCCCCACATATGGGTGGCTTCTGTGAGGCTAATATAAAACTAATGAAATATCATCTTAAACGGGCCTTAGATATTTTCCTTCTAACTTACGAAGAATTTGAAAAAGATACTAACTGAAGTTGAAGCCTGTGTAGACTCGCGCTCTATTTGCTTTATTCCTACAAATGTAAACGACTTTGAAGTCCTCACACCTGAAGACTTCATGGTTGGGGAACTGAAAAGATGGTTCCCGACCTTTACGTTGAGGTCTTCAAGGGAACTATATTTCAATGTTGGCGATTAGACAGCACTTGTTGTGTCAATTAGACAGCACTTCTGGAATCGATGGCGGGACGAGTACCTTGTCAGTCTTCAACGTGTTCGAAATAGATACGCATAACGCCGAATTTGCAGAAAGATGACATTGTTATCATACATGAAGGCAACGCGTCTCTCGCCAAATGGAAGCTTGGCCGGTTTTTTCGCACTTATCCAGGGACGGACTTTTAAATTTGAAGACGTCCGAAGGAGAGCTGTTCAAGCTATCGCTACTACCAACAAAGGGGGACACATTTTCAATATGATATTCTTAGATTTTAATTATAATTGCACTTTTTTGAACTGTTGTCCAAGGCGGACGGTATATTCGCGCCTAAACATATGTTTAAAGCTTTATGGTCAGTACTTATGGGCGTGCTGTCAAATTCCGTTATATCTCTCTCTTCAATAAAGGAATTTGAACGAATAGCACGCTTTTTATTTCATCTTCCTCGAACGCTATTAAACATCAACACTCGTTTTGAGGATAGAGAACGTCTTGACTAATTGCATTAACTAAGTAAGTATATACTACAACATATTTTCAATTTTATAAGATAACTCACACAGTAACCGACATATTCGGTAAAATCATTATATTATGCATAAAATGCAAAATATTTAATTATTCAGCAATATTTATTTTGCTGCCAACGATTTTTCCAGTCCTCGAAACACTTTTCACAAGCTCTTTTTGGGATGGTCTTTAGCTCCTTCAACGAATTTTATTTCATCTCTTTTATTGACTGTAAACGGATTCCACGGAGCGGCAATTTCTGGTGTATACGGTGTTAGTCGATGGTAATCATTGAAAATAAATCTAGAGAATATTACCTTGATTTTTGAGTGACTTTGACATGGTTTTTTGGTTTTTGTTTACATGTCAAACTTACAAACCCACGTCTAATCTCCATTAATGTGGGCAAGCATGTCCAATGAAACTTGTTTACGGTACACGTTTTGAAAAAAAAAAAAAAAAAAAAATCAGCTTTATGGGGACGAATCGAATAGGAAAGGGTTTTATACCTAAAACATCTACCAAAATCATTTGAACGGACTCACGACAGATGTCGAGCTATCTTGCCATCTCTCTAACCTTTGCCTGACATTTTTTAAGTCCCACATCCTTCACTTTTTTAATATTTTCATCCGTTAAATAGATCGAAAATCGTCCAGAACGAGACATGTCTTCATCAATCTATCCACCGTCTTTGATGGCTTTGTACAACTCCTACGCTTGTGTTTTTGAATCACCGTTAGCCTTTTCAACATTTTGGACGCGCATTAAATTTGGTTAGAAATTTCGAGAAAATTCTGTGTTCGACATTTTTATCCATTCTAAATATCGCACCGCACTACCGAGGTGTATCGACTTAAGCAGCTGCAGTAAACAAACTGGTTAACAGATCGAGTTCATATTTGGCATAGTAATTAAGGAGAGTCCAACCAACTCAATTTTATACTCTTGCAACGAGTTACTACAGAGTTTTATAGTTTTGTTTACCCAACGGTTTAAGTATCACCTAAAACTAGACGAGATAGACATATGGTTATATATACAATATATAAATGGTCGGAATGATGAGAAAATTTGAAATCCTGTTGACTCTCTGTCTGTCCGTCTGTCCGCGAGTAAAAATTGAGATATCTCGATGAAACTTGGTATGTGGGTTCCTTATTACAAAAAAAAAAAAATCCAGTTCGCGTAACCTAAAACATATAAAAAGCCATAACTAAGTATTATAATAAGATATCAAGCTGTAATTTGGTACAAAGGATTGTAGTAGTAAGGGGAACCTATGAGCAATTTTTGTAAAAGTGGGCGTGGCCCCGCCCTCTAATAATTTTAATAAACATATCTCCTTAACCAATTAAGATACAACATGCAAATTTGCTGAGTACAAATCTTATAAGAACTACTTACTATCGACAGTGTGAAAATGGATGAAATCGGAGGATAACCGCTCACTCCCCATAAAACGGTACTGCTAAAAGCTACTAAAAGCGCGATATATCAATATCTATGTACGCCAGAGAAATTAAATTTTACCACCGAGATGGTATGAGAAAGCTTTATGAGAGCTGGCGTGAAAATAGGCGATGGACGTGGCACCGCCTACTTTAGTACTTGGAATTCCCTTTATGTTCTTAAGTCACATTGTGAAAATTCCACGCCTACTTCCCACATTGCACAATTTTAAATTGCACTTGATTTGTTCAGTTTCCAGTACACAAATCAAGAAGCGATTAATAAAAAGGGATCAAACTTTGCACGAATAGTGCGTTTAGTGGGTGCTACCTTGTAATCAAAATTGGTTGAAATTCAATGAAAATTGTTCAAGCCACAACGTACCGAATATTTAGACTCCGGTACCTATATTTCACTTTTGATCGATGTAGAATATATGTACATATATAGGGTGGGCCACATAAAATTTTAAGTTTCAAAGATAGGGCGTAAAAGATTGAGTGCAGCGTTTGCTGTATGGCACGTGGAGCCGTCCTGTTGGAACCAAATGTTGTCCAAGTCTTCCTCTTCAATTTGCTTGAAGAAAAATTCGGTTAACATTGCGAGATATCGCTCACTATTGATGGTTGCGGTTCCTTCTTCATTTTCGAGGAAAAAAGGGCCGGTGATTCCACCAGACCAAAATTCGCACCATACAGTGATTCGTGCTGGGTGCATTGGCTTCTCGACGATTAAGTGCGGGTTTTCTGTGCCCCAAATGCAAGAATTCTGCTTGTTAACGTAATCATCGAGGTGGAAATGAGTCTCGTCCGAAAAGATGATTTTTCGGTAAAATTGACCATCCTCGGTCAAACGATCTTCTGCCCAATCTGCGAATTGTAGAATAGTAAATAGCGACCCATTTATTTGACGTTTCCAATGTTGAAATATATATAATTCAAATTTAAAACGTTAGATGGCCCAACCTTTATAATTGAAATTAAGGAATAATCTTTTTCTTATAATGGTATGTCTTTATGTTAAAAATGGGTTGAATCGGACCAATACTTCCTTTAGCTCACATATACAAACTTAATATAAAGATTTTCGAACTTCCGGGTGACTTTGTACCGCATATATCGGCCAATGTATGAGTTATCATAATGATAATAAAAGAGCGTGTTTTACCCATAACAAAGTATTTTTGTGCCTAAAATAGATAAATTTATAAATATATAACTAGTATCAGGACTTTACTCTATATCAGTGTTTCCCAAAGTGGGCGATAACGCCCCCTTGTGGGCGCTGCAGGTGTCAAGGGGGACGGTAAGAGACCCAGAAAGAAAATGGGGGCGTTTTGTAGAGGCCTGGGGGGTTATTTGTAATTTTATTTAGCTAGGAGGCCTCTTAGACAACGACTACATGAGCTCTCGACTCTCTACAACAACTTGTGAACATCAACTAATATGAATTAAAAGATTGCTCAAACTCGGTTCTATATTTCTCTCCGCGTAGTTCATATGTCTGTCCTATTTTATTGAATATAGAAAAAATGAAAGTCATGTCAATCGGTAGCTCCGTTTCATAACGGGGCATCTCGACAGGATAGAATTTATAGAATACTAACTGTCAAACGTATTGCTATTGCCATTGTCAAATCTGTATGCGGGCATTTGCTATCATAATATAATCATTTGCGCAAAGGTGTGGGGTAGGTAGGTTAAAGCTAATGTAGCGCATGCTTTGAGCTCTTGAAAAATTCATTTTATCACTTTCGAAATTACGTCGGGTAGGTAGCTGATGTAGCGCACGTTTTGAGCTTTTGAACTCCTTATATCTTTTATGTGGAAAATAAAAAAAGGATCTTTATCTTTTCTTACGAATGTATTTCTGTATTTCTGGGAAAAATAAGAAAATACGAAAAGGAGAAAGACCCTTTTTTTACAAATGAATTTATAGGAAGAATAAGAATTCATATCTTTGAACTACTATACATATAATAATTGTGCTTAAGCATACCTATATAAATAATGTAATATTTATTTTAAGCATTCCTATATAAACAATGTAATATTCATTTGTGGTTTTGCGTGCAATAGATGAGCATTACTTACGCCTCCTTTACACTACTCGCGAAGTTAAATGTATTTCTCAAAGCAAACCAATGTCGAAAGTAAAAAAGAAGAGACGGCAATACTGTGCGAAATACATTAAATTCGGATTCATTGAAAATCCCACAAACCCATCCTCGCCTTTGTGTCTATGTCTAAAAACATTTTCGAATGAAGCAATGAAGCCTTCAAGACTGCAAGATCATTTGAATAAAATGCATCCAGATGAGAGAGACAAGAATGTAGCATATTTTCAAGACCTAGAGAAGAAGCATAATACTCAGCCAAGCGTAGCAAAACTATTTTCGGCGGCTGCTAAGCAAGATGACGACGGACTTCGAGCTTCGTACAATATCTCTTTGTTAATTGCTCAAAAAGGCAAACCACATAACATCGGAGAAGAGTTAACATTGCCAGCAATAAATGAAGTAATAACTACCGTGCTTCATAAACCTGCCGTAGATATTATCCGAAAAATTCCTTTGAGTAATAATTCTGTGCAAAGACGAATTGATTAAATGGCTGAAAACTTTGAAGAATCATTGTGCGATCACCTGAGGACAAGCCAATTCTCAATTCAGCTCGATGAGTCCACTTTACCAACTAATGAAGCATTGTTGTTGTCTTACGTGAGGTTTATTAAAGATGAGAAAATATGTGAAGAACTATTATTTGCTAGAAATTTAGAGACGGATACAAAAGGCGAAACCATATTCAATATATTGGAAAAGTTTTGCGATGAGAAAGAGATTCCTTTGAAAAATTTGCTACGGATGGCGCTCCGGCTATGATAGAGTGCCATAAAGGCTTAAAGCGCACTTAAAAAATAGCATTCCAGATGTCCTTGGTGTACATTGCGTTATTCATAGACTACATTTAGTTGCTAGAAACTTAAGTGAAAAACTATTTCAATCACTGCAATATGTCATCAGAGCAGTCAATAAAATCCGCAACAGCTCTTTGAATTATAGATTATTTCATCAGCTTTGTGTTACTAATGACGAGGATTTCAATCGTTTGTTGTTTCATACTGAAGTTCGTTGGCTATCAAGAGGCAATTGTATGACTCGATTCAACAATCTGTTTGACTCTGCTATAGAGTTCTTGGAAACTAAACAGAATTTCAAGACAAGCTCATAACATCAAAGAATGATATAGCTTACATGACTGACCTGTATAAATTGTTCAACGACATGAATCTCCCACTGCAAGGCGATAAACTAGACTTAATTAAAACGTCGTTGCTGCTTTCGCACCCAAACTGCTTCTACACAAAAAGAATCAGGGCAGATGTGAGTTTCACAATTTTCCGAATTTATCAGTATCATGCAGTAACGACGAATTGTTTGCCTACTGCCAACATTTGGAAAACCTCCACATTGACTTCACCGAACGATACCAGGACATTTTGAACTTGGAAATACCAGACTGGGTGTTGGATCCGTTTTCAAATGTCAACATAGCAATGTCATCTCAGCTGGAAGAAGAACTTATAAAATTAACAACAATCGAGGAAAAAAAAATCAAGTTCAAAAATGGTTACCAAGAATTTTGGCTACAAAAACCGATCCCGCAATTGTACCCTGGATTGTGGTCAATCGTTCAACAATTCTTGATAGCATTCCCATCGTCATATTTGTGTGAATGTGGATTTAGTGCTGTGACAACACTGCTTACTAAAAATAGAAATCGTTAGCTTGTTACCGAACGTTGCGACTTGCGACTGTTCTTGAGTAAATTGGAACCTGATATTAACAAACTTATTAAACAGCATCAGATTCATCGTTCACATTAGTTTTTATATATGAATCGATTATTTTAGTTTTATTTTTAATAAAAGATTCTCTGTTTTAATACTATAAAGTTGTGTTTCAATAATCATTCTTATTGGCAGGTGAAGCCCCAAGAGTTAACTTGAGACCTAAGCGCCGTTGTATGTTACCTACTGCGCTCAGGTTTCAAGTTGCTGGTTATAGTAAAAGTTTCGTTTAGAATTCTCCGTTAATATACATATATAGGTCACAATAATTAATTTGAAGTTATAGTGGTTTTTAAATAGGTGAAAAAATGGGGGCACTAAAAAAGTATTTATTCTCAAAGTGGGCGGTAGACAAAATAAGTTTGGGAAGTACTGCTCTATATGATTGGTTTTACACCTTGAAGTATTTCCCTGGCTTTGATTCTTGCAAATTGCAAGAGTATAAAATGTTCGGTTGCACCCGAACTTATCTCTTTCTTACTTGTTTTGAAATATCATTTACTCGTTGAATTTAGTTACAATTTCGAGGTGTTTTTTTTTGTCACAATGTATAGAGCTAAGGTAATTAATGGACATATTTCACATGTTTTCGGTTATAAATATATTATACGTTTAACTAATTTTGATAAGATATCTTATATATTGACGTAGAAACCGACATATTATTACCAAAAAATATGCTCCCTGAGTTTCATTAAGAAAATGGGTAAAATCAGATAATAACCACATCGGATCCCCATATAAAGGTTATGAAGAAAGCTTAGATATGACAGCCAAGGTGATACAGAAGGGTTACATGAGAGAGGATTTAAAATTTTAATATTGCGAATGGCACCGCACACGTTTACGTAGTATACTATAACTTAGAAATTATGAGCTGAAGACATAGAGGGCGGAGGACTTTCATCAGCAAGTTGGGTTGAAATGCCGTAGATAGATTTAAAGGTTTGTGGGACATATACATTAAACCTATTAGAGAGTGTTGCCCAACCCTCCTTTAAAAATATCTTTAAACACCAAATGGCCGACTCAAATTAGCTTTCCTGTACCAAAATATCGTTGTATGTCTTAATTTGGAAAATATGGTAAATTCATTATTCCTCATATCCTCTGAATTATTTTAAATACTATCGGTTACTTCTCAGAACCTTCATACGTGAATGCCATTTAAACGTAATACGATAACTCATTTTTGAATTCATTAAATTGAGATTATAAGTGTATTAATGCAATAATAAAAGCGTGACATTAATATGCAATTATTTTTATTTTTGTTCGTTCTTTTTCCAGTTATGAGCAGATTTCACCGAAATTTTTTATAGCATGCCATATAATAAAGTAATAACAAGAATGTAAGGAAGTACCACAATTGTACGCAACCAAACATACCGACCTATGTTAGAAATAAGTGTGCGATTTTAGTTAAATAATTATAAATTCTAGATGATTTGACAAAAATTATAATTATTATTCGGAATATGGTGCTTATGATGGGTACGGAGATACCTTCGGGTTTAGAATAGTCAGTGCTCAATATACATATTTTATGTGTTGTTAAATAGTTTATTTATACCAACATACCCAACACAGAATATTTTCTGAATCCACGAATGCTAAAGAAAGTCTGGTGCAAGTGACATTATTTGTCTCGTATGCCTTTTGCAGATTTACCATCGCGCTCAAGAACAAGACAGATGTGTACCGTGTTTCACGCAAATATTACGATTATTGGGAATCAGCTGATACTATTATTTCATAATTTCGATAAGACTCTATTTGGCGATATAACGTAATATGTACTTCTTGCTTTGAACCGAAAATTTTCATTGAGTTCCACATACATATGTACATACATACATATGTATGTACATATTTGCAACTTTTTTCAAAACATGCAGACACATTGCAAATAATCATTATTAATCCTCGAACAAAACTCAAATACGTTCTTTACAATGTGTGACAAATACATATATAAGTAAGTAGTTTCATCCCCCGGTTTGCGCTGATAACGGTTACTAAATATAACTAGCGCAAATCTGCTCAGCATAAATATATAAGCACATGTACATACATATAGTATCTAGATGACACAATCATACTACTTTAGTTAGTTAAGAATTTTAAATTTCAGTCTGCTTGTTTTGTGTTAAAATAAGTCTAGTAATGCAAAAGCTGTAAAGATATCTTAGGTAAACATATCCCATTATAATTGGAGTCATTTTTCCAACACCTAAAGCTTCGCGCTTTTATTATTATATTCCAGTCATGATATTTTTATGTTCTTCGACATTTACACTCATTGACACAAATATCCATTTATATGTATGTATATACATACATATATACATGCATAAGTAAACCATAGATCTTTAATTAAAGAATTCACTACAAACGAAAGTCAAGTGTTTCATGAATACTGATTGAAAAGTGACAGCTTGAACCGTTAAGTAATGGAAATCATAAAATAAAGGAACATAATTTTTGCGGAAAAACAGCACAGAGTCACATGAGCGAAAAATATTATAAAATTATAGACAAACAATAATTCCAAAGTGTTCTTTTTGCCTTAAACATATTCTCACTTGTTTAAAACAATATTTAATAGAAAAAATATATACAAAATTGCATTTTTAATGGATTGTAGCACTTTTCCAATTATGGTAGTTTGGATACGAGTAATTTAAGCAAAATTATAACAAAATTTTTCGTCTGCATTCTTAGAGACGCCGTACAGTGCGCACCGAACACCATGTTGCTGCTGTGGAGCAGAGTATCGTAGAAGACTCGAATGAGTCGACCCCATCGTGCGCAATCATCCATTTATGGAAGGTTTTGCGGAAGGATATTTGTTTGCCAGTTTACAAAATCCAACTCATGCAAGAATTGTGAGCGAACGAGCGCACGTTTTTCACAATTTCACAAAAAACTTCCTTCAGCGATGAAGTTCACCTTTGGTTCAATATGTACGTAACTAAAAGCCCACGAAACAATCAATTTATTGAAGAAAACTTTGTTTTAGTAAACAAATAATATCTAACTATTCTGCTACAAATATTGGGAATCATTGCTTTGAGCAGACATTCCATAAAATCTGTTATAGTTTGCAGGAAATTAAACAAATAAAAATACCATGGCCCGTCAATGGAGGTCAATATCTATTATAATGCTATTAAGAGATATGTTTCATATTCATAAATTTATGTTTAAACATGTGTGTATTTCAATGGTAAAAGAAATCTAGTTAGTCCTAGAAACTGACAGTTAGGTAATTAGCTGTTGATTAAGTAAATAATTTGACAAATAATATGAGGCATTTGGTCAAAATGTGTCAAGTAAATTCGCCAAATTACTGTAATTATGGACACAGATCGCAGTAAAATTGTATCCCAATCTTTTATTTATTTTGGCGATACCGATTTTTTGAAGAGTCTTTATGAGCAGTTTATAAAGTAACATTAAATTTTATTATTCGATGAAATGCTTTACGAGATTGGAGTACCTTTTATGGTCGTTTTAAGAGTTCTTTCTTACATTTTACGGAAGGATTCATGCTTTCAGTGAACTACTAATTATTTATTTGTTTCAAATTTATATATAACTGAGAATTTGGTTATCAATGGCTTTTAAGCATTTAAATATTATATTATTGGTATTATATGAATTACATAGACCGTAAATTATATAAACAGAAAATATTATAATCATTCAAAGCCATTACATTTAAATTATTTCAGAGCCAATACCAAGCACATATATACTTAGCTTTCGTGTAAAATATTCAAAAATTATTTATCTTCTGAGTATTTTCGACTCTTTCTAATATTCAGAATCACTAGCCATTCAAACAAGTTTTAAATATATACTATACACATGCATAGTAATATTTAAAAATATGTACATATATGAAGGTAGATCGAAAGAACTTTTAATTTAATTTTTCCTTAGATACTGCGAAACTATAGAATGAAGTGAATAAAAAAAGCTGCTAAAGGTTGAAATCTTAATATTAATATTAACAAATGGCACTAGAAGAAATTATCTTATAGTGAAAATGAAAACTTGTTCTTGTACAAAAAACAAATAAAATACATTACTCACGCTTTACCTGATTTTTTTTTCGTAATTTTGGACGCTATTTTCGCGGTTTCTAAGAAAAAGTTAAATTGTGGTTTTGACCCACCTTAAAGTATTCACATATTTATATATAGCCAAGTTTTTGCATATGCAATATTTAGGTTTACAGATTCAATTATTCATTTGCAAAGGTACTTTTTACCAACATCAATTAAAAAAATATAAATACTTATTTCTGGTTTAGATTATATAGCTTTGAATTGCGCTATTATGTTTTAATAACTTCACTTGATCTTACTTTCAGTTGGCACTTCTACACAGGTCTTGTTATTTAGACAGTTGTTCACTAACTGATTTATTCAGTGCCACCTTCATTAATATGAGCGCTAGCAACATCTAAACTTGTTTCAAATGATACTACCAACATAATAACAATATGAATAAAAGCCGATGCGCCTGCAACAACAAAGGCGGTTAACTGCAAACAGAGAGCACGTGCACGTGCGATCACTCTCCGAAATAAGCAAATGAGAAATCTCTACAATGTCGCGTATCTGGGAGAACGCTCAAGAATTCCGATTGCGTATATTCGAATGCCTGCTTTAAAATTGAACAGTTAAACACCCAAAAATTTAGAAAAATAATTGTGAAGTTTTGGCATTAGCTTTGATGACAATGAAAATATATTCTTAAGCTGTTCGTTGTCCGCTATACAGCAGTAGAAGAGTTTGTTAACTTCAACCTATTATGTTGTTTTTGTTTTTGCATACATAAGTATGAGTGTACGTAGCGTATACATAACCTTAAATATTGCACTTATATCTATTAAACATCAGTGTATTAGCCAGAAGCTTTGCGCAACAATATTAATGATTAGTTTTACAATATTCCACAACTAAAAAACAAAAAAATCGATAAACCGACACTTTTATTCAATCTTGTGTGATACCTATGTAATGCAGTATGCGACCGAGAAATCTTTATTTTCCTTATTTTGCAATTGACGAGAAACTTCATGCCACTTGAAAATCGAGAAAAATACGGAAAAAGTGCAGTTTTTATGGTTTAAAGTAAACGTAAATAAAAACTTTTTTGTATAATACAGTGCAAAATAGACAAATAACTGTATTGAAAAATACCTGTATTTGGCTGATCTACTTACTAAATAATTGTAATATTATTGCATAATTTTAGGCGTATATGAAAGCCAGAGAACGTTTATCACAGAGAAGGTTCACGTTTCAAATATCGTAACTTTTCGAATGGGTACTCGGCAGAGATGAGGCAATCTCACCACAGACAAATTGTAAGCGTGTTTCACCACGAAAATAGCTGAATTGAGCATATTCAATGTTAAAAGAGAAAATTAATGCTAATTTCAATGTAAAGCAATGTACGGTTACAGATCCGTTTATTTTCTATCCGCAACCGACTCAGCATATATGTAATTAATATCTGTATATGTATGTATATGCATTTGGTATCAAAGCATATACAGGGTAGGCCATTTAAAGTTGACCCATTTGTTTGTTTGCCAAAATTAAGGCGTCGCGGATAATCAGCTGGGTTTAGTTTTTGTGCCATTTGAATTTTATATGGAAACATCTTCAAATCTTTATGAATTATGCGTCGGAGAGTGGTGCGAGAGATGTCTAATTCCTGAGAGCGGCGATAACTCGATGTCGATGGAGTCTCCTCAATACTGGCTCGTACAGCTTCGATATTTTCATCAGAACGTCTTGTGCGTTGTCTGGATGCATGACTGGCATTACTGAGATTACCGGTGTTCACAAATTTTGCGTATAAAGACTTAATTGTGTTCTTAACTGGAGCACTTTTCACTTTATTTTTTTTGCGAAACGCACGTTGAGTTTAACACAATTGAAAAGTTATTTTGAATATAAAGCTGAACAATTTCAGTGCGTTCTTTTGGAGTGTACTGTTCCATGGTATAAATTGTCTTCGAATGACGCTTCTAACGCGGTATGACATTAGCCGATTTGTCAGCGCTGTTAAAAGTTACAGCGTTGCCAGATGGGTCAACTTTAAATGACCTACCCTGTACTAAGTACATAAGTATGAAAGTGTTAAAATTTACCTACAGTGGCTCCAAGCCAAGCAGTTAGAAAAATAGGTAAAATATTCTTTCAATTACTCATTTATTTCAGTTCCAAAATATAAAAACAAAACATATTAATTAATTCAGTTTTATAAAATATTCTACTTAAACATCAAATAAGAGCAAATTCAATGCACAAGCCAAGCCCGGACAATGGCAACTATTCTCTAAATAAATGCAAATCTGTCGAAGAATTGCAACCAACTTCAAGTAGAGTATTTGGCTGACTAACGGGAATTCCCTGATAGTTTTTTTAATATACACATACATATATAGTTGGAATTACGATTTGTGATTTCAAAATGTCTAGGCAAAGAGGCTAAACCAGTATTGAATCCAGAAAGTTGGTTATTAAGCATTCCAATGATGGAAAATCGGTGCACGAAATTGCTGAAATTGTTGACAGAAGTCGTTCTCCTGTCCACGATATAATTAAGCGCTTCAAAACCAACAAACCAGTGGAAACAAGCTTAAAGCTGCACACAACAAGATTTTTACAGATGCAGGTAAGCGATACCTGTTGCGAAAGGTTAAAGATAATCCTTTCCTTAGCGCACCAAAGTTAGCTGTTGTAGCTGAAAATGTGTTGGGGAAGAAATATAGTGCATCTACTATTAGAAATCTACTTTATGAAGCTGATCCAAATGGTAGAAAGGCCCGACAAAAGTCGTTGATCAGCAAACGAAATCAGACCATCCGTTCTTGAAAAATGTTATGTTTACTGGCGAAAGAAAATTTCGTTTTTGGCTCCGATGGAAAACCATATGTTTGGCGGAAACCAAATAAGGAGCTGCAACTGCGAAATCTGAGACCAACTGTTCAACATGGTGGCGGATCGGTAATGGTTTGGGGTTCATTTTCGGCTTCTGGACCAGGGTCTTTGCATTTTATTGAAGGAATAATGAATCAGAATGACTTTCTTAACATTTAAGGGAAAATTTACCAAAAAGTCTTGAAAAATTGGATCTAAGTGATAATTGGTATTTCTATCAATACAATGATCGAAAGCACAAGGCCTACAAAGTGCGTTTTTGGTTACTTTATAATTGCCCCCATGTTCTGGACCACCCCAAAGTCCAGATATTAATTCGATCGAAAATTTATGGGACCATCTTAACACAAAAATTCGACAGCATTCCGTATCAAGCAAAAATGATTTGAAATCTATCTTATTACAAAAATGGAAAAAAAAAATCGAGCCGATAAAGGTCCTCATACAAAATATTAGTTTTTAAATTATATATCGAAATTTCAAAAAACTTGTTGACTGTCCGAGTTTGGCTTGTGCATTAAATTTGCTCTTATTTGATGTTTTAGTAGAATATTTTATAATACTGAATTAATTAATATGTTTTGTTTTTATATTTTGGAACTGAAATAAATAAGTAATTTTTTACTTTTCTTCTCACTGCTTTGGTTCAAATATTTTTAGGAAAGTACATTTTTCTCTACGGTGTCCGACTTTGGCTTGGAGCCACTGTAATAAAAGTTTAAGGTAATTAGTTTTAAATTTATACATTTACCTTAAAAGTTTTCATATCATCTTGTGCTCATATATGTATGTACATATAATTATGTGTGCATATAAACAAATATGACACACCATACGCATAATGTTTGTAAATTTGTCTACAACATATGTACATATGTATGTAATATGTACACTTCATGCGAAATCTCCGTTGACACGGATAACCAAAGCGTCATAACATTGTACTGTTGGTAGAAACTGCGAGCTGTGCGGAAAAAAATAAACGAACGGACGCCGATTGTCACCGCTTCCCTTGCCGCTGTACAGCTTCGCCCACAAACTAGCGTAAATATGTGTGTATGTTTGTGTGTTAGCTTGCATACATATTGTTAAAAATAACAAGTAAGGAAGGGCTAAGTTCGGGTGTCACCGAACATTTTATACTCTCGCATGATAAAGTGATAATCGAGATTTCATTATCCGTCATTTACATATTTTTTTATTTTGCTGTAAAATTAATTAGATTAGTAGTTCCTGGGGAGGATGGAGTCATGTGTAGAAGTTCACGCAAGTGAGGAATGTTCTCTGATCGCCATTCACTTGTGAGTGGCCAGAAACGATTCTTTTACATATGACTCAAGCAGCTCACGACTTCCTGTCTTTGACTAAGTATCCTCTGGGTAGCCTCAGAACATCCGTTTGAAGGCGAGCTAATGTGAGAAGGCGAAATATTCCCTACTTAGGGTTGTGCGCTGGGTTTGGGACCCGCCATGTAAAACAAACACCACCAATGAAAGACAACAACAAGCCTCGGATGAGTGACCACCCCTTTGATGACCGCCATGGCAAACGAATTAAGGACTATGATTTGAGGGCATGCACCTGGAATGTCCGGTCCCTTAATTGGGAAGGTGCCGCTGCCCAGCTGGTTGATGTCCTCGTGAAAATAAAGGCTGACATCACCGCCGTCCAAGAAATGCGATGGACGGGACAAGGACAGAGACAAGTAGGTCCTTGTGACATTTGCTACAGTGGCCATATAAAGGAGCGAAAGTTTGGTGTTGGATTCGTGGTGGGAGAGAGACTCCATCGCCGAGTACTATCATTCACTCCGGAGAATGAACGTCTAGCCACAATCCGCATCAAAGCGAGATTCTTCAATATATCGCTGATTTGCGCCCACGCCCCGACGATGTGACCAAAGATGCCTTCTATGAGCGCTTGGAGCACACCTATGAGCCCTGCCCCCGCCACGATGTTAAAATTGTGCTTGGCGACTTTAACTCCTGGGTAGGTAAAGAAGGTATCTTTGGTACGACGGTCGGTAAATTCAGCCTCCACGAGGAAACATCCCCAAACGGGTTGAGGCTGATCGACTTCGCCGGGGCCCGAAATATGGTTATCTGTGGTACTAGATTCCAGCACAAGAAAATACATCAAGCTACCTGGCTGTCTTCGGATCGAAAAGCCACCAATCAGATCGATCATGTTGTGATAGATGGAAGACACGTCTCTAATGTTCTAGACGTGCGTAAGCTCCGGAGTCCTAACATCGACTCGGACCACTATCTTGTTGCAGCCAAGATTCGCACCCGCCTCTGTGCAGCAAAAAACGTACGTCAACAAACACAAGGAAGGTTCGACGTCGATAAGCTGCAATCACAACAGATAGCCGAACGATTTTCTACTCGGCTTGCACTCCTGCTCTCAGAGAGCACTCGTCAACAACTCGGTATAAGGGAACTGTGGGACAGCATTTCAAACCCCTTACGTACAGCTGCAACCGAAACCATTGGTTTTCGGAAAGTGCAAAAGAACAGCTAGTACGAGGAGGATTTCCGTGTCGCAGCGGAGAGAAAACAGGCTGCCTACCTCGCAACGTTACGATAGACCACAACGCGTGCGGGATGGGATAGATACCGAGAGTGGAAGAGGGAAGCTGGACGCATTTGCAGATAGAAATAGAAAGAGGCCGAAATGCGTGAGTACGAAGAGCTTGATAAGTTGGCGGACAGGGGTAATGCTCGAAAATTCTACGAAAAGATGCGGCGGCTTACAGAAGGTTTCAAAACCGGAGCATACTCTTGTAGAACCCCCAAAGGTGATCTAGCTACCGATGCCCAGAGCATACTTAAATTAAGGAGGGAACACTTCTCCAGCCTGCTGAATGGCAGTGAACGCACAACACCAGGAGAAGGCGAACCTGATACCCCAATCGATGACGATGGAGCAGACGTTCCATTGCCCGACCATGAAGAAGTTCGAATAGCAATTGCCCGCCTGAAAAATAACAAAGCGGCAGGGCCCGATGGATTGCCGGCCGAGCTATTCTGCGCCAACTACCGTGGGATTAGCCTCCTCAACATCGCATATAAGGTTCTGTCGAGCGTATTGTGTGAAAGATTAAAGCCCACCGTCAACAAACTGATTGGACCTTATCAGTGTGGCTTTAGACCTGGTAAATCAATAACCAACCAGATATTCACCATGCGCCAAATCTTGGAAAAGACCCGTGAAAGGAGAATCGACACACACCACCTTTCAAAGCTGCTTTCGACATTATATACAGCGTGTAAAACAATAACTGTCGCACCTATTTTTTTAATAACAGGATTAATAGTTCTATTCAAATTAAATAGTAATTCTTTTATAAATACAAATATTATATATATTAATTTTATGAATCAATTTCAATTCTTTCTCCTTTGATTTTTTGTACTTCCTTTAAAACGTTTAGAAAATCTTTCGCAAGCGGCACGAACGACTTCATTTGGTATTCGGTTCCATATTTTTGTCAAAAGGTTTTTGAATTTATCCAAAGTCATGTGACTTAAATTCCCCTGTTTGCTAAGCATATAGCCCCATATGCAATAATCCAGTGGGTTTACGTCCGGAGAAGACGGAGGCCATTGTTTTGCTGATGTGAAACTGGGAAAATTCGCGCGACACCAGCTTTGCACAGTTTTCGCTTTGTGTGCAGGAGCAGAATCTTGCTGAAAACAGAATGGCCTATTCCCAAACATCTCCATTGCGTGAGGCTTCAAGTGCTCTATTAGGGCGTTATTAAAATAATATTCTGCATTTATTTTGACGCCTTTATCAAAATAAGTGGAAGTTTGCCACTTTTGCAAATCGCGCCCCATACCATCAGCGAATAAACATTTTGGAAACGCTCTACACTTTTTTTAGCTCTAGGAATATCGGACATCTTAGCTGCATACACTCGATCGTTTTAAGGGTTATGGGGTTGCTGTAATAAAAACAGCTTTTCGTCAGAAAAGATAATTCTTCGCTTTTTCTTCTGCATATCTGTAAGCCCATGAATTCTTTTTTTCTTACAAGCTTTAAGCTTAGGGTCTTCTTTAATTATCAAATGAGGGGACTGGTGACTCATTTTAAATCTTTTGCCGAGTTTCCGTACCGAAACGGAGCAATTTCTTCAAATCTGCTCACGGACAGCTATGGTCGTTTTCTTTGTTCTGACTGATCGCTTTCGTCCAGTTATTTTCTTTATTTGCACAGTTCCGGTTTCGACAAATCTTGCTACGGTCCGCTGAACAAATCTTCTGTTCACATTATGTCTATTCAGGGACTTAACAATTTCAGAAGTTTTCTTGCCTTGCAAATGTAGTTCTGAAACTAGTTCACGTTTCACATCCATACCGCTCAAAATTTTACTATCAAATGAAATATGAAATAAATAATATCTAATGATGTTCAATAAGTAGGCGATGTAACGCGATAAAAAAAAATATGGGGTGATGTGATTGTAAAGAAATATGCACAGTTGTTTTAGTGCGACAGTTATTATTTTACACGCTGTATATTGACATCATCGGCCTCAACACCCGCGCCGTTAGTTCTGCTTTCTCCAGACTGAACAAGGAAGCAACGCAAATGGGTCTGGCAGTGAACAAGGGCAAGACGAAATATCTCCTGTCATCAAACAAACAGTCGTCGCACTCGCGACTTGGCTCTCACGTCACTGTTGACAGTCGTAACTTTGAAGTTGTAGATAATTTCGTCTATTTAGGAACCAGCATTAACACCACCAACAATATCAGCCTGGAAATCCAACGATTACTCTTGCCAGCAAGTGCTACTTCGGACTGAGTAGGCAATTGAAAAGTAAAGTTCTCTCTCGACGAACAAAAGCCAAACTCTATAAGTCGCTCATAATTCCCGTCCTGCTATATGGTGCAGAGGCTTGGACGATGGCAACAACCGATGAGTCGACGTTGCGAGTTTTCGAGAGAAAAGTTCTGCGAAAGATTTATGGTCCTTTGCGTGTTGGCCACGGCGAATATCGCATTCGATGGAACGATGAGCTGTACGAGATATACGACGACATTGACAAGTTCAGCGAATTAAAAGACAGCGCCTACGCTGGCCAGGTCATATTGTCCGGATGGATGAAAACATTCCAGCTCTGAAAGTATTCGACACAGTACCCAGAGGAAGAGGAAGACCTCCACTCCGTTGGAAGGACCAGGTGGAGAAGGACCTGGCTTCGCTTGGAATATCCAATTGGCGCCACGTAGCGAAGGGAAGAAACGACTGGCCCGCTGTTGTTGACTCGGCTATATTCGCGTAAGCGGTGTCTACGCCAGTAAAGAAGAAGTTCCTGATATATGGTTTTTGGTCCATAAGTGGGCGACGCCACGCCCATTCTCAATTTAAAAAAAGCCTGGGTACAGCTTTCTTCTGCCATTTCTTCCGTAAAATTTAGTGTTTCTGACGTTTTTTGTTAGTCGGTTAATGCACTTTCAGTGATTTTCAACATAACCTTTGTATGGAGGTGAGCGTGGTTATTATCCGTTTTCTTCCATTTTTGAACTGTATATGGAAATGCCTGAAGGAAACGACTCTATAGAGTTTGGTTGATATAAATATGGTAGTTTCCGAGATATGTACAAAAAACTTAGTAGGAGGCAGTGCCACGCCCACTTTTCCAAAAAAAAATTACGTCCAAATATGCCCTTCCCTAATGCGATCCTTTGTGCCAAATTTTACTTTAATATCTTTATTTATGGCTTAGTTATGACACTTTATGGGTTTTCGCCATTTTGTGGGCGTGGCGGTGGGCCGACTTTGCCCATCTTCGAAATTAATCTTCTTATGGAGCTAAGAAATACCAATATTAATCATGATATCTCAATTATTACTCAAGTTACAGCTTGCACGGACGGACTGGCAGACATGCGGATTTCAACTCTACTCGTCACCTTGATCACTTTGGTATATATAACCCTATATCTGACTCTTTTAGTTTTAGGACTTACAAACAACCGTTATGTGAACAAAACTATAATACTCTCCTTAGCAACTTTGTTGCGAGTAATATGGTACATAAGCGACTGCGGATACTTATCCGAGTCGTACTTAAAACAATAGTTTGAATGTATTTCAAAAAACAAACCGTGAAATGCAGAAAGATATAGGTAATTAAGAGGGATGGTTTTAATTTAAGCGAAGTACTACTTAACCGGGAATCACTGTAGACATAAATCAGAGGAAATTTGAATATTTTCTTTGATACATTTGTTGACTTGAAAATCGACAAATAAACTATGTTGTTAATTTTATTCTAATATATTTGAATACTTATATTTGCGGCGTTGTCACTTTTTCCTTCTCATACAAATATCAGAAATTGTTCAATTTATGACTTTCAGCTTTTGCCACCGTCGCGAAAAGACGCTTGTAGGCAAAGGCATGCTCGGGGATATGTGATGGTATTTGTTTTTATGAAAAGCGAGTTTGCCTGTTGAAAGTGCGCTAATTAAATAAATGATTAAACGCGGTGCTCTGCGCTCAGTGGTCAATTTATTCTGATTATTCATTTTCAAACTACTTCTATTTATATTTATGCTAGTACCGACACGCAGGTCAGTTGTTTTCCAAATCTTATGTGTACCTATCTACTTCTAACAAAGGAAGGGAAATATTTATGATTTTGGGACTATTTTTATTTGCATTCTATTGTTCTGATTTTTACTGATAATCATTAGTATTTGTACAAATACGTGACTATCTATAACTAGTACTTATAACTATGCATAAATATTTATGTTTTCTCAGATGCACTTAGATTGTAAACAATTAGGGTATTCACAAGGTGTTATAGTGTGTCATATCGCCATATTGTCATATTTTTTTATGACTGTCATACCAACATTGTTGTTGTTTCACATGCAAAATTAAAATATGACTGATACAACACTGCGTGGTATGTTTCTTGAGTTCGTTATTCTATCAGCTGATTTACCGTGCGATTCTGTAACGTGAGACAGTATCAAGTCTCTAAATTTGAGATTTTGAGTTAGAGACAATTTTTGAGACTTGAGACGATTTTGCTATTCTGTAAGTGACAGTCTCAAAATCTATTACATTTCATTATTCAGAGATGTTTTTACACTTGAATGATAATAAATATGTCGATAATAAATATTAAATTTTCTATAACATAGTCAAAAAACATAATTATCAATAAAAATGAAAATATATTTTGACTTTGTTTCATAATATTTACGAAATTTATGTAAAATTTATTTATTTTTAACCTTTTCGTGTTTGAATTGCTTACAAAATGTAAAAAAATGACAATCGATTAATATCTATGATGATCTCTATTCAGTACATTGAAAATGGCAGCAAGAGTTCTTTTTAGTTTTGTGACCAGCTAACTACCAGGTCTCAATATTTTGAGACTAACGCTAGAGACTGTTTAGTGAATAGTAACTAGTATCAAATTGATACTTTGTCTCAAAATGTCTCAAATAGAGACTAGAGACTGGTTACAGAATCCCGCTATAAGTGTAGAAATATGACAAAATATGACATACAACAGTTAAGGGTGCTCACAAGTGTCGTATTTTTTAAGAATATTAAAATATGACATAAGACATACAACAAGGCTTGTGAATTGCCTAAATGTATCTCTAAACATGTACATATAACCAAAAACATGTGTAACTGTCTAAAACTCGCTTGCGTTCATGAATGAAAATGTTGCTGTTGTGTATTTTTATACAAATTTGGGCATCAACTATTTGGCTGCCATATTGACTTCTGACGCTGCTGTTGCTATTTGAGACAATTGTTGTTTTTGTAGAACAATGTTTGTAATTTTTGCGGGTGACATATCTACATGTGAACGCATAGAAGTATATAGGTTTGTGTATGCAATATTTGTGTGCCAATGTCATACGCACATATTTATGTATGTACATACGTACATACATATGAGCAGCGCGCACATATTATTATTGATAAGTGATACTATGATTCTAATTTCGTGAAGGCGAACATAAACACATACATATGATCATGATACATGTGAATGTAAGTTTTGAATGATAAAATATGCGATTTACATACATACATATTAGGGTGGGTCGATTCCGGACTTTTTCCGATTCGGGATTTCTAATAGTGCGGAAAAGTTGCTTTAGTACTTCCTTATTCCAATGCAACTTTTTGTTTAGAGATCGGATTGAATCTTCAACCCCAACTCCGGCCTTGAAATTTCGGAAATTCGCCTAAAATCGTGAAATTGTCTACCTAGCGCCTGAAATACACATCTCATGGCAAAATGTATAAAACAAAAGTTATTTGTCACGTCATTTGCTACCGAAATGATATATGTGATCATGGCCGTAGGACGAACCGTTCCCGAGATACGAGCGAAAATGCGGCGCGTAAGGTGAAAATTGTTGCAGCTCTCAGCTAACCTGTATTGGTCACCAAACCACCGCGTGAAGGCGGCTGCTCTTCGGGTTCCTCCCAAGCCCAACCCAATTAACCAACCATATGTCAGGCTTGTTTTAGTCTGAATCTGTGTCAAATTTATTGATGAAATCTGATTTTGTACTAAACTTGGGCACTTGTTGCCTAGATTTCAGTGTAGAACGTATAAAACGATCACGAGATTGGGGGCCAATAACTTTAGAAGATGCCTCTTTCATCAGTTTGACGGTTCTCTCGACTGCCACGGTGTGAGAGGGGAATTCAGTAAATTTCCATACCTCTGCAGTGTCTCCCGACAGCCCTTTTATGAGTTCTTTGAGTTGAGTTTGGTGGAACAGTCAATAATTATTAGCTTTGAAATTCAGCTTTGGCACTTTATTACATCTAACCCTTCCATTTACAGTGTCAGACTCTGCTCCTCTGGCTGCCAGAAGACGGTCAAGGGCCAACTTTCTGACTTCTCTCCGTCCGTCAGTCACCATACTAAGGAGAATGTTTTCTGGAAGAGCAAAGAAAGCATTCTGTTGAATGGATGAATCGACAACCTTGCGCAGTTTAGCAGGTAAGTATCTCGACCTTTGAATTGCAGCATAAAGATAGCGCGAGCCATCTTTGATTGAACTGTTGAATCTTATTGAGAACCACATAGGTGAGTAAACTGTAAGTATGCACTTGACCAAAATCTTCATTTCCCTTGTTGGTTTGTCAGTAGAAATGTATAATCTCAGAATTCAATTTGCACAGGTGAGCTAGCGAGATTTGCACATGTTACCTGAATGCATCGACGCTAAATCTGAGGAACATTGACCGGAAATAACAGCTTCTGATATTTTATAGAGATAAGCTTCTTCTTCTTTACTGGCGTAGACACCGCTTACGCGATTATAGCCGAGTCAACAACAGCGCGCCAGTCGTTTCTTCTCTTCGCTACTTGGCGCCAATTGGATATTCCAAGCGAGGCCAGGTCCTTCTCCACTTGGTCCTTCCAACGGAGTGGAGGTCTTCCTCTTCCTCTGCTTCCCGCGGCGGGTACTGCGTCGAATACTTTCAGAGCTGGAGTGTTTTCATCCATCCGGACAACATGACCTAGCCAGCGTAGCCACTGTCTTTTAATGCGCTGAACTATGTCAATGTCGTCGTATATCTCGTACAGCTCATCGTTCCATCGAATGCGATATTCGCCGTGGCCAACGCGCAAAGGACCATAAATCTTTCGCAGAACCTTTCTCTCGAAAACTCGCAACGTCGACTCATCCGTTGTTGACATCGTCCAAGCCTCTGCGCCATATAGCAGGACGGGAATTATGAGTGACTTATAGAGTTTGGTTTTTGTTTGTCGAGAGAGGACTTTGCTTCTCAATTGCCTACTTAGTCCGAAGTAGCACCTGTTGGCAAGAGTTATCCTGCGTTGGTTTTCTAGGCTGACATTGTTGGTGGTGTTTACGCTGGTTCCAAGATAGACGAAATTATCTACAACTTCAAAGTTATGACTGTCAACAGTGACGTGAGTGCCAAGTCGCGAGTGCGACGACTGTTTGTTTGATGACAGGAGATATTTCGTCTTGCCCTCGTTCACTGCCAGACCCATTTGTAGCAGTTGTACACTCTTATAGAAGATGGTACCTTCTCTGTTGAGTTCTGCTGCTCGGACTATTTTCTCCAGAAGCAGGTTGAAAAAGTCGCACGATAAGGAATCGCCTTGTCTGAAACCTCGTTTGGTATCGAACGGCTCGGAGAGGTCCTTCCCGATTCTGACGGAGCTTTTCGTGTTGCTCAACGTCAGTTTGCACAGCCGTATTAGTTTTGCGGGGATACCAAATTCAGACATCGCGGCATAAAGGCAGCTCCTTTTCGTGCTGTCGAAAGCAGCTTTGAAATCGACGAAGAGGTGGTGTGTGTCGATTCTCCTTTCACGGGTCTTTTCCAAGATTTGGCGCATCGTGAATATCTGGTCGGTTGTCGATTTACCAGGTCTAAAGCCACACTGATAAGGTCCAATCAGTTTGTTGACGGTGGGCTTTAATCTTTCACACAATATGCTCGACAGAACCTTATATGCGATGTTGAGGAGGCTAATCCCACGGTAGTTGGCGCAGATTGTGGGGTCTCCTTTTTTGTGGATTGGGCATAGCACACTTAAATTCCAATCGTTGGGCATACTTTCGTCCGACCATATTTTGCAAAGAAGCTGATGCATGCACCTTATCAGCTCTTCGCCGCCGTGTTTGAATAGCTCGGCCGGCAATCCATCGGCCCCTGCCGCTTTGTTGTTTTTCAGGCGGGCAATTGCTATTCGAACTTCTTCATGGTCGGGCAATGGAACGTCTGCTCCATCGTCATCGATTGGGGTATCGGGTTCGCTTTCTCCTGGTGTTTGGCGTTCACTGCCATTCAGCAGGCTGGAGAAGTGTTCCCTCCTTAATTTAAGTATGCTGTGGGCATCGGTGGCTAGATCACCTTGGGGGGTTCTACAAGAGTATGCTCCGGTCTTGAAACCTTCAGTAAGCCGCCGCATCTTTTCGTAGAATTTTCGAGCATTACCCCTGTCGGCCAGCTTATCAAGCTCTTCGTACTCACGCATTTCGGCCTCTTTCTTTTTCTGTCTACAAATGCGTCTCGCTTCCCTCTTCAACTCTCGGTATCTATCCCATCCCGCACGTGTTGTGGTCGATCGTAACGTTGCGAGGTAGGCAGCCTGTTTTCTCTCCGCTGCGACACGGCACTCCTCGTCGTATAGAGATAAGCGTGGTCTGTGCTAAGTTGGGTCGGATCAATAACCTCAGAAGGTAATTGGCAGGATGGAAAACTTTCAAATTTGACAACAGGCAACTTCTCACAATCAGGGAGCAGTCTACCTATGTCGCCAGAGAATGTATTTGGACTCTTTGAGACACTACCTATGTGTTCGTTGAAATGTAGAAGGCAAACAAACCACTGTAATGGCCTACCTATTCTTTCTTCTAGTTTCCGAATGATTCCACCTTTCCAACGTATGTTCGTGTTGGTGCCATCAGCACCGACAACTTCTAGATGTTCCACATCAACTGTGTGCCTTGTAAATGTTGCCATATAGCTTGCGTCTCGTCCTCAGCTGACCCGGAAGGAGAGGTGACGTGGCCAAAGTAATGACAACCAGGTTCCCCTTTGACAGTGTCGCGGTAGTATTTTTCACCTTCGCTGACTTGTGTAAGTGTTGTGCCCGAATAATTTGTCAGTGAAAAAGCTAGCCTGATCCTCTGTTATCAAACCTGCTTTTTTGGCATCCAGAAAAGCAGATGAAACAATTAAGGCCGCTGCTCTATCACTTACTCCAAATCTTTGGGCAGCTAAAGCAGTGTGTTCTAATACTAGTGTGTTTTGTTTGGTTTTAGAGGATGGAAGAGAAAATTCATCATCAGCATCGTTTTTGGAAGAATCCATGTGCGACACAACTACATTGTTGTCGTCTGTATGGGAGTCTGGCTGATCTGAATGGTCACGTGTTCTAGTTGATACTTTTCTGGTAAGTGTTGATGTTGAATGACGTTTTGAAAGCTTTTCTTTAGGTTCATTTTTCTTTGTAATCTTTTTTGTTTCAGGTAGATCAACACTTCCAATGCGACCAATTCTTCTAGTTCTCTGGTCCAAGAGAAATGGTTGTTCATTGATAGGAACTTTCCTTTCCTTTAGACAAGTGCAAGAAGAAAAATAAATGCATTTACAAGCAGCGATGTCAAATAATTTTCCGGCAGAAGAGACAAAGTCGTCTCTTTTAGAGCTCAAGCCTATTGGGTTCCTTAAAAACATTTGTTTAAGAGTCAGAAATTTCTTACGGTATGTGGTGAGCATTTGTACAACTCTGGTGTGTAAAACTATCGGAATAGATGACTTTTTGAAAGTATTTCCAACCTTTTTTGCAACTATTTCTGTAACCTCTTTACCCCTAGGTTCATAGTTGTCGCCTCGGAGTCGCCCTATATGAAATCTTTCAAACTGATAACACTAAAGAACATCCTGGTAAGTAGGTAACTGGGACTCAGAGAGATTGGACGGATATATGCCAAACACAGGACATTTCTGTCTAAATTCAAATTTAGATACAGACATTTTGAGTTCTGTTGGGAGAATATAAGTGATAGCACTCGGCAAAATCACCGACAAGAGTGAAGGAACTCGATGAAAAAATATTTGTGTGGAGACCTATCCGAACGTGTCCTTTGGCGTAGGTGAATGAATGTGAGTGATAGCACTCGGCGAAATCAACGTCAAGAAGTGTGGCCACAAGCCGAATTTCACCTTGCGCGCCGCATTTTCGCTCGTATCTCGGGAATAGTTCGTCCTACGGCCATGATCTCATACACCATTTCATACACCATGTCTCTCACTTTTGCCGACAAGCTCGGCCATTTTGAATGTTCATTTAATTGTTGACAGCTGCTTTGCTTGCACGTGTTTTGGATCGTCCTCGACTTTTACCTATTCAAAAAAATGGATCAAAAAACCTGTATCAAATTTTGTGTGAAAAACGAAATTAAGTGCGCGGATGCATTCCGAATGTTGACTGTGGCATACGGAGAAGCTACCTTGGACCGAAGCAACGTTTATCGGTGGTACAAAATGTTCTCAGAAGGCCGAGAAGATGTGAACGACGAAGAGCGTGCTCGAGCACTTCAACAACAGACGAAAAAATTAATGAAGTGTAGAAAATGGTATTGGCCAATCGTGGAATCACCGTTAGAGAAGTTGCTGAGGACCTAAACATATCGATTTTCTCGTGCCATTCAATTTTTATCAATGGGCATGAGACGGGTCGCCGCGAAATTCGTTACAAAATTGTTCAATTGTGACCAAAAACAGCATCGCATGAACATTGCTAATGAGATGTTAAATTCTGTCCGCGACGACCCAAATTTGCTCCAGAGGGTCATAACGGGTGACGAATCGTGGGTTTATGGTTATGACGTGGAAACCAAAGCTCAATCATCTCAATGGAAGCTGCCGCACGAACCAAGACCGAAAATAGCGCGCAACGTTCGGTCGAATGTGAAAGTTTGCTGACAGTTTTCTTTGATTGCAGGGGCGTGGTACATCATGAGTTCTTGCCACAGGAAAGAACTGTCAATAAGGAATATTACCTGCAAGTTATGCGCAATTTGCGCGAAGCAATCCGCCAGAAACGCCCGGGTTTGTGGAAGAATAAGAATTGGCTTTCGCCCCTGCTCACACATCGTTGCTTGTGCGCGACTTTTTGGCCAAAAACAACACACTAATGATGCCGCAGCCACCTTATTCCCCAGATCTGGCCCCCTATGACTTTTTCTTGTTCCCTGAACTGAAGAGGCCCATGAAAGGACGACGTTACGCTTCTCTTGACGAGATAAAGACGTCATCGAAGGGGGAGCTGAAGAAGATAAAAAAAAAATTATTTTTGAACTGTTTCGAAGATTGGAAAAACCGTTGGCACTAGTGTATAATATCTCATGGGGATTATTTTGAAGGGGACAAAATAGATATTCATGAATAAATAAATAATTTTTGAAAAAACACAAAATTCGCGATAATTTTTGAACACACTTCCTACATATATAATGAAGTATACAGATATATCAAATACACGAAACAATTAAAAAAGTAGGACTTATTTTCCAATATTGCTTTGAAAAAATTAATTAATTAAAATGTATTTAATTACACCTGTGCACAAAAAGAATTATTTTGAGTACATACATACTATGCTTGCATATAAACGTATAAAAATATAAGCAAACGAGCGAACATACTACTGTAAAAGCAATATTTAGTTCTGAGCATAATTTGTATTCAATGCTCAGCTCTGTTCAAGCGCAACAGTTAAAATTTCTCCTGCCGATCAGGCAGTGGTGAAACTTCCTCATCTCGACCGAGTTAGCCAAAAGTATTTTTTTTATTACAATTCAGCGATTTTATCGCAATTTTCGACGACTGGCCTTCCGGAGCGTGGCGCATCTTCGACCACCTCTACACCAGAACGAAAACGTTGAAACCATCGTTGTGCGGTGGAAATGGAAACTGTATCGGGTCCATAAACTGCACAAATTTTATTGGCAGCTTGAGATGCATTTTTGGATTTATCGTAGTACACTCAGAAAAGAAACACTTTAAAGTCACTTTAAATCCAGTACAAGGAACTTTAAAATTAAAAATTTTTATGTATGAAAACCAGCCGTATTGAAAAATATTTAATCTTAAAGTTAACACTTTAAAATGTAAATTATTGAATATTAAAGTGAAAACTTTACATTTTAATACGCGCATTCTCGAATATAATATAAACACTTTTGATTTTAAAGTTCACACTTTTAACCCAATTTAAAAATGTTTGTATTTAAATTGAAAGTTAACACATTCAACCTCAAATTAAAAGCTTTATATTTAAATTTAAATTTATTTTACATCTATGAAATACTTATTTATAACTCATTTATAATTCATTAAATAAAATAATTTAATTTAAAATTAAAAACTAAACCATTATATTATTATATCTTTTTTAATCTTGCATATGTCTTTCCATTGTTAATTTGATGTAAATTCATAGGCAATTTTGTTTTATACCAGTCTCGTAAGATTGAAAATGTGCATCAAATTTAATAATTTAAATAGGATAACATAGAACGTAAATAATTTCATTTTCATAAATAAAAAGTTTGATTTTGTAGATACAACAATTTATTTCATTCAGTAATGCTAAAAAATTATTTTGTTTATACTCGATTCCTTTATTATGTATTATAGTCGAAACATAAACAGATTGATAGTTAATATTTTCAAAGTTCAATATTTTAGGAAAATATTCTTCTTTTGTTAAGTCCTTTGTAATAAATGTTTCAGTGTTAAAAGCATGCGGAAACCCATCTTTATACTTATGTAAAAAATTTGAAAAATAAAAAGAACTTTTCATAGCCGCTGTATGAGCAGGATTTACTCGAGATGTTATATTGTTAAAATATATTTTTGCATCTTTATGTTTTGCCTCGAAACGCATTGCCCAGACAAACTTGAGAGGACCACATTTCTCAATTGCGTGTGGGTACTGCACCAAAAAATGATGGTTAGGTTTCAAATTACCGTAAAGTAGAATATATAATTGATGATGTGCTTTAATTAAATTTTTTAACTTATCTAGATCGAAATTAGAAAAAGAAGAATCAAATAATAAATCTACTATTTCTATTAGCAACACCTACAGTTTCCAATGCTTCACGTCTGGTGAAATTAAATCTCCTATCATGAGTGGAAGAAAATTTGTAAAGCATAAAACCTCACTAGCTGTCATTTTTAAGTTGTACGATTAAAGTCGGTCCATAAGGAGAGGCTGCGAAATATTTCCTATTTCAATATTTCCAAACTGAAATTTTTTTTCTACTGTTAATAATGTCTAATGAAATAATTTTCTCATTTACCAAACCCAAGATTATGTTGCAAATATCATATACGCAAATCCCTTCTAAAACGTCATGCATTATGTCAAAACAAATGTTATTTGTTACGTGAAACATTTTTAACTCATTAAAAATACAAACTGTTTTGACCCCGGTGTCTTGAAATTTATTGTTAAATAAGTCATCTTCGTATTGAATCCAAGTTCTTAGCAGTTGTTCGTTTTCTGCAACATTAATTTTAATTTGATCTTTAGTAGTTGTACATGCTCGACAGTAACGCTTGGCATTAAAAGATTGCACAAAACCCAAAATACTATTTACACCTACATTATCTCCAACTATAAGGCCTAAAACGAAATGTACTTTGAAAGTCTGATCAAGTGATTGAATTAATATCCCTTCCTTCAATAATTTAAGCTCTTCAAGTAAATGGTCCCATAGAAAGAGTCAAAAATTTCAAGTACCTTGGTTGTCAGATCAATGAAAGTTGGGATTGTTCAAAAGAAATAAAATGTCGAATCGAAATTGCTCGCACAACTTTTCTCAAATACAAAAATATATTATGTAGCCATGACCTCACCATCACAACCAAAATACGTTTTTTAAAATGCTATGTTTGGTCAGTGCTTCTCTATGCGATGGAAACGTGGACTCTAAAAATCACAGATATGAACAAGTTAGAGTCCTTCGAGCTATGGCTTATTTGAAGAATCCTAAAAATTCCATGGACAGATAGACCTACAAACAGTGAAGTCTTGAGAAGAGTGAACCGCAATAGAGAGTTGTTAAAGACTATAAAACAAAGAAAAGCAGCCTACCTAGGACATACAGGGTAGGCCATTTAAAGTTGACCCATTTGTTTCTAAAAAAAAAGAACAAAAGAAAACAATGTTTTTTGTTCATTTCAAAAATAATTTATTTTGGTCCAAAGGGATTTGTTTCAGCTAATATTTAAAAATTAGATCACGTAAATGGGCACCTTTAGCTTTGACAGCTAAATGCACTCTTTTTTCGACATTTTCCATGACTTTGGCCAATGTTTCGGATGATATGGCGGCTGTTTTGGCTTATTAGCGTATACCTTGGATTTCAAATAACCCCACAAATAAAAGTCTGGTGGCGTCAAATCTGGTGATCTCGGTGGCCAGTCAACATCACCATTTTTCGATATCAATCGCCCGGGGAAAAATGGTCGCAATAAATTGATTGTTGGTCGAGCTGTATGGCATGTAGCCCCGTCCTGTTGAAACCAGAAGTTATCCATGTCATTTTCGCGAATAATGGGTATCACAAAATCCGTTATCAAGGCTCGATAACGCTCACCATTGACTGTTGTCGTGGCTCCATCATCGTCTTCGAAAAAATACGGTCCGATGATCATATTCGCGCAAACACCGAACCAAACTGTTACTTTTTGGTCGTAAAGAGGCTGTTTTTCAATTAATTGAGGATTTTCGGTGGCATAAAATCGGCAATTTTGCTTGTTTACGACTCCATTCAACGAGAAATGTGCCTCGTCTGACATGATGAGTTTTCGCCAAAAGTCAAGTTCGTTTTCAGCTATTTCGATGGCCCATTTGCCAAAATTAAGGCGTCGCGGATAATCAGCTGGGTTTAGTTTTTGTGCCATTTGAATTTTATATGGAAACATCTTCAAATCTTTATGAATTATGCGTCGGAGAGTGGTGCGAGAGATGTCTAATTCCTGAGAGCGGCGATAACTCGATGTCGATGGAGTCTCCTCAATACTGGCTCGTACAGCTTCGATATTTTCATCAGAACGCCTTGTGCGTTGTCTGGATGCATGACTGGCATTACTGAGATTACCGGTGTTCACAAATTTTGCGTATAAAGACTTAATTGTGTTCTTAACTGGAGCACTTTTCACTTTATTTTTTTGCGAAACGCACGTTGAGTTAACACAATTGAAAAGTTATTTTGAATATAAAGCTGAACAATTTCAGCGCCTTCTTTTGGAGTGTACTGTTCCATGGTATAAATTGTCTTCGAATGACGCTTCTAACGCGGTATGACATTAGCCGATTTGTCAGCGCTGTTAAAAGTTACAGCGTTGCCAGATGGGTCAACTTTAAATGGCCTACCCTGTATTATGAGGCACTCTAAGTATGAGCTTCTACAAATAATTATCCAAGGAAAAATTGAAGGAAAGCGGGGTATTGGCCGTAAACAACTTTCGTGGCTTCGAAACATTCGACAATGGACAGGAATCCAGAACGTGGGCAACCTTATAGATGTGGCGAGAGATAGAGAGAAATATGCTGCGATAATTCAAAATCTGTGATTTTTTTTTATTTTTATTGTTTTTTTTTTATATACAATAGATATATTTAACATGTAAACATTACATTATTATATTATTATTAAGTTTATTAATATTGTACATATTATTAATTGTTATATGATCACCAATATTCGAATACGAATTGGCAAATAAAGAAGAAGAAGAAGTAAATGGAAGAAGGACGTTCTGTTTCTACAACATTTCAAATCTTTTGTAGATATAAAAGCAGCATTAAAAATAAAATCAAGTTTTGAGAGCATATATTGTGCATAGTAGGGAAATTGTAATAACAACCGCAAATTGAGAATGTGTGACTACCAATAGCGTTATTTATTTGAAAGTCATCAAAATATAAAACATAGGGTATTACCAGTTGAGAATCAACTTTTAATTTAATTGAATGAAAAATTTGTCCATTACAAATATTTGAAAAATTAGTATCTGCTAAAAACTTTTCTGTATTTTCTAAAGTCATTTGTAAAACATTAGGTAACTCAAAAAGTGCTTTAAATTGAAATTGTAATGGCATTATTTGAATGCTAAGCTTTTTACTATCGAGTGTAGGGTTTCCCTGAACAACTGTGTCAGCTATTTCATTAAGAATTACAAAAGACTTTGGGCTTTCATATAAATTCATTGCCTTCAAAACTGTAATTATTCGATGTTCAGATTTTATTTCCATAAATGGATCATCACAAAAGTTAAGAATACAGTCAATATCGTTTTGTAGTTCGGGTAATAAGTTACTGTTTGAATTTGAAATAACATTTCTGATTGTAGCAGAAACTGTTCCTAGTAAATCTGATGCCATGCTTTGTATATTTAAAACATCTTTTCTTGGCATGGTACTTTTTGAATATAGTTGCAGACATAAAGCTAAAGACGTATTTTTTAAATCCGTTATGGTTTGTTCTCTATTTATATGAAATTGTGAACTTGTGTCTGGCATTGTTACTATGATAGGTTCATCTGATAAAATGGGTCCATCTAACCTAATTCCGGAGGATGTGGCGGGTAACTCTATTGGTGTTTGTAAAGTGTAAATTATATTCTTATGTGTTAACAAATGTCGCTCTAGAGAACTAAAGTTAGAAAAAATTTGCTTACATTTATTTTGTTCGCATTGAAGTTTATCTCTATTTGAAAATAAATGCATGTGTTTTAAATGTCTTATTAGCACATCAACACTTTTAAATAACTGAAAACATCTGAAACATTTATACATTATTACAATCGAAAAATTTACAAAATTTAATTTTTTTCATTCATGTGTGTTAACAATGAAGTAAGATTTGAACTTTTTAAATCAAATTTTGAATCTAATTCATAAAAATACTTTTGGATAAACATCCATGGCATTTCGCAGATCTTAGGATATTTAAGATTAAACACGTGAAAGATTTTAAAGCATATATCCAAACTTTTGTTTGTTGTTAACTGTAATACGAAGCTTTCATTAGCATCTTTAATGGTGGCTTTTTTTTTTTGTATTTCCATCTACACTAAATCTTGCTGAAGGCAGCAGAACTGAATTGAGAAGAATTGTAAAAATGTAGTCTTGGAAATCTAAAAAAAAATTATTTAGTGTTATTTTATTAATTTAACAACAACTTACCAATTTTTGCTTGGTTCAAAAGATCTATTGATTGCTGATTCCGTATGTTGGCATAGTAGTAGTTTACTATCTTGGTTTTAAAATTATCCCACTTTGTTTTTAAAAGATTATCTTTTGGTGGATAAATCAAATTGAAATCTAGATTAATCTAAAAAAAATAAAAATTTTTATATCCTTGATTTTTGTGTTAAAGTACGTTTTAAATGCCAGAAATGGTGCTCTGTAGTCTTTTAAAATTGGCCACTCCTGCAAAAAATCCTTCTTCCGAAATGTAAATGTTTTTTGCCATTTGTCAATAACCTCATCCCAATTGTTGACATCTTTTTGAAGCGAAGTTTTTAAACATTACGACAGCGTTTCGTCAACTTCAACATTTTCGTCTACTAATGGATCACGTACTTCACTCGAAAGAGATCTTTCCGCAGATGGACTACTATTTCTAATCTTTGTCTTTAAATTAAAATATTTGGAATAGAGCTTGCCTAATGGGTTTTTTTTTCTTTGACGAGGAATGTAGTAATAATCCTGAAAGAAATCAGTTTACAATATGTTCTTTTAAATATATCGTTTTTAATAATACCTGGGACTCTTTTTCATTGGGAAATAAACCAATTATTTCTTCCACAATACTAGCAAAGTGTTCTGGTCTAAGCTTTGTCTTTGTTAACATGACATCTTCTAAAATTATTTTAATGAGGGCATCGCGTTGCTTATTCGTAAAACATGCCCATTCCTCATAATATTGAATAAGTTGTTTTCCGGCTGAATTATCGTTTAAAAATGTTGAAAGGGGCTGCAATGAAATTTATCATAAAATTTAATACAAAACCTTTTGCTGTATATTCTTACCTGTGATCCAAATGCGTTTCTTATTGGATTATTTGAAGAACAAGGTGAATCTTTGTGATGGTTTTTTTCTAGCCAACCAACAATTTTTGAAGTCTGGCTCAACGTTTCGTCTTCTATTCCAAACTGAAAAAATAAGTTTGCTAAATTATAAACGTAGTAATATTGAAATGGTAATAGTATCTATGTACGTGCTTAACGTCGCAAATAAGCTTCATATTATATTTACTTTTGACTTGCGCTAGAAAAACAACTTTTCTCTAAACTCTGCTCGAAGACCAATATTTTTTACTGCTTCCGCAATGTCTTCTTTCGACAAATATTTTAAACTTCGAAAAGTTATTCCAGCATCTAAGGAATATTAATAATAATGCATAAGTGTTAATATTGCCGAAGAATTTTTACTTACTTTTTAGGTCAAGAAAAAGTGTTTCCAGATCAAACTCCTTTAGCAGATTAAGGAGATCCGTATCTTCCTCAACACACTTGTACGTTAAATCACCCTGCTCATTAATTTGGATATCGTTGCCAAAAATTCGCAGCAAGTCGTTTTCCGGTATAATTTTACCCTGACTGGTCATTCTTGTATCTTGTTTACATTTCTAAATTCTTAAATGTCAAAGTGAACACGTTTAAATAGAAAGTGCCACTTTGATTTAAAAAGTGAACACTTTAGATTTCAAAGTGAACACTTTAGATTTCAAAGTGAACACTTTTAAATAGAAAGTGCCACTTTGATTTATAAAATGAACACTTTAAATGTAAACGTTAACACTTTTCTGCAAATTGATAACTTTACATTTTAAATTTAACACTTTCAAAATAAACGTTATAATTTTATTTTTAAACTTTTAAAAATTTTAAATTAAATGGATTCACTTTTAATACAATTTTAAAAGTGATTACATTATAAATAATATATTTTACTTTAAAATATAAAGTTTGTCATTATAAAATAAAGTAACAATTTTTAAATTTAAGAATTTTACATTAAAAACAAAAATTTTAACTTCTAAATTAAAAGTAAACAATTAAAAAACTAAAAATTAGCACTTTGACAAAATATTTTTTTTGTGTTCCCCATAAAGAACCTATAGACTGAGGCACTTTAAATGAAATTTAAAAGTGTTCACATTTAATTTTAAAGCGCACTTTTTTTCTCAGTGTAGTACTGTAAAATATGCCGTATTTTCTCTTTATTTTGCTCCATGTTTGCGACGCTGTAACTCACGAACGACTTAAAAGAAACGATAATCAATCAAACTAGAACTACGCGCTTTCAGTGCCAACTAGCGAAAATACCGCAAGACTTATTCTTGTTTTATATCAAAGCCCACAAGCATGCGCATATGTACTTACATACAATAGTCATGTTTATGTTGTTACCTAAATAAGTACATATTTAATTAATGTAGGTTTCATATGATAAGTATGTACAGCTGTGTTCATTGAAATAGCAGTGCAGATGACCTGTATGTTTTCGAAGTGATAAATTATGTAGTTTTACATGACTTAGAAACTCTTTTGGGTTAATTGACTCTATATTTTTTAAGTATGAATGAATAATAAAATAAAAGCGCTAATTTCTGCTGTTCAGTGGAATAGCAGTGTTAACAAAAAATATTCATAAAATCAAAATAACTCATTAATTAACTTTGTTGTACTAAATAATATTTTGGTATTGTCCTAATACTTTGTAGTGTATCCTTTATTGGTTATTACAGCCTCTTACAAGCGTGGCATGGAGTGGACCAAGTCCTGGCAACGCTTGAGGGGAATCTGCGCCCATGTTTCTTGAACAACCAGCCAAAGCTGCGGCTTAGAAGACGGAGATTGCTTTGAAACAAAGTTTTGACATTTCCTCATAAGTTTCCTATGCGGTTGAGATGCGGGAATTGTGCTGGCCATGGCATCAAATCGATTTTTTCTTGGCTGAGATAAATTTCAACCAGCTTGCTGGTGTTTTTTTCGATCGTTATCCTGCTGATATTTCTATTTTAAGGGCATATTCTAACTGGCTATGACAGCATGAAGTTCCTTAGTATCTCCACGTACATATTTTTATCCATGATCCCATCGATCGCATGTATTGGGCGCACACCACTATGGGAAAAACTGGCCCATATTAAAATTTTAAAGCCACCGTTCTTTATGTTTTGACGGATTCTGTGTTTGGGGGTCGACGGATATACTGTCTAGAGCCTGCCCCACAAAACAAGACCATTTTTGATAGGATAATGCGCCATTTTGATATTGGCCAGTTTAAATGGCTTTTGGCAAACTAAAACCGGACTTTGATGTGTCTTTGACTAAGTAAAGGCACCTTTTGTGGGCCTCACTTATTCAAATTTTCATTCATCAGTCGTCGTCGATTGGTTACGTCGCTGATCCCCAACTTCAGCTGGGCTTTTATTTCCCTAGAGAATGCCAAAGGATTGTTTTGACTGCAGCACACTATGCGTCGGTTCTCTAAATTTATAGTTTTGTGTAGGACACCACGTTTCTCAGGATTAAATTTATAATTTCTGGCATTGTTTCTTCCTTGAAGCAGTGAGGTCCTTTACCAACTAAAGATTAATTTTTTCATTGTTGTAGTGTATAGTCATTTAAATTATTTATTATTAATAAACTTAATGGAATCTATATTTTTATATTTAAACATTTTATTGGAACTTTTCGTTGAGAAAAATTACAAACTGCTATTTCAGAGAACAGCCAACAAGATGTGGATGTTCTCAAAAATATCAAAAACATGCACAAAACACATCAAATTTAACGGTTTTTTTATTCTCTGAATTCCATTTTATAAAAGCAATGTGCAAGAGATCAACTAACAAAAAGGAATATGCAAAAAAACCTCTTGCACTGCAATTTCAATGAACACAGCTGTATACACATATTTATATACATACATATGTACATATTTATTTGCAGACCTTTAAAAGTTTTGATAACATGTTAAAAGAGCAAGCGGTCGCACATATTCACGTACATACTTATGTATGTAGTTATGTGAGCATGTAAACAAAAAGAACCATACACATAATGTTTATAATTTTGTTCACATATTGTTTCATGCGAAATCTCCGTTGTCACGGAAAACTAGTGTTGGGAACTATCGAGTGATTTTTTCGTTCATTCATTCATTCATTTATTTAATAAAATTCAATAACTAAGCAAAGGCGTGCTCTTCAAACAACAAAAAAGTACTGGAATTTTATTCATTTTTAATTAAACCAATACAAAGGTTTAATTTAATTCAAGATTTTAATAAAACATAAAAATAGTAAAGCACAGAAAAGATATTCAATATCATATAAAATAAATATAAATATAAATATCAGAAGAACGCAAAAAAATATTAATTATATATTAAAATTGCAATTTAAAACTATTATTTGATCTAGCTTTTCACCTTTAAGTCTATTTCTTCTATCATTTATTATTTGCCCAGCTTTAGAAAAAACCCATTCGGAAGGAACTGAAGTAGCAGGTATACATAAATATTTTTTGGAAAGCTCGTAGAGTTCTGAAAAAGTTGCCTTTTTGCTATCCCAATAGTTTAAAGGGTTTTGATGTCTCTTAACGAAATTTTGTCTAAGATATTGTTCCAAAGAAATATGTGCATTAACACTAGGGGCGTTGTGACAAATAGTTTTTGCTTCCGCTACTTTTTGGTCAAGTAGAGTCAGAAAGAGATAATTTACTTTTATCCGCGGGTAATTCTATTACTGGGGCTGTAGCAGTCCTTTGGTTCCGCTGTATGAATGCTGATACCTCTTCTCCCAACTATTTTTGAGCATTACTAGAGTTACTTTCATTTCCAAAGGCAATCTTTTTAAACCGTGGGTCTTAGAAGGTCGATTTGGCACACATCTTGTCAGGCTCTAGTTGGCAAAGTCGTCTCGAAATTACTTCCAACAAACTACTTTTCAAGCATTCTCCCTCCGTAGTTTTCATTTGCTGGGATCTTATTGCATATTGCAGTCCTCTGATTATAGGCACCACTAGTGACATCGTTGGGTAGTTTTGTGCTGAAAGTTCTGTTGTCATATGCTCTATCGGCTTCAATACAGTGATGGAATCCCGTAACCTTTCCCATTCTGATGCATTCAGAAAGTTCGGTGCACTTGGTAAGGATGTTAGTACAGCAGAGAGCGGTTCTTTTATCAAGCATATACGTTCCATCATTATAAGGTCAGAGTTCCATATAGTAGCAACGTCTTGCTTCATCTTAAGTTCAGCTACTCCCATTTGCTTTTGCATATTTTTAAGTTTTTCTGCTGCTTGAGAGTTATGATGGAAATATGTTACTATAGCTCTGCATTTCGTTATAAGCTCTAAAATCTGAGGAGCAGTCTTTATAGCATCCACAACGCATAAATTTAGGGTGTGAGCGACACATGGGTGGTGGTGTTTTTGCAGTATATCCCTTATCGCCTTATCGCCTAAAAATTGACCACTCGTCAAAAATGCTTTTTAATTCTGTGGCTATATTTTGAGCAGTATGTGAGCCGAACACTTCTGTAGTTTCCAGGACTGCTGAATTCATTTTGCTTTCCCAAATGAAATGACTAGTTACAGACAAAAAAGACTTCTGGCCGTCAGTAGTCCACATATCTGTTGCTATAGAAAGGAGTGAAATATTTTGCAAAATGGCATGAAGCTTTTTCCGTGTCTCGTTATATTTTGAAGGCAGCATTGTGTTTTAAAGAAGTTTTCTGTTTGGGATTGAATACAAAGGCTGAAGCTTTTTTGTATATTCTCGAAATCCTTCATTTTCAACAATAGAGAGTGGTTGCAAATCTCTTGTAACCATTTTAATAAGAGACTCATCTATACTTCTCTTTTCAGTTTCCGAAAGCTCAGATCGCGTGCTTGTAACAAATAATTTTGTTTGCATTGCCCTTCTTTTTAATGGTCCACCACCTGAAACATTTCTACTGGGTATTGTTGAAGAACTTGTAGTTTCTACGTTCACAGGAGGTACCAAAGAAGCACCACTTATCTCACTTTCAATAGTTTCCACTGTTAAGTTCACATCTCTTTGCTTGGCATATCTAAGTCACTTACAGCAGGTGCCCGTTCGACTATCGCCGAAGAAGTCTCCTCCACACTATGTGATGATGGATGCCTTCGTCATACGTGATCGTTCATATTTGATGTGTTACCAGCAAACTTTAAATTTTTTTACAAATATTGCAGTTGACGTTATTACCATTATTAGTAAAAAACTCCCACACGGCTGATCTCTTTAATCCAGGGCGCATTTTTGTATTATCTAATTATATATAAAAACATTTTCAGCATTTTCTTTACAAAATACATTTTATATTACCACAGAAAACACTGCAATTAAAAATCTAATACCAATATTTATATAAGTTGCGACCCAATTCAAATGTTTTACTATTGATGCTGCAAATAATACCAACAGTTAAAACGGTTAAGTGAATGTATACATAGCTACAATTTCGAATCGCAATACATAACCAAGTTACCAACCTGCTTAATTCAAAGCCATTGGATTTTATCAAACCGACTAGAAACTGTCATTTAATCTTGCCAAATACCGATGACCATATGAATCTACTTTAGTCATCTTATTAATTTGGCGATGCCTCCTACATTATCGCTTTATAAGTCTATATTTCTTATTATTAATACTTTTCACTCAAATCAATTTTAAGCATCTATTAACTTCTACCACTCATACATGCATTCAATTAAATTTCCATTATCACACATAATTCAACTTAATCATTCAACATAATTTTGAAATACACACAATTTAAGCATTATTCGTACATTTGCTGAATATAATACCATTTACTTGAAATGGAATAAATGGATGTAGTCCGGAAAGCACTTATTACTCGAATTGCAGAAAGCCTATGCATTGCAATTATTTGTTTAGCATACGCTTTTATATCTATTGTCTGTATCCATACTGGTGCTGCGTACAGTATTACGGAACTCATTGCTTTCGCTATTAAGAATCGCCGGCTGGGACGCACACAGCCTGTATTGGTCATCATTCTCGATAAAGCATTGTAAATTTTGTTTGCTTTTCTGAAGGAATACTCCAGGTGTTCTTTAAATTTAAATTTAGAATCTAATATTACTCCCAGATACTTCAGCTGCGGCTGCGAAGTAATCTCGCACTCCCCTATGGTGAGCTCTATTTGTTCTTCTACCTTCCTGGTGCTTATGAGCAAAACTTCAGTTTTTTGCTCCGCCAGTTCCAGACTCACAAAAGAGAACCAATGGCGGAGGCCATTTAAGCACTCATTGCATTTTTTTCTTAGGTCGGCTAATTGTTTGGCCACTGCTACCACCATGAGATCGTCCGCATATGCTATTAGTTTCACATCTGCACAAGGCAGCAACCAACCTTCTTAGCACCCCGTCATACATGAGGTTCCATAATAGTGGGCCTAACACTGACCCTTGGGGTACTCTCTTTTCAAAATAGCTTAAAATGTTTATGAGGTATTCAGGGGCGCGTATTTCATCCAGGGCTTTGATTATGTGTGCCCATTTTGCCGAGTTGAACGCATTCTTGACATCCACTTTTTTCCACTTACTGCACATTTCGCAGTATCAACGACTGCTCGTAGTGCGTCAATAGTGGATCTCTTTTTTATAAAGCCGTACTGTCTCTCTGATAATCCGCTGGCTTTCTGGATTGTTAACTCCAAGCGGTTTATTATTATATTTTCGTACACTTTACCTTTTGTGTCGAGCATACACAGTGGTCGGTACGATGAGGTGTTTTCAGGTGGTTTCTTTGGTTTTGGGAGCAGAACCAATCGCTGTATTTTCCACGCGTCGGGGAACACTTCTTCCTTTATGCACGCGTTTTAATTTCAGCGAATAGTTGAGGTTTTGAGCTTATAACTTCCTTCAGGGCCCTGTTGGGTATCCCATCCAACCCAGGCGCTTTGGTGTTTTTGATTTTCTTTGCTATGGCCAATATCTCTTCTTCCGTGACTAACGGGGGTGAAACTGCAGCTTCGTTTCGTCGCTTAGCATAAGAAATCCGGTCGTGTCTCGGGAACAATGTTTCGACGACTTTTCCCATAAAAGAGGCATCTTTAAGTTGCTGTTGCTTATTTTTAAATGTCGACATACAGATTTTGTAAGCAGTTCCCCAAGGGTCAATGTTTGCTTCCTCACAGAGCTTCTCAAAACATGATTTTTTGTTCCGGGTAATTGCCGACTTTAGGAGCTTCCAATGGCTTTTATATTCATCTCTAAGGCGATTTTCGTTCGTTTCACTCCGGTTACGCTGTAGACGCCGTTTGGCTGAGTGATAAAGCTTCCTCAGCGTGGAAATTTCCTCATTCTACCAATACACAGGCCGCCGCTGTGATGTTCTACGCATTGTTGCATCGCCTGCTGCGACCAGTTCCTTTCGCACACTCGGTACCAAGTGGGCGGCGTCGTCACCTGATGCTTTTGATGCACTCCAGACTAGCTCAAACAAGTCTGAGTCGAACTTCTGTTGCTCCCAGCTTCGCTTTCGGAAAGTGTTTCTGCTAAGAAGTTCGGGCTCTCGGGAGTACGAGATTTGTGCTATAATCGCCATATGATCGCTGTTTGTGTATATGTTTGGCACCGCCTACTTAATGTGCCTACTAAGAGAAACATTTGCAATCATAATGTCAATAATAGATCCTTTATTCCCTTTTTTGTACGTATTTTGTGTTCCGGTGTTCAATATTGTTAGGTGCGTTTGACTCAGGAATTTTTGAATTAGCCGCCCTCGATGGTTTGTACATCTGTTGCCCCATGCAGTTGACCAATCATGAAAATCACCCTCTGGTTTCTAATGAAAGTCTTTAAAGGAAATTTTCTAATTCGGTGATTGCTGCGCTGGGACGAGCATAGCGACTTACAAAATATATCCCATGTATATTTGCCCATGTGAAGCAGTTATGAGCTTCTCTGGAGCAGGTCTTAAAAGGTTGACCTTTGCATGACCATATTGCTGCTTTGCCAGATTTGTCTGCAATCCATGTGTTTTCCGGACGCAGGGATTATTGTTCGCTCAGTATGGCGACATCAATGTTCTCTTCTATGACTGTTTGTTCTAGCAAATCCTGAGCCGCTGCACAATGGTTAAGGTTTAATGTAGTATCCTCATTTACTTAGAGACTTCATCATCTCGTGATACTTTGGGCAAGTCGTGCTCAGTACTGTGTTGTTGGTAGAACATCCGAGCTGTACCGAAAACGCAAACGAACGATCGTCAATTGCCACTGCTTCCCTTGTCGCTCTAACAGCTTTACCATCAAAGTTGTGTAAATATGTACAGCGTGCAAATTAACTTCCCTTACCTCGTTCCCTTAGATGGGAAGTATTAAAAAAAATGTTTTCGTCCGCTACGTCCGGCAGAAATGAAACACAACGTGTTGGTTTGAGTGAGGTAATGCTTGCTCGCTGATTACACACTATACTCTCACTGATCTTTATTCGTAAAATCTCTTATGCTATGTTCGGACCGACAGCGAAAACATGTTTTCGTGGGAAAAAGTGGTTTTCGCACGAAAACTTGTGTTTTCGTCCATGTAAACTCTGTCAAACGAAAACACAGTTTTCACTGAAAACTACTTGAAAACTTACATTCCACTCATAATAATCGGTGCCTGCTCTAGTGTAATCGATTTTTTTGGAAGATATGGAATTCTCTTGTTCTTGCAAAACCCTTGCACGGTGCACCAATTGCAAAATTTTCTTCTTGGTGCAACGGCACAACAAAGACACCCAAAAATTTATTTGCAATGGCTGTAAAATATGTCAGACCAAAACCCATGTTTATTTTCGTGCCGTCATATATCACTAGATTCGCAATGGGTGCTGTCTTGGCCTTGCATATTTCGGTATAGGATTTTTCCATTTTGTGTCATCTTGAAAGAGTAAGAGAATTGATAGTTGTCAGTGAAAACTCAGCGAAAACACAAATTGTCGGTCCGAACGACTTACGTTCCACAACATACAAATGTGTTTTCAAAATGTTTTTCAATGTCGGTCCGAACATAGCATTATATTTATATCTTTAGAATTCTATGCTTCTTACTAAAAATGCTTTGGCATCACATTAAGTGATGAAATGCCAGAGCATTGAATTTCAAATTATTCTCATTATCAAAACAAATAATGGAATATTGAATTGTGCTTACTTATCGATTTCTTATTAATTAAAGTATTCTGCTGACCAGGCAGTAATGTCGTAAGGAGTTACAATTTGTTTACATTATTCATAAAGAGTCTGTGTAGCTGCTGCCGTTAACTCCCCTCTCCCTAAGATGAATCGTCCCCGATTCAGTATCATTTTTTGATATATCGTAAATTCTTTCTAAAATAGCTTTATATGACAATTCTTGGAATTTTAATTCTTTACTTTGCTTATTAGTTTTATAGTATATGATTTTTTAAATTTTAAAATCTTATAGATTACGTATATTATTATTAATAGTACAAGTATTACAATCATGTACCAGAAAAGTGAATGACTTTTTAATTCTTTAATTCGTTCGCTCAAAATATTTATGGTTTCAAATTTAAATTCTTTAGTTTTTGTTTCAATATATTCTATAATTTCAAAGTTATTAATATGATTATTTTTTACAGGATTTCAAATTTTACAATCAATATTTTCGGAAATTATATTATCAATGTTTGTATAATTTTCAAATGTTACAAGGTAAACTCCATTTATGGCAGAGTCATCTATGTATAGTATGATTTCCAGAGACTAATTCTGCTCCTTCTTTAATTATATCTATATCTTTATGTTTTTCTTTAATTTTTTTACATTTTCCTTTTGGCTAGATGAGTTAGCTTTTCCCTCTGTACGCCCGACACTGAACAACCACACGACAACTCACCACACTAACGCGATCCACATGTGAAGACACCACACACTACTACATATGAATATATATCACACATACGAACATCACACCACAACTCTGCACTACCCAACAATCAAAACCGACCGTTCGAGAGGACGACCGCCCCTTCTTTATATCGATCTCGCAACGAGCAAACGTCCGTCGCCGCATCAACGTTATTTTTTCCATTTTTTTTTTATACTCCGCATCCTCCGAATTTTAAATAAAAACGAAGTTCGACTGTGACTTTATTAAATTGTAATAATAATATTTTATTAATTATTTCGCCGGTGAATTGTCAAGTGTCGAGTGCCAAGGTAAGTGGGGACAAAAAAAGGGTGTTAAAGAAACCCCCTTTTTAATGGACTAAATATCTGATAGGCAAGTATTTTTATTATTAATTTTACAATAAGTATTTATCATTTCTTTTTTGCATTTCGCAATTTCATTATCAATTATTAATTTACCATCTTTTGTGTAATTGCTCTTACTTCCTAATATTTACAATCATATGTAATTTTTAGGTACTTAATATATATAATTATTACCTCTTTATTTTGTACTATTTTAGAATTTGAAATATCTATTAAAGAAGTTATTGTCAATAGTCCATGTTCATTTTTAATTATGCTTTTAATCTCGTCTAAATTTAAAAAAATATATATATATAATCAAGATTTAATACATATTATCTTTATATACTATTCTATTCCTGTAGTTTATTCTAACTTTATTCCCTAAATCTTCTTTTACTGCCTGTTTCTTGTATCTAGGACTTAGTTTTTTACTCTCTCCTGTAATCTTTTCATATATGTATAACATATCCGCATAAATATGTTTTATTAATTCTATTTTTTTTGTGTCTTCCTAGCATCTTATTTTGTGCTGATAAAAGTTTGTCTGGTAAAATATCATGAGAGACTTTATTATAAAGTACTTCAAATGGTTTCTAATTAGTTACCGAATGCATAGTTTTATTATATTGTTGGGGAGCTCTATATATTGATTCTGAAAAGCTTATTAAATTATATTCTTGTTCGTCGCGAAATTTCAATTATTGTTGAATGTACTCTCTCAATTTGATCATTCGTGGTACTATGATTTGGGTTACAAAAAAATATTTCTATTTGAAGTCTCTGCATCAAGGACTTAAATTGTACCGTATTGAATCCTGGTACATTATCAATTGTTAACTTCTTTATATTAGGGAAACTTTGTAATATTTCTAACACTTTATCTTCTAAATTAATCTTATCTTTGATTTGCTTAATACCTAAAAATTTGGAATAGCTATCTATACACGTTATGAATTTTAAAGATTGCGCATAGAATATATCCATGTGTATCTGTACTCCTTCCTTTGTAGGTATTGGGACCTCTCCAATTGGTATTTTTATAGAATGTCTATCATATTTGTTTTTATTACATATGTATATCGCAATTCCTTACATATTCTTTAAATTGCTATCTCATTTCAGGCCAATAATATTTTTTGTAAATTTGATCTAAATTTTCTTGGTAATGTCTATGTGCTCGTGTATGCGTTGTTCAATTATAATTCCTTGGTCTTCTCTGTTTGTTATGTAAATTGCAAAATTTTTCGTATATATGAATTTATTAGTAAATGTTTCTCTTATTTTCGCTTGTATTTCGTATAGATCCTCTATTGAGGAATGTATATTTGGTTGATGTATTCCTTTAATATTCTTATTAAATTATCAACAGTATCATATTCAATTAAATGTCTTATTTTTCCAAATACTTGAATTTGCTCAAGTATTGTAAAAATATTTTTATTTAGAAAAATTTTTTGTTTAAATTGGTTTAATGGTTTTTTGTCTCGGGTATCTGAGTATGATCACTACCTTCAGCTGAATGTTGAGTTACTGTGGTTGCCGATTCGTCGGATAAATTGTTAAGAAATTGTCGGGATAGAGCATCTGCTACCACATTTGTTTTACCTTGTTTTATATAAAATTTTTGCTTCATATTCTCCAATTAAAGCATGCCATCTTTTCATTTTGGCATTTGGATTTCTAGGTGAGACTGCAAATGTTAGTGGTTGGTGATCGGTATGAATTTCCAAATCTGAAACTCCGTATAAATAATTTCTTAGATTTTTTAATGCCCATACGATAGCGTATAGTTCTTTTTCATTAGTCACGTAATTTTTTTCTGTTGAATTTAATGTTTTAGATATAAATGTAATAAGTTTGTCCCTTTGGCTTAAGACTCCACCAATGGCTTCATTTGATGCGTCTGTTGTTAATATAAATGTTTCGTTAAAATTTGGTTGAATTAATTCAACTTGATTTACTAATATAGACTTCGATTTCTCAATTGCCAAAAGTCCCTCTTGTTCCAGTCTAATTTTAATTTTTTTAGACATATGTCTGTTGTGAAACTCTTCCGTTTTCACCTGATAAATGTATTGTTAATGGTTTTGCTATTTTAAAAATTTTTAAAAAAGTTTCCCGGTTTAACTGTCGTAGAGTTGTTGGAACCGGGAAATTTAAAATTGTTTCAACTTTTTTTGGATCTGTCTTTATAACATTATTTGCAACAATATATCCCAAAAATTCTACTTCCTCTTGGTAGAATTTAGATTTTTCTAATGAAATTTGCGTTTTTTAGTACTTCTATTATTATACTTAAATGTTTTTTATGTTCCTCGAAGCTTTTTGAAAATACGATTATATCGTCAATATAAACGTGACAAAATTTTCCAATAAAGTCCCTTAAAACATTGTCCCTTTGAAATATACTAGACGCGTTTTTTAAATCAAATAGCATTCTGGAAAATTCGTATTTTCCGTTATTTACTGAAAATGCAGTTTTTTCAATATCGTGTTCTTTAATAAGGATCTGGTGAAAACCTGATTCCAGATCTATTGTGGAAAAATATTTCCTATCCGGAATTGGATATTTATCTGATTTTGTTACTTCATTTAATTTTTTATAATCGATTACCATTCGCCATTTCGGCATACCGTCTTCAATTACACCTTTTTTTGGTACAACCCAAATTGGTGAATTATATTCGCTCTTACTCGGCCTTATTATTTTGCCTTCTATCATTTTTTTACCTCTTCGTTTATGAAGCAATTAGCAGAAAGAGGGTATGGCTATTGTTTACTCCATATAGGAGTTTCAACAATTGTCGTTATTTCAGCTTGTATATACGTTCGGAACGGTAAATTCATATTTATTGAATAATGTATTTGATATATTTCATTTCTAATTTCTTCTCCTAAATTTTCAATTTCATCTTCGTTTATGTCGCTGTTTCCTTCGACTGGGGCTTTAGAGAATTTTTCTTGTAAGGTAATTTTGTTTACATAGTTTTCCTTTTCTATATTGCCGGTATTATCATCGGCTGGTGTTGTAGAACTTTTTCGTTCCACAATATTTTTTGCATAATTATTACTTCTACTCTGCTGGTATAAATCTTCAGCTGGCGCTGTAGAGCTTTCCTGCTCCACAGTATTTATTTTTTTATATTTTCCGGTATTTCGTCAAAAGTAATTTCATCCTCCTTAACGATCTTTAAATTATCCTTACTTTTCTGATGCTCATATTCGCATCCTAAGCTAAATACATATATCCTCTTCTTTTTCATTATTTATTATTAACTTCTTTTTTTCCAAGTTAACCACTGCATTCATTTCCTTCAAAAATGTGTAACCTATTAAAAGGTCTGTTTCCAAACTTTCGATTTCGTAGAATATTTGTTTTTTAGCGAATAATGTAATAATAGCGTATTATCGAAAATCCATTAATTGTTTTTACTCTCTTTTGTATGTCCAATTTATTTTTATTTTTGTATATTCCTGATTGAATATAGCAACTAGTTGCTCCCGTATCTATTCTTCTTCTTCTTCACTGGCGTAGACACCGCTTACGCGATTATAGCCGAGTCAACAACAGCGCGCCAGTCGTTTCTTCTCTTCGCTACGTGGCGCCAATTGGATATCCCAAGCGAGGCCAGGTCCTTCTCTACTTGGTCCTTCCAACGGAGTGGAGGTCTTCCTCTTCCTCTGCTTCCCGCGGCGGGTACTGCGTCGAATACTTTCAGAGCTAGAGTGTTTTCATCCATCCGGACAACATGACCTAGCCAGCGTAGCCGCTGTCTTTTACTATGTACTATGTCATGTCGTCGTATATCTCGTACAGCTCATCGTTCCATCGAATGCGATATTCGCCGTGGCAAACGCGCAAAGGACCATAAATCTTTCGCAGAACCTTTCTCTCGAAAACTCGCAACGTCAACTCATCGGTTGTTGTCATCGTCCAAGCCTCTGCACCATATAGGAGGACGGGAATTATGAGAGACTTATAGAGTTTGGTTTTTGTTTGTCGAGAGAGGACTTTGCTTCTCAATTGCCTACTTAGTCCGAAGTAGCACCTGTTGGCAAGAGTTATCCTGCGTTGGATTTCTAGGCTGACATTGTTGGTGGTGTTTACGCTGGTTCCAAGATAGACGAAATTATCTACAACTTCAAAGTTATGACTGTCAACAGTGACGTGAGTGCCAAGTCGCGAGTGCGACGACTGTTTGTTTGATGACAGGAGATATTTCGTCTTGCCCTCGTTCACTGCCAGACCCATTTCTTTTGCTTCCTTGTCCAGTCTGGAGAAAGCAGAACTAACGGCGCGGGTGTTGAGGCCGATGATATCAATATCATCGGCAAACGCCAGCAGTTGTACACTCTTATAAAAGATGGTACCTTCTCTGTTAAGTTCTGCAGCTCGAACTATTTTCTCCAGAAGCAGGTTGAAAAAGTCGCACGATAGGGAATCGCCTTGTCTGAAACCTCGTTTGGTATCGAACGGCTCGGAGAGGTCCTTCCCGATTCTGACGGAGCTTTTTGTGTTGCTCAACGTCAGTTTACACAGCCGTATTAGTTTTGCGGGGATACCAAATTCAGACATCGCGGCATAAAGGCAGCTCCTTTTCGTGCTGTCGAAAGCAGCTTTGAAATCGACGAAGAGGTGGTGTGTGTCGATTCTCCTTTCACGGGTCTTTTCCAAGATTTGGCGCATCGTGAATATCTGGTCGGTTGTTGATTTACCAGGACTAAAGCCAAACTGATAAGGTCCAATCAGTTTGTTGACGGTGGGCTTTAATCTTTCACACAATACGCTCGACAGAACCTTATATGCGATATTGAGGAGGCTAATCCCACGGTAGTTGGCGCAGATTGTGGGGTCTCCTTTTTTGTGGATTGGGCATAGCACACTTAAATTCCAATCGTTGGGCATACTTTCGTCCGACCATATTTTGCAAAGAAGCTGATGCATGCACCTTATCAGCTCTTCGCCGCCGTGTTTGAATAGCTCGGCCGGCAATCCATCGGCCCCTGCCGCTTTGTTGTTTTTCAGGCGGGCAATTGCTATTCGAACTTCTTCATGGTCGGGCAATGGAACGTCTGCTCCATCGTCATCGATTGGGGTATCGGGTTCGCTTTCTCCTGGTGTTGTGCGTTCACTGCCATTCAGCAGGCTGGAGAAGTGTTCCCTCCATAATTTAAGTATGCTCTGGGCATCGGTAACTAGATCACCTTTGGGGGTTCTACAAGAGTATGCTCCGGTCTTGAAACCTTCTGTAAGCCGCCGCATCTTTTCGTAGAATTTTCGAGCATTACCCCTGTCGGCCAGCTTATCAAGCTCTTCGTACTCACGCATTTCGGCCTCTTTCTTTTTCTGTCTACAAATGCGTCTCGCTTCCCTCTTCAACTCTCGGTATCTATCCCATCCCGCACGTGTTGTGGTCGATCGTAACGTTGCGAGGTAGGCAGCCTGTTTTCTCTCCGCTGCGACACGGCACTCCTCATCGTACCAGCTGTTCTTCTGCACTTTCCGAAAACCAATGGTTTCGGTTGCAGCTGTACGTAAGGAGTTTGAAATGCCGTCCCACAGTTCCCTTATACCGACTTGTTGACGAGTGCTCTCAGAGAGCAGGAGTGCAAGCCGAGTAGAAAAACGTTCGGCTGTCTGTTGTGATTGCAGCTTCTCGACGTCGAACCATCCTTGTGTTTGTTGGCGTGCGTTTTTTGCTGCACAGAGGCGGGTGCGTATTTTGGCTGCAACAATATAGTGGTCCGAGTCGATGTTAGGACCTCGGAGCGCACGCACATCTAAAACACTGGAGACGTGTCTTCCGTCTATCACAACATGATCGATCTGGTTGGTGGTTTTTCGATCTGGAGACAGCCAGGTAGCTTGATGTATCTTCTTATGCTGGAATCTAGTGCTACAGATAACCATATTTCGGGCCCCGGCGAAGTCGATCAGCCTCAACCCATTTGGGGATGTTTCCGCGTGGAGGCTGAATTTACCGACCGTAGTGCCAAAGATACCTTCTTTGCCCACCCTGGCATTGAAGTCGCCAAGCACGATTTTGACATCGTGGCGGGGGCATCTCTCATAAGTGCGCTCCAAGCACTCATAAAAGGCATCTTTGGTCACATCGTCCTTCTCTTCCGTCGGGGCGTGGGCGCAAATCAGCGATATGTTGAAGAACCTCGCTTTGATGCGGATTGTGGCTAGACGTTCATTCTCCGGAGTGAATGATAGTTCTCGCTCTTTTATATGGCCACTGTAGTAAATGTCACAAGGACCTACTCGTCTCTGTCCTTGTCCCGTCCATCGCATTTCTTGGACGGCGGTGATGTCAGCCTTTATCTTTACGAGGACATCTACCAGCTGGGCAGCGGCACCTTCCCAATTAAGGGACCGGACATTCCAGTTGCATGCCCTCAAATCATAGTCCTTATTTCGTTTGCCATGGTCGTCATCAAAAGGGGGGGCTCTCATCCGAGGCTGATTGTTGGTTTTCATTGGGGGTGTTTTTTTTACGTGGCGGGTCCCAAACCCAGCGCACAACCCTATGCAGGGGTGTTTCGCCTTCTCACTTTAGCTCGCCTTCAAACGGATGTTCTTAGGCTACCCAGAGGATACTTGGTCAAAGACCGGAAGTCGTGAGCTGCTTGAGTCATATGTAAAAGAATCGTTTCTGGCCACTCCCAAGTGAATGGCGATCAGAGAACTTTCCTCACTTGCGTGAACTTCTACACATGACCCCATCCTCCCGTATCTATTAACTTTTAAAATTTTGACCAGTAACCCTGTCATTTAGAGAAATATATGGCAAAGTCAATTTTGGCCAAAAAAATGACCCTCCTTAATATTATGAATGCGCTGTCGCTGGCTGCACATTCTGTTGTGTACTTCCATGTGGCCCTTTTTCTAAATTGTTTTGGTTAAAGGTTATTGGCTTTTGCAACATATGGTTGCGTGTATGGATGCGTGAATCGACATCAATTGGTGAAGGTCGTGGTTGGTTATTCTGATAACCCTTGGACTTGTGGGAACCGTAAATTATTATTAAAATTACCGTTATTGAATCTGTTTTATTAAAAGTATGTTGCCTGTTATTGTTGTTAGGATTTGAATAGTTTTGATTTCTTCCAAATTGTAATGCGAAGGACGCTCGCATATTGTTAGATTCTAATTCTTGTGCTTTCGCCAAAGCATTTGGTAAATCGTTTGGCGATAGTGAAAATAGTATATTTGCTAAGTTTCCGTTTAGTCCCGTTACGAATGTGCGTAAGGCATTCCGCCTATTTTTATACTCTCGCAATAAAATTGCTAAGTAGAGTATTATAGTTTTGTTCACATGACGGTTGTTTGTAAGTCTTAAAACTAAAAGAGTCTGATATGGGGTTATATATACCAAAAGTGATCAAGGTGACGAGTAGAGTTGAAACCCGGAATTCTGTCTGTCCATCCGTCCGTCTGTCGGTCCGTCCGTCCGTCCGTGCAAGCTGTAACTTGAGTAAAAATTGTAATATCATGATGAAACTTGGTACACGTATTTCTTGGCTCCATAAGAAGGTTAAGTTCGAAGATGGGCAAAATCGGCCCACTCCCACGCCCACAAAATGGCAAAAACCTATAAAGTGTCATAACTAAGCCATAAATAAAGATGTTAAAGTGAAATTTGGCACAATGGATCGCATTAGGGAGGGGCATATTTAGACGTAATTTTTTTTTGAAAAGTGGGCGTGGCCCCGCCCCCTAATAAGTTTTTTGTACATATCTCGGAAACTACTATAGCTATGTCAACCAAACTCTATAGAGTCGTTTTTTTTTCAGGCATTTCCATTAAGAAATGGAAGAAAGAAGATGGCGTTAACCGACTAACAAAAAACCACAGAAACACTAGGTTTTACGGACGAAATGGCAGAAGAAAGCTGCACCCAGGCTTTTTTAAAAATTTAAAATGGGCGTGGCGTCGCCCACTTATGGAACAAAAACTATATCTCAGGAACTACTGCACCGATTTCAATGAAATTCGGTATATATTATTTTCTTATCACCCTGATGACATGTACGAAATATGGGTGAAATCGGTTCACAACCACGCCTTCTTCCAATATAACGCTATTTTGAATTCCATCTGATGCCTTCTCTGTATAATACATACATATAAATAAAAATACAATTCAATACTCAAAGTACAGAAATTGATCGAATCTAATTAATTTTACAGCAAAATATAAAAATATGTAAATGACGGATAATGAAATCTCGATTATCGGTAAGGCTGAGCTCAGGCTACTACCGGGGTCACAGCTGGCGGATAGTGGACGGCCTGCGCTAAGTAGGTTAGCTGCGAATAGTAATACGCAGCCCCCGACCAAGAGCTGCAGGAGAGGAGGGCTTGGCTCAAAACGCCTCACGCGCCCAATGAACTTCCCGCGAAGAGGCGAGAAGATGCCGCCTTAAAATAAGCGTCCACAACCCCCACCGGGGTTGCACCGAGGGAGAACCTACCCAAGAGAGGGAGGCAACAAAGCAACGAGGGAATAGAGGATGACGAAAAAACCCTGGGCAAAAGCCCATTAGAATTGAGACCAGTAAAATTCTGATTATGGTGTACTGGAAAACCGATACGGATCAGACTGACAAAGGGCTGGGGAGGACAGTATTCTGCCACCTCAGTAGATAGGAGTGACATCTTATCGAAATGGCTGGCAGGCTAATACTGCTCTCACCTCCGTCTCGTTAAAACCATGGCAGGTCTTCAAGTACGTTCAATGCACGTCGCCAAAATTTCTTTGGCCGTACAGGTTCAGTTGAGACGAGCTCCTGATTCGTGCCGGAACCTGGCTCTGAACACAAGCTCCCATAAGGACTTGTGTCAACCCTCGCGTGGCCTCCCTGCTTGCATAGATAACCACGGGGTTCATTAAGGGCGACTGTTACAACGTGCGGAGATAGCGGCTTGAAGCGGAGACCCAATAGAATAAAATGAACACACCGCAACAACAACGAAAACCCCAACAAAAAGAACAACAGAACAAAGATGGACAAGAAGAGGAATACGGGACAGTCTTCCGTAGAAGCAATAGGGTACTTAGATCCCCCGTACTCATCGCTACTCCAAAACAGCCGGACACAAATGGAGAAAAGACAGTCTCAAGGGAGACTCCGGTCACACAAGCAGTACCGGCAAAACAAGGAGAAGGGAAGAGCACCCCAGCTGCAACTAAGGAAGGAACTCAAAACTCGCCGAAACAAGAGTACATCACTCAAATGAGACGGGCAGAAGAGAAGTCCCTAGAAAAGTGCAAAGGTATAGTGCAAAAAATGAAGTTGGCGATGGCAAAACAAAAGAATGTCAGCATGGACGTCAAGAATGGAACGGCACAGCTAGACGAACTCTTCGACGACCGTAGAAACTGGCTCACTGCAGAAAATGAAAAAAGGCGAGCACATCTAAGCAGACGCATCACGACTCCCGAATCAGCAATCTCGAAGCGCCGTGCGACAAGCCCTGTGGAGCCGCGAGAAACAGTGCGACCACGACACGAAAACGACGGCCAGTGGCAAAAAGTTTTCTAAAAAATCCAGAAAGACCCACGCAAACGAAGGAACGAGCGAAGAAGCGCCCAAAAATGCAAACCAGAGGCAACAAACCAACAACATGGCTGCAAGCCAGAAAGGAAACAATAGACATAAACAACAGACAGAGGCCGTTATAATAAAACCAGCCGAAGGGAATAGCTACGCCGAAGTCCTGAGGAATATCCGAAGCAAGGTAGATCCTAAAGAAGCTGAGGTCAAGATCAAGGGGATCCGCAAAACAAGAGCCGGGGCCCTATTACTAGAGCTAGAGAAGGGACAGTCCACAAAGGCCAGCTTCTGCGAGGCACTTAAGTCCACACTTAAAGAGACTGCAACTGGCGCCGACCTCAAAGCTAAGGCTACCATAGAAATCAGAGACCTCGACTCGCTCACAACAAAAGAGGAAGTTGCAGTGGCTGTCAAAGAAGCGCTACAGGACCCCACTGAAGACTTAGCAATTAATATAACAGCTCCCAACACAAGGGAGCAGGTAAGGGCATATATAACGCTGAACCAAGACAGAGCAGACACACTGATGCAACAGGCACGCATCAAAATCGGATGGGTTAATTGCAGACTGCGGCTAAAAGAAACCCCCAAAAGGTGCTTCCGGTGCTTCGGACCAGGGCTCTTAGCCTGGGACTGCAAAGGGCCCGATAGAAGAGGGCAAGGTGTTTGCATAAAATGCGGCCAACCAGGGCACAAACTGAAAGAGTGCACAAAGCCTCCTTCATGCTGCCTTTGCGAAGAGGCTAAACACGAACAAGCCGATCACATCCCGGGCTCCGCAAAATGCTCGGTATATAGGAACTACCGAAACAGATGAAGATCCTACAAGCCAACATGCATAGATGCAAGGCCGCTGACGCACTACTCCCGCAAATGGTGATGGAGAACGACTACGAGATAATCATCATAAGCGAGCAATACAGGAAAAAAGAGAGAGGTACATGGCTAGAAGATAGCAGCTCAACCGCCGCTAAATGGTTACCACCAGAGAGTAACGCCACCACTGTAAGCAATGGGAACGGCAACGGTTTCGTCTGGGTCAAGTGCGACACCTTTACAGTAATTAGCTGCTACTTGACGCCAAGCGATAGTATACAGGAATTCAAGGAAAAACTCGACAATATAGAGGACATAGCAAGGAATATAAAAGGTCAACTGATTATCGCCGGAGACCTAAACTCCAGAGCCGTAGAGTGGGGTATGCCAAACACGGACTCAAGAGGAAAGCGAATTTTAGAAACGGCTGCGTGGCTAGGTCTAATAGTGCTCAACAGAAATGCAACCACGTTCAGAAGACCGGGAAACCACACCAGACATCACCTTATCAACAGAACGCATGGCAGGCTCAATAAGTAATTGGAAAGTCCTGGAGGACTACACCGGCAGCGATCATCACTACATCTCTTTCATGATCGACACTGGAAGAAACGCTCAACAGTTCAGGGGAAATAGAGGAACACAAAAGTGGAATATCTCTAAACTAAACACATCGAAATTAATCGCCGCAATAGACGAGCAGAGCCCATCTAGCGACCCCTCCCTGATAGCAGGAAAAACAGTCAAGCAAACAATGCTTAACATAACCAAAGCCTGTCAAAAATCAATGCCCAAGGCTACCCACAGCAAACGTAAAGCAGCAGTTTACTGGTGGACTGAAAACATCGCCGAACTCAGACGCACATGCCTCCGCCTTCGCAGATCCTACACGAGATCCAGGCGCAGAGGAGCCGCACCCCAAGAGGCCGAGCAATATAAAGCAGCAAAAAAGGAGCTGAAGCACGCCATCGACGACAGCAAAAAGAAAAAATGGGAGGAACTACGGGAGGATATAAACAGAAACCCCTGGGGGCTAAGATATAAAATAGTGATGAAAAAACTCGGCGCTCGAGCAAAGCCACCTGACGTAACCGCCGCTAAAATGGATCAAATCGTGAATGCACTATTCCCCACCCACGAAACAAGGGCCAGCGATCCAGAACAAACTCTAAGCACTGCGCAAATCATCCTTGAAGAGCTGCAAGTAGCCACTGGCAAGCTCAAGGCCAACAAATAGCCCGGCCCGGACGGGATCCCAGCAGAAGTCCTCAAAATAATTGTTGCAGAACGCCCAGGAGTACTACTGAATATGTACAACGCCTGCCTTAAAGCCGGAATATTCCCCGAACCCTGGAAAAAGCAACGGCTGGTGCTAATTAGTAAGGGAAAAGGAGATCCCAATTCGTCATCAGCATACCGTCCATTGTGCATGCTTGACACAGCGGGAAAGCTGTACAAAAGCCTACTTAAGCCTAGACTAGAAGCGGCTATTAACGAAGCTGGAGGACTGTCCCCTAGACAGCACGGCTTCAGACCCGGCAGATCAACCATAGGGGCTGTAAAATGCGTCATAAAAAGCGTAGAAGCCGCACAGCGCAGATGGCATAGATATAAAAGAATAGTATTGCTGGCGACTCTAGATGTCCGAAACGCCTTCAACAGCGCTAGATGGGTAGATATGATTGACGCCCTCGAGAAAAGCTTCAAGATACCCGACTACCTCAGGGCGGTAGTGCGGAGCTACCTCAGTAACAGGAAACTGCTGTACGGTACTAAAGAGGGATCACGACAAAGAACAGTCACGGGGCAGCACAAGGATCCATTCTAAGCAAAGACCTGTGGAACATTAGTTATGAAGAAATATTAAAACTAGAAATGCCAGATGAATCGTATCTAATTGGCTATGCGGACGACATTGCAGCAGTAATCACAGCTAGGGATACAGAGGAAGCACGAAGAAAGCTGAACCAGGTCATGATACGGACGCAAGCATGGCTCGACACACATAGCCTCCAGCTCGCCACGGAGAAAACTGAACTACTACTGCTGCTAACAAATAAGCACGGATACCCTTAGAACAAAAAAAGCCGTTAACTACCTAGGCGTTAGACTGGACCCCAGACTAACCTTCTGGGTACAAATCCAGCACGCCGCAGGTAAGGCAGCGAAGATCATGTCTCAACTGAGCCGATTAATGGCTAACATAGAAGGACCCTGCCAAGGAAAGAGAAAGGTACTAATGTCCACGACGGAGCCGAAATCTGGGCAGATGCCCTTAAAAAAGAAAACCGGCGTAAGGCAGTGGCCAGAGTGTACCGCACCGCAGCCCTCAGAGTTGCATCAGCCTACAGAACCGTATCAGGCGACGCAATATTAGTTATAAGCGGCAATGCTCCAATTGACCTACTAGCAGATGAAAGGAAAAAGCTGTGGGAGCTAAAGAAATCATCCGGCAATAACAAGAGCGCAATACAACAAACAAGGAAAGATACGATAACATCATGGCAACAAAGATGGGAGAATGGAAGTCGCGGCAGATGGACGGCCAGGCTGATAAAAGACCTAGATCTATGGACAAGTCGTAAATTTGGAGAAGTAGACTTCTACACAACCCAGCTGTTATCCGGCCACGGATACTTCAAAAAGTACCTCTACAGAATTGGAAAAGTCAAAGAGCCGTCATGCCTATACAACGACGCGACAGAAGACGACGCTGAACACACATTCTTTGCATGTCAGCGCTGGCAAGGAGAACGCACCGCAGTAGAGGACCTGGTCGGGCCAATAAACGCTGACAATTTAACCAACGCGATGTTGGAGAGCGAAACAAACTGGAGAATTATCCAGAAATACGTAGCAATCTTGCTACGCATCAAAAAGCGGGACCTGGACGCAGGTGCGCAGATGTAAATCTCTCAATGAGAAAAATGGAACGCCACCCTGAAGTAATGCAAACGCGGTCCCAGGGTGGGCGACGGTTCCTTAGAGGGGGGGTTTTTAGTGTCCTGCAAGTGGCACATACCGCTGCTGTGACGATAGCACCGATGATGCGGAAGGCATTTTCCACCAGCAAAAAAAAAAAAAAAAAAAAAAAAATCTCGATTATCACTTTATCATGCGAGAGTATAAAATGTTCGGTGAACTTAGCTCCTCCTTACCTTGTTGGCATTAAATTTAGTTACGGCACTATTTATTACTTCAGGTTTGTAATCGGTTATTGTTGTAGACTTCGTTACGTCTTCTATTTGCCGGCGCATTTCACATATTTCTAATCTAAGTGATGCGTTCGTTGCATCAATTAGTCTTGCGACTAAAGTCTACTTAAAGCCATTTTTGATTAATTAATTTTTTCTTTTCTTTTCCTTTACAATTTTCAAATTTATGGTTGCCTTTACAATAATCGCAATAATGAAACCTTTCGTATTTTGGAGCACTTGTATTACTTCCCATTTAAAACAAATCTTTCTTTTTTGATACTTGTATCATCTCTATAGTCTCAGACATAATTGTCTCCTGATTATAATAATCCTCAAGTGTAAGAAGGCCACACTTCTCTTTTCCTATATATCGAAAAACTTTCTGCACACATTTAATTTTAAGTTTATCTTTAATTAGGTCCCTTTCTTTTTTTGTTAATCCTATTGACTTCTACAAATCCTTCAAGATTTCTATTCTGTCTATTTCGTTATAGTCCAAGTCAGTTGGTAATATGGTTAATGGTTTTATATTTCACTTTATTTTTAATTTATTTTTATTTCTGGTTTGTTGATTTACGCGACACGTTTTTAGAGTTTTGGAATTTTTGTTTTAACTTTTCTCCCTTTTTTGGGATATTTGTTTAAAAAAATTTTTTTTAAGCGTTATTCGAATAGGTTCTACCTTTCGCACGAGGTCTATGTACGTTGACTGGTCCTGGTACTGGTGTTCACTAATCGCGACCGTTATGGTACTAGGGATACATTTCTCTCTCTTTATACGATTAACGAGCCCTTAACGTTGGGCGCCAATTAACTTCTCTTACGTGGGAAGTATTAAAAAAAAATTTTCGTCCGCCACGTGCGGCAGAAATGAAACACAACGTGTTGGTTTGTGTGAGGTAACGCTTGCTCGCTGATTACACACTATACTCTCACTTATTACTAAAAATGCTTTGGCATCACATTAAGTGATGAAATGCCAGAGCATTGAATTTCCAATTATTCTCATTATCAAAACAAAGAATGGAATATTGAATTATGCTTACTTATCGATTTCTTATTAATTAAAGTATTCTGCTGACCAGGCAGAATACAGTAAGGAGTTACAATTTGTTTAAATTATTCATAAAGAGTCTGTGTAGCTGTGGCCGTTAACTTGTTACATTCCATGCCAAATACAGTCAATCCCGGTTATGTGCCACAATCAAAGATAGATTTCTGCGGTTTGTTAAATATAAAAATATAATATGGCACATAAGCGAGTGCAGATACTTAAGCAAGTGGTACTTAAAACAATAATTTCTATGTACTATTTCAGGAAAGAAACCGTGAGATGCAGCAAGATATAGGCAGTTAAGAGGGATGATTTTCAGTTAAACGGAGTACTACTTAACCGGGATTCACTGTACACATAAATCAGAGGAGTATTGAATATTTTCTTTGATACATTTCTTGACTTGAAAATCGACAAATAAACTACATACATATGTATTTATGTTATCAATTTTATTCTAATATATTTTAATACTTCTTTTTGCGGGGTTGACACTTTTTCCTTCTCATACATTTCAGAAATATATTCAATTTATGATTAAGCGAAAAGACGCTTGTAGGCAAGGCATGCTCGGGGAGATGTAATGGCGTCTGCTTTTATGAATGAATCGAATATGCTTTTTGAAAGTACGTTTGCGTTCATGAATGAAAATTTTGTTGTTGTGTAATTTACTATAAATTTTGACGTCGGCATTTTGTCTGCCATATTGGTTTCTGAGGCGTTTTCAAACGATTGTTGTTTTTGTAGAATAATATTTTTAATTTTTCCACATGTGAACTGTGTATGTATGTTGTGTGTACATTGTTTGTATGAGAATGTCATATGCACATACATTTTTTGTTTTTTTTTTGTTTTTTTTGTACGAGAAGGAAGCATCGAAAGCCTGAACGACCCCATTCAGTGTGGAACTTTAATCCGAACTAAACCTCCTATCGTCATGTACGTTCCCCCCGGTACCACTGTCAAGTCATACGTCGGGAGGATGGCTGAGTGACACTCATGCGTACGTGATGGTCAAAATGCATTCAGTTATAAGTTGCATTTACTTGGCCCCACCTCTGTTGGTCTGATAACCCCCCTCGTACATTGTTCGCCGCCAACCCTTCCCGTCACGTCAATGTTTGTGTGTTTCGAGTCGTGGTTGTCCGTTACATTTAACAGCTCTATTTTCCGCCTCTGTTCACTGGCACGTTGGGATTTCATAACCTTGGCTGCTCCTTCACAAGCAGCTTTCCACTTCTCTACCGATTCGACCATTTGGCTTACCAAGTAATCGGGAGTTGTAGCTACACCGAACGCATTTTTTTTGTATTGCGTCTCATGATTATATTTTGGGCAATAGAAGAATGTGTGTTCCGCATTTTCGACGGTATCGCCTCTGCAATAATCACATGTGTCGTTATTTTCGTGCCCGAATCGTTTTAAATATGCTTTGAAGCAGCCATGTCCTGTGAGAATTTGAGTTAAGTGGAAGTCTACCTCACCGTGTGGTCTATTTAACCATGGTTCGACATTGGGGATCAGTGGGAATGTCCACCGCCCGTTTCCGCTTTCCTCCCAGCGTTTTTGCCATTGATCTACTGTTTCTGCCCTTGCTATTTCTTTTAATGTATTGTGCGGTAACCTGTCATTTGTACAGCATTGAATCTCCTTGACCAGAAGGTCTAAAGGGTGTAAACCTGCAATAACTAGAGCAGCATCTTCCGATACTGTGCGGAACGCAGAACATACTCTTAGCGAGCAAGTGGCATATATAGAAAAGAGGCCACGGCGATAAGATGTTATTTCAAGGGCTTTTCCCCATATCTGGACGCCGTACAATGCGACTGACTTTAATACACCAGCTAATACTGGTCTTCTATTTTGCTTTGAGCCACGGGTATTGAGCATTAACCGGGTCAAGGCTTTGCAGACTTTTGTAGCTTTTCCGCCTGTGTACGCTAAGTGTTCTTTAAAAGACATCCTTGCATCAAGTATGATTCCCAAGTATTTAATTGCCGGCTGTGTCGTGATGCTTACACCCTTTATATTGAACGTGGTAACTTCACGGACTTTTCCGCCAGTAATGAGTACCGCTTCGGTCTTGTTCTCCGCTAGGTTCAGTCCGTTAGTTTCGACCCAATTGCTTATTAACTCTATGGTTCTGTTGGTTATCGAAACTATATCGTGTATATGTTTTGATATAACCACAACAGCGATATCATCTGCGAACTCAATAATATGCACGTTTTGGGAACTTTCAGTCGCAGTACTCCATCGTACATGACGTTCCATAGTAGCGGCCCAAGAACAGATCCTTGGAGTACTTCACCCGAGATTTTATATTTATAGAGCCTTCACTTGTATTGTAGCTCAAAGTTCTATCCTCGAAATAGCTTACTATTATGATATAAAGGTATATGTGCCAGGATGCCGAGTTAAAGGCATTCTTTACATCCAGGGTTACAACCATACAGTATTGTATTGTGCCTCCTTTCCATCTTCTCTCGCTTATAGTCCGTTCAGCCAGGGTCTTTGCTAAATTTACAGCTGCAATTGTTGATCTTGCTTTCCTGAATCCGAATTGGTTGGGTGATAACCCACCGGCATCGTTGATTGCCTTATTAAGCCGTTGGTGTATGAACCGCTCCAGGATCTTTTCAGCGGAGTCTAACATGTAAAGGGGCCGAAAGTGCGACGGTTCAGTCATTGGTTTGTTAGGTTTCGGCAATAGTATCAGGTTTTGCCTTTTCCAAATGGTGGGAAAGCGGCCTTCCTAGATGCATGTATTATACATAGTTCGAAAGGGGTCTACGTTTCTAGCAATCGCTGTTTTTAATACTATATTCGGAATTCCATCTGGTCCCGGGGCTTTAGATGGATTTAACCGTTTGCATCCTTCATTCGAAACAGCCGGGATAACCTGGGTTTGTGGTACTCTCACGATCTCCTGAGGGGGGGTTGGATAGGGAAGAGGACCAAAGCAATTCTCTCAATTGTTAGGAGGAGGTTGGCATTTGCCCGCCAATGCGGAGTTTTCCCATTACCGTTTTGTAAGCGAGTCCCCAAGCGTTGTTTTCGGCATCGTCACACAGTTTAAGGAAACATTCCTGTTTGTCTTTTTTTAATTGCTTGTTTTAGTAGTTTTCTTTTCTCCTTAAAATGTTTTTGGAGAGTGGTGTATTCAGGTGTACCTCGTGACCTTTGGTATAATCGCCTTGCTTGCTGGCATTCTTTACGTAACCTGGCGATCGTCTCATTTCACCAATACACTGGGGAATGGTGTTTGCGTCGAGATAACTTAGACATTGAAGCGTCGCATGCACTCTTATTACAGCTCATAATCGAGTGAGTAGCTTTGTTAGCCAACAACAAATTGTCGGGAAGAGAAGTTAGCCTGAAGACTTCTTCAAAAAGGTCTGGGTCGAACGTTTAGGGTCGGTAAACGCTGTCGTTCGTGTGCGGCATTTTTTCGAATATAATTGCATAGTGATCGCTAAAAGTGTAATGATCACTAATTTCCCAGTGAGATTTGCGAACTAAGCTCGAGTGTACGAACGTTAGGTCTATCACAGATTGTCGGACACCTTTGTTAAATGTGCATTGGTTGCCAGTATTTAAAAGCTCCAGATCAAGAGAAGCAAAAGTTTCTAGCAAGGTTTTACCTCTGCTGTTGGTTCTTTTGCATCCCCACTCGATAGCCCAAGCATTAAAGTCACCAGCTATTATAACTTTCGTTTCGTATCTGGCATCGGCCACTAGGTTGTCGATAATACGACAGATATTCCTCGTCGTTGAGGCTAGGGGGTAAATAGCAGCTGTATATATTAATGATTATTAGTTGTTGTTCGAGTCAAAACCATCAGAAGAGAAGGGTGCTTCCAGTTGCGCAAAGTTAGGGTTACATTTCCATATAACCGCTTTATTTCGAGCGTCACTTATCCAGGTTACGCCATCTATTTGCTTTTCGGCAACTGACTGTTTTTATAAGTCATGAGCCCTTTACAGTGATTTGCGTTCAGTTGTAGAAATCTCATGTTACCTGCTGAGCTGCCTTCTTGTATACTGGGCACCTGACGCTTCCAGTAAAGTGATCGATTTCTTTTGAACCGGCTTTCAGGCAGAGCAAAGATTTAGGCTTGTTGTTGCAGTCCTTTGCCTTGTGCTTCCTTTCGCCACATCTTCTACAGAGTCTGGACCCGTCCTCATTTGTGCAGGTTTTTGCAGTGTGTCCATAATCGAGCCATTTAAAGCACCGCTGTGGTTGTCTGTATTCTCGTATACGGCGATTTACACATCCAACTTTCAGCGTTCTAGTCAGTAGAAGCTGTCTAGCTACCTCAACCGGGAGTTTAATGGGGGCTGCTGTTATGTGTGTACGTAAATATGAAGAAGCGCGCGCTTTTTATATAACTGATAAATGATAATATCTTTATTTAAAATTGATTTGTACTTGCATACATATGTATCTGTAGGACAGATGCGTACAAAAATTTTAAATGATAAGAGATGCGATTTACATATGTATATTATTATTGTAATATATTATGTTTTTAGGATATTACTATAGTATTTCATATATATAGCATATATACATGCTTACGAAATTATATAATCAGCCCTATCACGCAATCCATCGTAGCAAAGCTACGAATACGAATGTCCGCTACGAATACGAACAATTTGCTATCATTGAATTCATGTGAATTCGAAACTTTTGTTGCCAGACTTAATTTTGACATTTCGAAATCAGCTGTGTAGAAGAAAAAATAAAAATTAGGATTAATAAAAGTGGAAACGTTTATATTCAAATTGATTTACGAACAAAAAATATGTATTCGCTAACGTTTTCATTTATGTTGCTTGAGGAAGAACGTGAGAGAAGTCGGCGTGATATAAAAATTCACCGAAAATCACTGAGGGACAGGAGTAACCCTTTCTATGTGGACGAAACAATGTACAGTTCATAAATCCATAAAAATTCATTGTTAAATTTTATTAAAATTATTTTTCTAAAACAAGGTTTATTAAAAACTATCGCTTAAATAAGGCGGCCTTTACGTATGTCCTCGATGTTCTAGAGAGGAATGCAAGTTCTTCAAGATCGTCGTCTATATCTTTACTTCATCGATTGTCTTCAGTTTTACGGTTTTTAGCTGAAGGAGGCTATCAGCATGGAGTGGGTAAAGACTTCGATATTCCAATGGCTTAGTCAACATTTTGTTGCATCTTAAAAGAAGTATTGGGATTGCTTCAGTCTCATTTGTGCCCTCAGTGGATAAACCTCGATTTAAATGATGTTGAAAAAAGGGAAGCGAAAAAGGATTTTTTTCAGAAATACGCATTTCCAGGCGCGATTTTATGTGTAGACGGGACACATATTAAAATCGTTGCCCCAACTACAGATAAGTTTCTCTATTATAACCGCAAAGGATACTTTAATATCAATGCCATGATTGTAAGTTTGGTGACAAATTCGCATTTCAAACCTAAATCAAATCTTAATCAATGTTTTGCAGATATGTGACAATAAAATGAAAATACGTTATGTGAATGCTCAGTTTCCTGGCAGCAATCACGACTCCCACATATGGAATGTCAGCAATGCTCGTTATTTTCATAAGAAAAAGTACCTCGATGGTGAACGAAACACTTGGCTTTTGGGTATTATACATACAAACATATACATATATTACAAAAATTACCAAAATTTTATATTTGTACAGGAGATGCTGGATATGCCTTAGAACCATGGTTAATGACACGATTCCGTACCCCTTCCTCAGGAAGCCCAGAAGAGAAATATAATAAGATACATGCAAAGGCGAACAATAGGAGTTTTTAAAAATCGATTTAGGTGTCTTCTGGGTGCTCGTGAGCTTCACTACGAGCCATGGAAGGCATCTCAAATCGTTAATGTTGCGGCAGCGTTACACAACGTTTGCATTCACTATCGCGTGAATGATGAAAGTTTAGAAAATAATCCGGAATCAAATATTTTTACAGAAAGTAATGAAATTCTTTCATCAACTTATAATGATGCAGCTTCACAAATCACAGAAGCTATATGTGCAACACTTACCCGAGTATAATATCCTAAATAAATATTAACACAAAATATTTGTAGTTTTAATTAAGTATTTATTTAATCAATTTAATTATTTTTTGTCATTGCTTGCAATTTTTTTCTTCTACCTCTAGCATTTGTTGTTTTTTTTAGCAGCTATCAAATTTTCCATAGCTGTGTTGTGCCTTCTCATTTCTTCCACTTCCGCCTTTTTGAAATCATTTTGCATTTCCAATGCTCTGCCTACTCGTCGCATACGTAATGAGAGGTCGTCCAACTTATCGATAACTTTTTCTTGGAACTCTTTCTGAATCGTTAGTTGCTCTTTAAGCAAATCGGCTGTACTTGTTTCCGGTGGCCTAGTAGTACGTCTAGGCAGTGCTGGACTGCAGGTCACCGATGGCATTGAAATGTCAGCCTCCGTCTCATATCCCACGTCGGCTACAAGAGGTAAGCCGATGCTCACTGTATTCTCTATACCTCTTGTGCTTGTTTCCAATGCCGTTAGTGCTATTACCGCTTCCTCTAACTCATTGAAATGGTGCTGCCTATTTCTGCCGCCACCAGTAGCTGACTGCTCCTTTTTATTTTCGACCAATTTCCTTTTTATATAGGCCTTCCAGTCAAGCCATACCTAATAAAAAATAATTCAATCAAGCTTTAAATTATCCTGTTACAACAATAAAATCTACAACTTTATTATATTACCTTCTTCCAGCTGGAAATATCCTTGATGGGCGCACCAACACTGTTGAGCTCTTGGGCCATATTGCTCCAAAAAGTTGCCACTTCTTCTTTTGGACACTTGGTAAAACCCTGCGCCATTTCTAGTTTTTGCTGTAACAGCTCAATCATTAGTGCATATTGTTGCTTGGTCGTAATTACTTTGGACCTGCGGAAATCGTATTAAAGATTATTTTACTGGTAACAAATATGTTAATTTTAATTTTAATTATATTCAAACTATAACATATTTATTCAATTTAATTAAAAATTAATTTAATTAAAAACTTACATTTCTCTTTTTTTTTAAATTTATTCTCCGTTAGCACAAACCTGTCGTACAAAAATTCCGCTAAACTTAAAAATTTTCCGTTCCGAGTGAATTCAATGAATGCAACTCTACGAATTTCGAACTTATTTTTGAAACTGTTCGAATTGTATGATAGCAGTTTCGTAACTTTCCCGAAAAAACAGTCTACGATGGATTGCGTGATAGGGCTGAATATTATCAAAGATAAGAAATATTTAAAAAGTAGCTTTTATTTGAACATTAACTACAAATATTACCATGAAAATAGCATAATTTAATAATAAGGTTATCAATTTTGCATGAATTCACAAAAATTCGGAAAATGATATTCATATCAATTTTTATGAATACATATAAAACTAATAACATTTTAATTAAATTATGCTATTTTTAAAATATACTTATATTTTTAGTTAATGTGTGAATAACAGTTAATTTTTAAATATTTCTTATGTTTGGTAATATAATATAATTTCATATATCAATATGTTTGTATATATGCGATATAAGTATGTATATCCTAAAAAACTTAATAAATTATATTACAATAATATTGTATGTAAATTACATTTCTTCATTGAAATATTTATACGCATATACATATTAACACATATACATAGTTACATACATATGTACATATGTAAGTACAATTCAAATTCAAATCGTAATATTAACATTTGTCAGTAAAAAGTGTGCGCGCACTGCTCTATGTGTACATACATACATATGCATATGTGTACGGCAGTGCCGAACAAATAATGCATACACAAACCAAAATACAAATATGCGTACACATGGAAATATGTCACCCATAAAACCTACAAATATTGTTCTACAAAAACATAAATCATCTCAAATAGCATTAGCGACGTCAGAAGTCAATATGGCAGCTAAATAGTCGATGCCCAAATTTGCAGAAAAATACACAACAACAATATTTTCATTCATGAACGCAAGCGCACTTTCAACAGGCAAACTTGCTTCATTCATAAAAACAAACACCATTACATCTCCCCGAGCATGACTTTGCCAACAAGCGTTTTTTCGCGACGATGGCAAAAGCTAAAAATCATAAATTAAACAACTTTCTGCTGCTTCTTCACAGAAAGAAGTGAGGAAAGTGGCAATATAGCTCTTGGCGAGTTACAATAATAATTTGTCAATTCTAAAATAAGTATTTTTCCGTGGCTCGCAAAAATTTGCGTCGATATGTATGCAAGCTCAGTTTGCTTGCGAAGCTGTTCAAGCAGCAAGGAAAGAGGTAACAATCGGCGATCCATTGTATATTTCTTTCATGCATAACCAAACCATAATTAGGACAACATATTATAAGTGTCAATGGTGGTGTTGGTGGTAAGCGCTTGAAAAGTTACGATGAACACGTAGGTTCGAATATCGATAGAAATTATTTTTAATTTTTGACTTTTATTTTATGGTATCTGGTGTTTGTTCTAAGAAAGAAGTGAAAAAAGTGGCAAAATAGGTGTTGTCGATTTATAATATTTGTCGAAAACATTTTTCCGTGACAAAATCTGCGTCGATATGTCTTCATGCTCATACGTATACATGCATAAGCGGTGACAATCGGCGGTCATTCGTTTATTTTTTTCGGCACAACTTCGATTTTTTACCAATGTTGTGACAAAGGAGATGCGAAAAGATGCGTGTGGTACTTGTTATTATGAATTTATGTATGTATGTATATATATGTATGTGGGTCGCATCTGCTTTCGTAAACATACGAATGTACATATGTAAGTATATGCCATAGCAATTCTATTGGTACAAATATGGAAATGATAATAAAATAATGCGAATCCGCATATTTCATGAAGATCATTAATTTTTTTTTTTTGAAGAAATGGAAGAAATGAATGGAAGTGTTTAGAATATAAGCAACAAATTGAAATAAAGAAAAAATTCAGTCGAAGATTCTTCTTCTTCTTTACTGGCGTAGACACCGCTTACGCGATTATAGCCGAGTCAACAACAGCGCGCCACTTGTTTCTTCTCTTCGCTACGTGGCGCCAATTTGATATTCCAAGCGAGGCCAGGTCCTTCTCCACTTGGTCTTTCCAACGGAGTGGAGGTCTTCCTCTTCCTCTGCTTCCCGCGGCGGGTACTGCGTCGAATACTTTCAGAGCTGGAGTGTTTTCATCCATCCGGACAACATGACCTAGCCAGCGTAGCCGCTGTCTTTTAATGCGCTGAACTATGTCAATGTCGTCGTATATCTCGTACAGCTCATCGTTCCATCGAATGCGATATTCGGCGTGGCCAACGCGCAAAGGACCATAAATCTTTCGCAGAACCTTTCTCTCGAAAACTCGCAACGTCGACTCATCCGTTGTTGACATCGTCCAAGCCTCTGCACCATATAGCAGGACGAGAATTATGAGTGACTTATAGAGTTTGGTTTTTGTTTGTCGAGAGAGGACTTTGCTTCTCAATTGCCTACTTAGTCCGAAGAAGCACCTGTTGGCAAGAGTTATCCTGCATTGGATTTCTAGGCTGACATTGTTGGTGGTGTTTACGCTGGTTCCAAGATAGACGAAATTATCTACAACTTCAAAGTTATGACTGTCAACAGTGACGTGAGTGCCAAGTCGCGAGTGCGACATACGCCAGCAGTTGTACACTCTTATAGAAGATGGTACCTTCTCTGTTGAGTTCTGCAGCTCGAACTATTTTCTCCAGAAGCAGGTTGCCAAAGTCGCACGATAGGGAATCGCCTTGTCTGAAACCTCGTTTGGTGTCGAACGGCTCGGAGAGGTCCTTCCCGATCCTGACGGAGCTTTTCGTGTTGCTCAACGTCAGCTTACACAGCCGTATTAGTTTTGCGGGGATACCAAATTCAGACATCGCGGCATAAAGGCAGCTCCTTTTCGTGCTGTCGAAAGCAGCTTTGAAATCGACGAAGAGGTGGTGTGTGTCGATTCTCCTTTCACGGGTCTTTTCCAAGATTTGGCGCATCGTGAATATCTGGTCGGTTGTTGATTTACCAGGTCTAAAGCCACACTGATAAGGTCCAATCAGTTTGTTGACGGTGGGCTTTAATCTTTCACACAATACGCTCGAAAGAACCTTATATGCGATGTTGAGGAGGCTAATCCCACGGTAGTTGGCCCAGATTGTGGGGTCTCCTTTTTTGTGGATTGGGCATAGCACACTTAAATTCCAATCGTTGGGCATACTTTCGTCCGACCATATTTTGCAAAGAAGCTGATGCATGCACCTTATCAGCTCTTCGCCGCCGTGTTTGAATAGCTCGGCCGGCAATCCATCGGCCCCTGCCGCTTTGTTGTTCTTCAGGCGGGCAATTGCTATTCGAATATCTTCATGGTCGGGCAATGGAACGTCTGCTCCATCGTCATCGATTGGGGTATTGGGTTCGCTTTCTCCTGGTGTTGTGCGTTCACTGCCATTCAGCAGGCTGGAGAAGTGTTCCCTCCATAATTTAAGTATGCTCTGGGCATCGGTGGCTAGATCACCTTGGGGGGTTCTACAAGAGTATGCTCCGGTCTTGAAACCTTCTGTAAGCCGCCGCATCTTTTCGTAGAATTTTCGAGCATTACCCCTGTCGGCCAGCTTATCAAGCTCTTCGTACTCACGCATTTCGGCCTCTTTCTTTTTCTGTCTACAAATGCGTCTCGCTTCCCTCTTCAACTCTCGGTATCTATCCCATCCCGCACGTGTTGTGGTCGATCGTAACGTTGCGAGGTAGGCAGCTTGTTTTCTCTCCGCTGCGACACGGCACTCCTCGTCGTACCAGCTGTTCTTCTGCACTTTCCGAAAACCAATGGTTTCGGTTGCAGCTGTACGTAAGGAGTTTGAAATGCCGTCCCACAGTTCCCTTATACCGAGTTGTTGACGAGTGCTCTCAGAGAGCAGGAGTGCAAGCCGAGTAGAAAAACGTTCGGCTGTCTGTTGTGATTGCAGCTTCTCGACGTCGAACCATCCTTGTGCTTGTTGGCGTGCGTTTTTTGCTGCACAGAGGCGGGTGCGAATTTTGGCTGCAACAATATAGTGGTCCGAGTCGATGTTAGGACCTCGGAGCGCACGCACATCTAAAACACTGGAGACGTGTCTTCCGTCTATCACAACATGATCGATCTGGTTGGTGGTTTTTCGATCCGGAGACAGCCAGGTAGCTTGATGTATCTTCTTATGCTGGAATCTAGTACTACAGATAACCATATTTCGAGCCCCGGCGAAGTCGATCAGCCTCCACCCATTTGGGGATGTTTCGTCGTGGAGGCTGAATTTACCGATCGTAGTGACAAAGATACCTTCTTTGCCCACCCTGGCGTTGAAGTCGCCAAGCACGATTTTGACATCGTGGCGGGGGCATCTCTCATAAGTGCGCTCTAAGCGCTCATAGAAGGCGTCTTTGGTCACATCGTCCTTCTCTTCCGTCGGGGCGTAGGCGCAAATCAGCATTGAAGAACCTCGCTTTGATGCGGATTGTGGCTAGATGTTCATTCTCCGGAGTGAATGATAGTACTCGGCGGCGGAGTCTCTCTCCCATCACGAATCCAACACCAAACTTTCGCTCCTTTATATGGCCACTGTAGTAAATGTCACAAGGACCTACTCGTCTCTGTCCTTGTCCCGTCCATCGCATTTATTGGACGGCGGTGATGTCAGCCTTTATCTTTACGAGGACATCTACCAGCTGAGCAGCGGCACCTTCCCAATTAAGGGACCGGACATTCCAGGTGCATGCCCTCAAATCATAGTCCTTATATCGTTTGCCATGGTCGTCATCAAAAAGGGGGTCTCTCATCCGTGGCTCTTGTTTATTTTTCATTGGGGGTGTTTTTTACGTGGCGGGTCCTAAATCCAGCGCACAACCCTATGCAGGGGATGTTTCGCCTTCTTACTTTAGCTCGCCTTCAAACGGATCTTCTTAGGCTACCCAGAGGATATTTGGTCAAAGACCGGAAGTCGTGAGCTGTTTGAGTCATATGTAAAAGAATCGTTTCTGGCCACTCCCAAGTGAATGGCGATCAGAGAACTTTCCTCACTTGCGTGAACTTCTACACATGACTCCATCCTCCCCACAATTCAGTTACCCTATATAATAATAGATACACACATAAGAAAGTTATGTTTCATCATTGACACTGGAGGAGAGTTCAGTTTGATCAACGAAAATGTTTGTAACCCGAAATGGAAGAGGGATGTAGATGTGCAAGTCACAGCTATGGGAAGAAAAACGGAAGTTAAGAAACTTTGCAGATTCCCAATATTTAAAGAATTTAATGAAAAAGAAATCATATGTGAATTCCTGGAATGTAATTTTAACAAGAACGTTGACGGACTCATTGGTAACAATATCTTAACGAAGATAAATGCGATAATAGACTACCCAAACAGAATTAAAAACAAAACAGAACTGACTTTTTATCTAACAAAAGAAGAAGAAATAAATAACGAAATGAGCTATAAAGACAATGAGGAAATCTTCTGTAATGACATAAAAGATAAATGCGTCACAGAATTCGTTGACACCAATCACCTTAACGGTATAGACAAAAATAAACTTATAAATATACTAAAAAGATATAAAAGCGTATTTTACAACGAAGATGATAATTTAACATTTAAAAGTTCAACAAAACATAGAATAATAATCAAAAATGATATTCCGGTTTACTCTAAAATCTACCGATATCCAGAAATACACAAACCGGAAATAGAAAAACAAATATACCAAATATTTACCCAATGTATAATTAGAGCATCCTCTTGTCCTTACAATAGCCCTATTTGGCTGGTACCAAAGAAGCTGGACGCAACTAATGAACAAAAATGGCGTCTTGTGATCGACTACAGGAAGTTAAATAGCGTAACTATGGAGGACAGGTTTTCAATTCCAAATATAGACGATATATTTGCCAAATTGGGAAGATGCCAATATTTTTCAACTCTTGACTTAGCCAAAGGTTTTCATCAAATTGAAATGGACGAACGCGACATACACAAAACAGCGTTCTCAACTGCAAATGGACAACGTTTCAAAGGCTAATGAACGATACTCGTATATTAAAAGAATATATCGGCAAAATTTGCATTGTGTTCAGGGACGATATTCTAGTATTTTCTACAAGCGTAGAAGAGCACATAGAATCATTGAGCAAAATTTTAATGAGAATAAAAGAAAAAAATCTAAAGATTCAATTAAATAAATGCGATTTCCTAAGACAAGAAACAAAATTTCTGGGTCACTTGATTACAAAAGATGGTATTAAACCAAACCCTCAAAAAGTGAAAGCAATATAAAAGATTCTACTTCCAAGAAGCGTTAAGGAATTAAAAGCATTTTTAGGTATTACGGGATAGTATAGGAGATTTATTAAAGATGACTCTAAAATAGCATACCATTTAATAAAATATTTAAAAAAGGGCTCAAAAATAAACATTAATGGCCAAGATTACAAAGATTCTTTCTTTAAATTAAAAATGTTGATAAAGAATTACCCCATTTTAATCCACCCAGATTTCACAAAAACTTTTACTCGTGTGACAGATGCGAGTAATTTTGCTCTAGGAGCAGCAAGATAACAAAACAATTTCATTTGTCATTCGATATTTTATACATTAAAGGTGAAGAAAATGTAATTGCAGATGGTCTAAGCATACTAAATTAGGAAAATAATAATATGGTAGAATTGAATTTAAATGAAATATTCATGATGGAGACATAGATGCTGTACATAGTGCAGAAACGGAGAGTACATACATATTTCATAAAAATAACAGAAAATGCAATCAATATACATATATAAAAATTAACTTATAATTCAAAGAGCGCAAAGGCAATCAATAACAAAGAAAATAATACATCAAAGGAAAATAAGAAACATAATAAATGCCCAGATGACAAATTATTTTTACAAATTCAAGAGTTATATATAAAATTTTTCGCAAATAATGCAAATCTAAAAATAATGAAATCAACTTTAGTAATAGACAATGAATTAGATACAGTACCAATAAAACAATTCTTAAAAGATAATAAAATAAAATACAATAAAACAGGAAATGCAGATGTTGAAAGATTGCACTTAAATTTGAATGAACACTTAAGACTTTTTAATGCTGATGCAAATAACAACGACAATCTGAAAGAGAAAGATTCAAAGCAATAACTGCTTATAATAATACCATACATTCTACGACAAAAAAGAGGCCAATTGATTTCATAAATAACTTACTTTCCGAACAAGAACTAAACAAAATCGCGGAAAAATTACAAAAGCAAAAAGAAAATATAATAAATAATACCAATAAAAAAAAAAAAAAAACAGGGTAAACATAAAAGATTTTCAGAATAAATATATAAATAATCATAGAGTTAACAAAACACAACCAATATACAAGGGAGTAGACAACTTTAAAGAAGAGGGAAATCACTTAATATCTAAAGATTCAAAGTTTAAAAAAGCATATAAGAATCAAGTTAAACGAAAATTTAAATTTCAGGATGGCAAAAATTTCAATACTTTTAACGATAATAACGGCAACCAATGGACTTCTACAAATAAACAAGCTTGAAAACCAATCGGGATACGCTAAAATAAGAATCAGAGAGATAGAGAATCAAACTGCAACGGTAATCCATATAATACACCCCAAGGAATTTAAGCAGATTATAAATAAAATTCAAAATAACTTAGAAAATAATTTCAACCAATATAACAGGAATGACAGGGAAATATTATACGAAAAAATAAAATCTATTAAAGCAAAAATAAACATATTAATGGCTATAGGAAATAACAGAAAACGCAGAGGACTATTTAATATTGTAGAAACTACATAATGAAGATAGGGAAAACAGCGATAAATCAACAAATATACATATATAAATGACAACTTCAATAAATCCATTAAAACATTAAAAAAAACCATAGAAGACGATAAGACAGAAATACTAAGATCTTTGATAAAATAAATAAATCAAACGAAAAAATTATAAAACACATGCTTTATACCGATCAGATGCTAAAACTTAAGCACTTAGAAAGTAAAATTGAACAAATTCAAGAAAACAGCTTCAGCAAAACATAATATACTTCACCCTAGTATATTATCAACAGAAGAAACTGAAAGATTCAATTTTAACATTTTTAAATTAAAACACGTAGGACTCCTTTCATATAAAGACGACACATTACTTTTAGCTATAAAAATACCAATTACACACGTTAAAGCAGATATAATACCTATAACGCCATTACCTAATAGGCAACATTTTGAAATGATAGGAAAACAGAAATTTTCAATTACAATAAGAAATAAAATGTATAAATATACAAAAGGAGCACATTTCAAAAACTTAAAAGAAATTAACGTTTGTCCGTTTAATATAACAATTACACAACGATCGAAGACGACATTATCCTGATTAAAAATGCATATAAAATAGAAATGAAACAAAACTGTGACAATAGAGAAATTGTACTCGAAGAAAATGCATTAATAAATTTATATAATTGTAAAGTTGAGATAAAAAATAAATCATTCGAAAATCAAAAAGTTATTGTAGAAGAAAGATATATTTTCTCTGAAAAAGAAACTGATGCATTACAGTTTGAAAAAGTAATACATTTCTCAGAGATAATAATAAATTAAGAAAAAATATTAACAAATTGGAAGAATTAAAAATACGCAAAAATGTTAACTATGGCATACTAATGATAATATTAATATCAATAGGAATATTGGTGAAATGTATAATATGTAAGAGAAATAAAAATACGAATTTAAATGTAGAGCTACAAATTCAACCTCTTTAAAATGAGGAAAACACAAGAAAAATAATTGGTCCAATGTCAAGCTCAAAACTATAACTATACTTTTATAATCATAAGTAAGTTTCATAATCACTAGTAATAATAAGAAAACTGGGCAGCATTCAATATTAGATATTCAATGGAGACCATTGAATCTAGGGGTGGAGGAGTCACATATTGACATACATATACCCAATAAATAATAAAACATTATCCACTTCAAGAAAGATTTCGAAACCTGAACTCTTTCTTGAAATAAGAGAAGCTTGCCTACACATTTTCTGCTGATAAAACAAATTCTTCTGGCATGCATGCAGATGTGTGTATGTATGAAGGTAAGTAAATATAAACACATGTATAAGTGCCTGCGCGCACTTCAAATTAGGATTTAAGTAACAAATTGAAATAAAGAAAAATTCAGTCGAAGATTAGACCTAAGCAAAGAAGCTCAGTGTTTTTATCTTTAACCGTAGAGTTGACATAAAGAGCCAAGAAGAAGTTGAGTTCTTTATGACACCAAAACTATATACATACAGACGAACATATCAAAATCGAATCGGTTCATCAATCGGATCATATACATACATATATACTTTATAGAGTCTCCGACGTCTCCCTCTAGGTGTAACAAACTTCGTGTCAAATTTACAATACCCTGTTCTGGGTATAAAAATCCAAAGTCACTTTTGAGTTAATAATAATTACAGGGTACTCGCCTAACACTGATATAAAATAAATAGACAAGCAGCCAAGTGGACGAGATATTCAATCACTTTTAAATACAAATCTGGTTTGTTAGTATTTATTGTAGACAGTATCATATTATTATCAGATAAACCAAGTTGTTGAAATATTCAAATACCTATATTTAGAATTATGATCAATGTTTAAGAATTTGAGTATGAGTATTTAAAAATATTGAGTGTCTTCTTCCCTCACACGATTAGTTTGAAACACTGGATCATTCATTCTTACTCTCAGTATAAAATGTTGAGACATCTGACCGTACGGTTAATTAATTAAGTCATGTTTGTTTGTCAATGTTAACATTAGAAAAATTTGTTCTACTTTAGAAAGAGTTTATTCTATGACTTTTCTCCTTGAAACAGAGGATTTAATCATTTGGTGATAAGGGTATTCTGAATTCATTAATGCGATATTAGCGAGTTTAAATTGGCCCAATCTCTTCGACAATAGCTCGCATACATATGAAATAAAATATTTATTTAGGCTTACCTCTATTTGTTTAACTTAATCCTAGAACACACACCCAGGTACAAATGTAGCCACTTTCAACTTTGAAGTGTTGTAACTTTTGAACCGCTTTACCTTATAATTTAGTTTTGAGTTCAAATTCAAAATTTGAACCAGATCGGACCATTGGTTCAGGAGCTACAGCCTTCCAAACACATTATATACGTAAACACACACCCGGGATACGTTTGTACCCCAATAGTAAAAATCCTCATAATAATAAAAAAAAATATGTATTATTTTTTTATTTGAAAAATTAAAAATATTCATTTCACACATTATATTATTGACTTTTATTATAAAAATTATAAAAATGCATCTTATATCTAAGGAAAATCATGGCAAATAGAGCAATTTGTTTATGTGACCGAATGTTCAAGACACATTTTCTTACATTTGGCGCACAGCTTTCTGGTTTTTCTATGGCGTTTTTCCTCTTGTGCGTAAAATAAAAAGCAAGATCCGGACACAGGTTTTGGAGTGCGCGCTGCGGCAGATGTTGATGCTGCTGTTGACACCATTGATTCCACCGGTCGGTTGAAATATGCTTCAAAAGCAATTTTAGTCGAAAAATTTCGCGTCACTTGACTATTTATGGTTCTGGCTTCAATAATGGGCATACACAATGCTTCGGCCAAGCTGCGCAGGATCTGCTTACGCTTGTTGTTTGTTCTCCAAGGCAACATAGGGTTATTCAAATCGTAGACAATGTAGGCTGCAAGAGCTGTAATGTCCAACATGTTGAAGAACATCGCTAGTGGCCATAGTTTTGTTTGTCTTTGTGTTGGATGTTCCGCAAACATTTGGTCCATTCGATCAACACCACCTTTGGTACGATTATAATATTCAATTATTTCAGGTTTCCCACTGTCAGCTATTTCAGCATCATTATGCATGGTCGAAAGCAAAATTACTGCTTTATTTTTTTTTTGGGAACATAAGAGCACATTGTCACATTATTTTTGAAGCCAAATGTCGTTGAACCAATTGTCCTGTTTTTGTTCTGCTTCATTTCTTGAGGAATATATGATTTGTTTTTGGGCAAAGTTCCAACGATCGTGAGTTTCCAGGTGAGAAGCAGTTCTGCAACTGGCAAGGTCGTAAACAAATTGTCCATTGTAATGTTTCGGCCACTTCCTTGGTATTTAGCAGACAAATCCTTACCACTCGTTCGCCTTGGTTCGTTTCCCTACCAGTTTCTGCTTGGCCAGTATATATTTGTCCATGCAGTGGATAAGCATTTGTGGCATTGCAAATCCACCAAACCTTGACACCATATTTAGCAGGTTTTGACGGTATGTACTGCGTAAACCGTGTGCGTCCACGGTAAGGAAATAATTGTTCATCAATCATCAAGCATGAGCTGGGCTTGTAATGTGCAGCAAGATTATTGTTCATCAGCGTCCACAATTCACTGATCGGTGCTGCTTTATCAGTTAGTAAGCGTGTTGCGCGAGTGTTTTTATCGTCAAATCTTAGGAACCGCTATATCGAACAGAAACGGTTGACTCCCATTGTGGCGCGATATAAGGGATAGTTTTTGACGCTCCATAAATCTCGAACATGTTCTCCATTGCTATGGTTCGCACCAGTCGTAATAAGTATGCCAAAAAATGCATACAGCTCTGTTATTGACACAGGCGTCCATGACTTAGGAGTTGTGTTTGGATGCGCATTGTTGTAAGCATTATAAGTTTCTTTTGCTAACTTATTTGTGTGGCGCATAATTATATCAGCCACATCAACGTTCATGAAACATTTGAATGTTTGCTCTATTGACAACATTTCAGTGCATCTAGCTGGTCCAGAACGTTCTCTTATAATATTTTGTCTGAGTACCTAACAACTTACATTTGGTTCTTTCATTCACTCAGTACCATCACGTGCAACAAATTTTTCGGCACTAGCAGGTAATTCATTATTTTCTTCTACTTCTTCTTCTTCATCGTCTTCCTCATAGTCCGCATATTCAGGTAATACTTCTGCGGCACTTTGCGAAACTTCAGCATCGTCAACATAATCATCATCAACATAATCATCTTCTGAGTCAAAGTCATAGGGAGCGTAGTCATCACAAATTTCATCAAATAAAGATTGTATATTCTCGCTGTTCCTCAGTTAGAATGCATAATAAAAAAATTAGTATATGTTTACATTGTTGCTTATTTTATATTTTTTACCTTCTATATGCTGCACTTGATAAATATTCGTTTCTTCTTGAAGTCATTTCGTATCCAGTTATTTATAGTTTCAGTTATATTTACGGTCGTACGTTCTGTAACCAGTCTCTAGTCTCTATTTGAGACATTTTGAGACAAAGTATCAATTTGATACTAGTTACTATTCACTAAACAGTCTCTAGCGTTAGTCTCAAAATATTGAGACCTGGTAGTTAGCTGGTCACAAAACTAAAAAGAACTCTTGCTGCCATTTTCAATGTACTGAATAGAGATCATCATAGATATTAATCGATTGTCGTTTTTTTACATTTTGTAAGCAATTCAAACACGAAAAGGTTAAAAATAAATAAATTTTACATAAATTTTGTAAATATTATGAAACAAAGTCAACATATATTTTTATTTTTATTGGTAATTATGTTTTTTGACCATGTTATAGAAAATGTAATATTTGTTATCGACATATTTTTTATCATCCAAGTGTAAAAACATCTCTTAGTTATGAAATGTAATAGATTTTGAGACTGTCACTTACAGAATAGCAAAATCGTCTCAAGTCTCAAAAATTGTCTCTAACTCAAAATCTCAAACTTAGAGACTTGATACTGTCTCACGTTACAGAATCGCACGGTTATTTTCACTTATATTTTCACTTCTTACACTTTTGAGCACCAAAACAATAATGAAAATATCAACAGGCAGCATTTATAACAACACCTCGTGTGAAAACAACCCTTGCAGCTGCATATAAAATACAAAAACCAGTTATACCAGTGTATTTGCTACCTACGTATCCATACCTTGCGCGATCTTTTTGCACATATCTTTTGAACCAGGTAGAATATTTCAATGAAATAAAAACCAAACTGTGTATTCGTTGTTACTCTACAAGTATATTATTATAAATTATATTATTTTGTTTTGCATTTATCAGGTCAACAACAAAAACAAAAGTCCACTGTTGAATGTCCTGACTTTATTTGCCCATATCGCTGGAACCAGTAGGAATATTCGAATGAAACAAAAGACAAAATACTTGTTATATATTAAGCATTAAAAAACCCGCACCTAGGCTAATATACCCTTCACAGTGGCATTTCTTTTAGTAGTTATGTGTCCTGTTCGAACAAATTTTTTTGGAGATTTATTTATTACCTTAAGCAGTGATCCATGTAAAATTTCGTGAAGATACCACGTCAAATGAGAAGGTCTTCCATACAAGCCATTGATTCCGATCGTTCGGTTTGTATGGCTATATGCTATAGTGAGCCGATCTGAACAAAATCTTCCAATATTTCATTATTTCTATGAACAAGAACTCATACCAGAATTCGTGAAGATATATCGTCAAATGAGCAAGTTTGCCATGCAAGCATTTGATTCCGATCATTCAGTTTGTAAGGCAGCTACATATATGCTATAGTTAACCGATCTGAACAATTTCTTCGGATATTACATTGTGGCCGTAGAAAATAGCCTGTGTCAACTTTTATGAAGATACGTTGTGAAATGTGAAAGCTTTCCATATTAGAACTTGATTCCGATCGTCCAGTTTGTATGGCAGCTACATGCTATAGTGGTCTGATATCGGCAGTTCCGACAAATGAACAGCTTCTTTAAGAGAAAATGAGTGACTAGTTCGTATATGTATATACAGACAGTCGGACGGACGGACATGGCTAAATCGACTCAGCTCAACATACTGATCATTTATACATATACTTTATAGGGTCTCTGACGCTTTCTTCTGGGTGTTACAAATTTCGTGACAAACTTAATATACCCTCTTCAGGGTATAATTAGTAAGTAACTTTGTTTGTAACTGAGCTAACCGAAACCGCCTTAGGATCCGCAACAAATCTCTGCAATACTACATTCATTGTATCCTTTAAGTCATTTATATGTTATTGATTCATGTGCTGTTTAATGCTCAATTTTCTTAAATTTTGAAATTATAGTATCTCACTAAAAGTAACGAGTATCGAGTTTTATAGAGAGAGTTTTATGTTGGAACATTTGCAGTAAATTCTAAACATGACAGCTTTAGCGAACAACCAATTGTTTATCACCAGAATAAAAGTAATATTTAGTTATTACATGCTTCCATTTGTATAAATTCGTATAAGAACGTATCCAACGCCAATTACTCACACTTGCTAGGTCAGCAGCGACGTTTATTTTGTATTCATACAAGCTATGAAAAGTTGGTAAAGTTTATTATATTGCCAAACTTTTAAAATTAAATAACATTTTAAGGGGGTAGTATGGCAAAAATTTTTCAAAACAATGAAACAGTCGAAGGTCATTAGATAGCTATTCATATGTACTATAAAATAAAAATTATCCCGTTCGTTTTAGATCATCCACAATGGAGAAAATCCATTCTTGTTTCTCGTTCCTAATATTCCAATTTTTCAATCTTTTTTAACAGTAGACCACAAATTTTCAATAGAGTTTATATTTGTGCTTTGCGGTGGTGCTTCTAGGTAAAATGGACACTTGAACAAGACCTTGATATTGGTATATCTAGAGTATTAAGCGCAGTATCCTTGGGTTCATTATCCATGTTGAAATTGATATCGACCCCCTAACCCAAGCTGATATGCTCATTGATTCAAGTTTGCTCTTCAAATAATAATTCAAAACAATAATAATAATTCCGGTGAAGGTGACAAATTGCTACTCCAGCTGCAGCAAAATATCCTGTACATGACGGAACCTCCACCGTGTTTAAATGTGGGTAGAAGGTTTATGTGATGAAGATTACATGTGCATTTTTTGTAGATTGCATGTGCATTTTTTGTAGTTGCTTATAATAATAATTATAATGGGTTGTCAAAAAAGTCTTGCGGTATTTTTATTGAATCAATTCGTGTGGCGCCCATACATTGAGCTTCTTCAAATGGTTTATAATGGTTTGATGACTACTATGCCGGTATCTTTCGACCAATTCAGCGATTTTATCGCAATTTTCGACTACAGGCCTTCCGGAGCGTGGCGCAATTTCGACCACCTCTACACCAGAACGAAAACGTTGAAACCATCGTTGTGCGGCAGAAATGAAAACTGTATTGAGTCCATAAACTGAACAAATTTTATTGGCGGCTTGAGATGCATTTTTGCCTTTATCGTAGTGGTACTGAAAAATATGCCGTATTTTCACTTTATTTTGTTCCATGTTTGCGACACTATAACTCACGAACGACTTAAAAGAAACGACAATCAATCAGACACGTGTTAGCGCGTGAAATGAGCTTTCCAAAAAGGTATAGCATAACCCGATGCGACTAATAAAACTAGAACTACGCGCTTTCAGTGCCAACTAAGACGCAAGACTTTTTTGAAAACCTAATACAATAATAGAAACTTTGTATGACGAGCTAAAGGATTCAATTTTAACGTCCGTCTTCTTGTATAGATGATGCTTAAAGAGCAATTCATTACTTAAATACAATCACAAGTCTCGACATATGTATATTTTAGATTTTAAATTAGAAAGTCGCAAAAAATTCTTAATTGAAAACGAACAGATTTAATCAGCTGTTAAATTTATTTATTTAGAGATATTATTTATTTTTTAATTTAGAGATGTATGTATGTATATAAACCTGAATGAAAATAAACATTTCAATAACAAATATTAAATTTTCTATAGCGTAGTCAAGAAGCCATTGAATGTTTCAGTCGCTTTCAAAACATAAGAACTGGCAAACGATAGACATCTATGATGGTCTCTATAAGTGAATTGTCAGTATATTCAAAACAGAGCACAAGAATTTAGATTTGTGATCTGCTTTCTGTCAGATGACTCAGGTTTCTATCAGGGTCAATGTTTTGTGACTGGAGACTGTATTTGAATAGTAACTAGTCACTAACGAGACGAGCCTGATTACTGAATTGCTCTATTACACTTGTGCTCACATAATTAAACTTTGCAATCATGATCTGCGTAAAAAAGAAAAGTTTACTAAATAATGACCAAAAAATAAAAGTTCAGCTCCATGTGAAAGAAAAATCCTAACGGAAGCTTTAAAATGCTTTGTAATATATTAGGAAACATAAGATAATTGAAAATCTGCCCCGTAAAAAACAGAAAGATATTATATTACTTAAAAACGATAAACAAATTCTACGGAATTCGGGTGGATCCTTTCTAAACGTTTTGTAAAATCAAAGGTCAAACGGAACATAAACATGGCGTAGGTGTATCAGCACAGATAGTCTGACTTGATTACAGGAAAGTTCTCTGAATTGGCGATTTGCATAACGCATACCGAATATATCCACGAAAAACTTTAGACGAAGACAAGTGTTTATGAGAAAGCACCAACAAAAGAACTTTAAATTCTAGGATTTAGGGGTATGGAGTGATGAATCCAAGTTTAAGCCTCTGGGAATGATAATAGACCCTATACTCAGACATATAGTGTACCATAACAAGAACTCAACACATGATATCAAAAAAACTTCTAAAATATGGTGGATCATCAGTCATGGTATAGGTGAGCTTTATTTCATTCAGGGTAGAACCACTTCTAAAAATTGAGGGCAATATGACCAGCAGCATGTAAATGAAAAATGTGAAAGCAGAATGGAAACTACGCCAATATTTTGCGAGTAGCCTGGATCTTTAAGCAGCATAATAACCTCAAGGCATAGCTCCAAGCTAATTAAGGACTGGCTTGAGATGAATTAGAATTTGTCTCAGGTAGCTTACTCAAAGCCTGAATGCGTCCTATGAAGAGTCTATGGGGGATTATTGAGAGCGCAGTTGAGCTGAGAAAACCGCCGAAAAGCCTACGTTGTAGCAATTCTAAAGAAAGAATGGGACAAAAGTCTTCCAAACCAAAGTAACACAGTGGTACGTATAATGAGCAAACGCTGCAAAAGGGATTCCCAACAAAGGACTAGTTAGTCTAAGGCAAGTTTTTTTAAACAAGTCATCGAATAGTTTTTCCTGACGTTTTTTTGTTACTGGTGGCTTCATTATATGACCACGAAAAATCCACCAGTGAAAAGAGAGGCTTTTTTTGTTATATTAAAATTTATCTTTTAAAAAACTATGAGTGCAACAATTTTTTTTTTATTTCGTGAGGTTTTTTTTTCAATTTATCTATAAAATCTAATTGCTATGAATTTATTACCGCAATGTTTATGTGACTTAATTGTGCGAGCTCAAGTGCACTCTGCAAACAATCACAAGTGTTTATATAGCCACTTATTGCACTAATCTCTGTCGTAAAGTGCCGTTATTAATTGATAAGTGGCTTACATCACTTCATTACCGACGCAGAGACATCAAATTAGATTCGCTCCTGATAAAATAGAGTATATGCGAATCAACTAATCTTACAAGGTGCGTTCCAAAGTAAACAGGACTTAAAAAAAAGAGCAAATGGTTTTTTCGGCAAATAAATTTATTTTATTCAAAATAGCCTCATCCTGCTTCAATACAGCTTTTTGCACGGTCCAAAAGCATGTCGAACGAGTGCTTTAGCTCGTTGGTCGGTGTATCCGCCAGTATGCCGGTGCAGGGAGTGCTCAATGGTTAAAATGTGATTTTTATTCAAAGGACAATTTCGAAAGTTGGATTCTGAGTAATTTTTGGTCGTCAGTCAATTTGTACGGAACAAACCGTGCACACACCTTTCGTAAGCCCAAATGTTCCGTCAAAATGCGATAAATCAATGTTTTGGAGATGTTCAGTTCCATTTCCCTGAATTTCATTGATGATTTCGGCTGATTTTTGATCAATTCACGCACAGTTTCAATGGAATTTTCGGTGGTCATGGATTTTGATTGGCCCACATGTTGATCGTCATTTAGTTTAAGTTCTGAAGTTCCAATACTTTATTTTTTTCCGCAACGTTAAAATACGACCATCTGAGCGGTAGATATTAAACTTACTTTCACCGGAGAATAACAGTTTTTCTCAAAATGAAATATTTTTTGATTGGTGCTCTTATGCAAAATCCAAGCGCTTTCTCTCACTTACCTTACTTATTCAAGGTTCTTTGCGATAAACCCTGGCATTGAACCCAGCTTCATTCAGCACACGTCGAACTGTGCGAGGGTGTACGGTTATGTCCAAATCTTCAGTTATTGTTGTTGCAATTTTGGGATTTTCTTCACCATTCTTGTTATTTTACGCTTGTCTGTTTTACTTAGCTTGCACGGACCGCCAGTGCGAAGGCAATTTTTGTACGTTTTTGCTTCTTCGAATCGTTTTAAAATGCTGCGCACGGTTGATAGTGGTCTTGAAACAATAGAATACACTTCTTTTTTGGACTTTCCACTAATTAATAACTTCATGATGAATTTTCTTTCCTCCTCAGTGGGTTCTTTACTCTTACGACCCATTTTTACTTAATTTTGCAAAATACTAACTAACGGTAAATTATTTTGACACGTCCTCACATGAGATCCAAACTATGATATTGCCAGATACAAATTTCTATGTAAACGTGACGGCTTCTTTCCTTAATGCGACCATAAGCTTCGTATACAGTAATACTTTTGTCCAAGCAATTTTTGAACTTTCTGGAGTTTTAACTTGAATAATATGATTTATTCTTTTGGCTTGGTGTTTTTTTGTGAAAAATGAATATATGGAATATTGTTTAGTATTATCAATGAAATCACTTATCAAAAATAACTTGATTTGGGAATTTTGATTTGTTTACATACCTGATGAGTTGAATTTGGGGGACTTTTTTTGCGTTCGTCTGTCAGCGCAAGTGATAACTTTTGTAAGAATTGAGATTTTATAATTTATTCTTAATTTTTAAGGTTTCAATTCCAATTTCGGAATTACTGTTCTGCTGTACTGATCTGTACGGTGGGCTTGGCACAGCCCACTTACATGAATTACTTAGGGGCAATTTTATAGCTCAGGCATGACTTGACTTATTTCAACCAAATTCACATATGTAACACTTTCATACGTTTGAAAATGGGTAAAAACGAAACAAAATGTCGGAAGCGAATGTTACACGAACTACCGACCAATAAATCTGAATAAAAAAAGAACAATGTATAAGATAATATGCTATATGTAAGTATGTATATGTACATATCATATCAAAACAAAATTTGGGTATCAAAGAAGTGTGCATTTCGGATATATTGACTGTTGATAATAAAATTGGTAAAAAATTGTCTAAATCAACAAGCCTCTTACTAATTACATTTGACTTTGCAGATATGTATTTCTCACCTGTCGGGGACATTAGTGAACTCGAGTTCAATAATGTGCAATGCGCCTTCATGGATTTAAACTGCTTTTTTGTTGCGATGCACTAGTCAGCATTGAGTTTCTTCCAAATTCTAAAGTATGCCATCTCGCATACAAAAATGAAATCAAAATCCAACAATGAAATCAAAATCGGGGTATCTTTCAAAATTGGATTAAATTCCTGAAGTTTTCAATTATCCAAATACCGAATATGTCCACCTCAGTACCTATGGTTGATCGGGTAATCAGTGAGATATGTTAGTAAAATTTAGACAACATCTTTCAATTAAATGAAGGGGTGCACTTGTTTATATAAAAATCAATATATTAGACATGTTATCGAAATCCAGAGAGCATCTTTCTATGCTATTTTTGCATTTTCATATGCTTTCCCGAGCTCCCGTATATTATTATAGTTGTAATGATTTTCAAAATTCCTGTAGAAGTGTTAAAGGTATGAATCGCAAAGTTCAAACGTGTTTTTATGAGTGTTCGGTAATTCTTGGCTAAAAACAATATTGTAACGATGCCCCAGCCGCCATATTGAAATGGCTTTGTGTGATTTTTTCTAATTTAAAAAAATAAAGTTTAGGAAGTGTTTTGACGATTGGAATGGGGATTATTTTGAAGGCGACGGCATTAATATAGACAAATGAATAAGGGCCGTTTTGTTAATGTCTGGTTACAGCCATCTGTTAGTTAAGTTCCGTTTAAAAAAAATGTTATTTACCAAAAGAAAGAGTCTTGCTTACGGCCCCAAATATTTTTTTCATAAAAGAAAAATTCCCGTTATTTTTTGAATACATCTTATATTGTTGAAACAAACTGCAACACTTGTGGATTACCCGACTTTAACATGTCCTTTGATTAATACATTTAAGTAGCGCTTCTTCTTGGACAAATACTTACTGGTTTCACGTTTTAAGTCTGTAACTTCATAAGTATTTTTACTTTTGTAAAACTGGTCTTAACTGTGTAAAACACAACGTAATGTATTTAAGAAATCGGTTATACCACGCTTTGCTTCCTTATGCTATCTTTTATCGAATTTAACTCCATATCTTTGTTGTTGCTTTTTCATATAAATTTCTTGATAAGCAGGAAAATGGTGGATGGAACACACCTATTTTTTTATCCAAATCATTACCTAACATCACGGTTTAAATAGGTACCTAATTAATGATTCGTTTAAACTACGACAGCACGTTCTGTATGTATGCACATACATATGTATCTTTGAAACTTTATGGGACGTGTTACAGTTCAGCGATTGTTATCGAATCTACGTTTAATTCATTATTTAGTAAACGCCCCCTGATGAGCCGCACACGTACATTTATACTATTGTCGACATATCGTATACATTTTAAGAATAAATTAAATGCCAAGATAATTGCAATTTACTACAATTACTATCGCGACAAAATAATTTGTTGAATATTAAAACGTTGTTGAATACGTACATACATATGTAGATGTAGGGAACCCGACATTCTTAAGCAATTATATGCGCATATTCACACATCAGTAAAGTTAGTAGCAAGCCAATATTTTTGCCACACTTGCGGTCAATGAAAGCGCACCACCAAACATAATTGAAATAATAACACATATGCAATTTGTATACAAAGGCAAAATATTAGGACCATTTTGATTTTTTGGGCCACATTGTGTAAATTAGATACTATGATTTTTAAAGGAATAGCCGATTAGTTAAAAAATATTAACAAAAATGTGCAGTCCATGATATTAATGATTAATTAAAAGAAAACAATGTGAAGTTAATTTAAAGCAAGTAATTTTTTTTGCACCACTAACGGTAGAAATAGACTTCACAACATTTTCTTCTATTAACGAGTCGTTCATTCTTTAGTCTTAATAACTGCCGTAATTCTCGAAGGCATGGAAATCACTATGATCTTAATTGATTTCTATATAACGGGACCAATACAATCCAGTTCTAAAATCTTTATCAATGACTTTTATTTATTGGTTTCAGTTTATTAAATTTACACTTCGTTATATGCTCAATAGAGTTTAAACGGGAGAGTTTCCAGGTCAATCAAAGCCAATGTATTGGCCAACTAGAAATATATAATCGAACTAAGTAGGAACATATGTATGCACCACTATTGTATAGATTTTTTATACAAAATTTGTTTTCCAATCAATACTTAGCCATTTTGCACGATTGCATGTCGCTGAGTGATCCTGGAAGACTGGGCGATCGATATAAGGATAATGCACTTCAATTTCGGGTACAAAAAATTGTTAACCACTGCCCTATATTTTTGTGCATTCATATCAACAAGATGAAGATGTTTCAAAACATGGTATAAAAACAGCATCAAACCATTTGCCTTTGAGGAAACTTAATTTTCTTTACTACACATACAAGTATATCCTGGAACCTCTTACTACTTGAACGGCGCACGCAAACAAAATTTTATGAGCTTAAAAAATTAAATTTGCTTTCGTCAAACCAATAGATGTTCAATAGGTTATGACAATAATACTGATTTAAATTTTAATACATTTCAGCAAAATAAAGCCTTCATTTTATGGGTTAATAGCGTTTAGGGTTGCAGGGCATCTTCCATATAAACCAACAAGTCTATGTTGTCCCCGTATGATTGCGAAAACTTGGTATTTTTTGTAGTTTCTGTGCAACCCTTGAAAATACCATTAATTCACAGCTGATCGGTGAAGAAAAAAGTTTAAGGGAAAAATTAACTGACGCTTTATTTCATGAAGCTACTTAAGAAATTATGGACATTGAAGGTAAGAAATATTTTTATGCGGCACGTAGCATAAATTTCTTAATTTTTAATTTACAAAAATTTCTCCAATTCTTCTCTTGATTATTTGCAAACCAGTGTTGCAAATAATACAATGGCGTTTTAGTGTTGCTTATTTGCAAGGGTGTAGCAGATACATCGCTGTACATTAAGCAAAAATATGCTCGCTAATTTGCAATTGCAAATATGCAAGACCTAAATGCCCTATTTTGAATAGCTATCGGAAATCACAGTCTCCGTTTTTGTTTGTGTTTATGGACGTTTCCAACTGAATATGTGACAAAATGACACGTTATAAAATGGAACATGAGTTAAACAAAATTTAAATATTTGGTAAAAACTGGGTTATATCTGATACCAGAACGTTAAAATGTTGTAGATATGTACTTATATGTACATTTGTATGTAATTTGAAGTAGTAGGTCGTAACCAATGAAACACCCAATTTAAAATTTTTTGATCATACGTTATTTTGCATTTTAGGTGACGATATGTACATATGTCTATATCTAAAATTGTAATGGTTGCGCCAAAATGCTCCATTGGCACCAACTGGAGTTCCTATATATTTCCAGAACATAAGACCATGAACGTCATACAAACACTTTAAATAGTGTTTCTCAATAATGTAAACTCAGCATTGTTATCAGTGTTTCTAAAAATACTGGCTTCGGTAACCAAATCGAAATGCAAAATCCTGTAATAGTAGCTATCGCCAGTATACCTGGTATCGACTCGTTACATCCGTGCACGGATCGGCAAACATACGAAAGAAAATTACGTGATACGTCAGTCGTATGCGGTGATTGGCATTATGACATACGATAGCAAACGGATCGTTATGTATTTTTAATTCACAATAGTTTTTAAATCCCACATTGCTTTGGATCGAATTTTTAGGTCACAATAGATGTGGAACTGTCAAAACTGTTGCAAAATTTTCATTAAACTAACAAAACTAATTAACTATCAAAATGTTTGTTTTTTTACTTGAGCTCTAAAGAAAGTGATGGAGATAAAAAAAATAGTACGGAGATAGCTACGAGATCGTAGCAACAGCGTAGGTATAAAAAAAAATTATGAATCCTCATCAACAAAACTTTCTTTTATCGTTGAACAAAGCATTGGAATCTTAAGAAGACCGTGGAGTATTTTAAGATATGGCAAGAGAGGAAGGAGTCACCGCACAAAAGTGGAAGATTTGCTAACGTTTGTGAGGCATTACATAACATGTGCATAAAATTTACAATAAGTTACGACCCTCAAAATTGCGATTCGTATCGCACACAAGAAATGGACAACGGGGTAGCTTCACCGCAATCGACCAAACGTTAAGAGACCAAATAAATAAATTTAATTCAAAAATGTATATGTCCTTAACCTTGTAAATAATTTTATTTTTATTGTCAAGTAAAATACAAAAATTTTGTTCATATAAATAATTTTTTTTTTTAATTTTAATGAGATATTCCATTCATTGGTTTCTTGTTGTAATTTAAAAAAATTTCGCTCACATTTGCATAAATTTGTCTATTACGATTGGTAGTTTGCATTCGAACAACGATTCGAACGAACGGATACGTTTATATACACGTTCACGTATCATGCCAGATTACGATAGAAGCGTTACGATCACGCATGTCATAATACGAAATACACGCTTTTACGTAACGAGTGATACGTTCACGGATGTAACGATTCGACCCCTGGCTACTAAGATAAATTTGTCTCACACAATTGTTGTTTTAGTTAAGCGACACTCAAAAAACGTTAAGTTTCCTAAAAGTTAAACATGTATGTATATGCCTATAAATATTTTGGTATATATTTAGAAAAATGTTCTAACTTCGTTTAATACAAACATATGATGCGGTGAATCGAACAAAAAACCGGTATAATGTAATCTAGACGAGCACAATCATAAGAGTTAGAAAGGGAGGAGTAATCACATACTCTCTTGTATTGAATCCAGCCCTGATTTTTGTTGTTGCTTTCAAAAACTAAGATTTTTACAAGTATAGTAAGCAGAGAAGTGCGATTCAAAGACACTATAATTAAAATATTTCAATAAAAAATTGGATTTAATTACTAGTATTTAAGTAAAATTGGTAATCCCGGAAAGTCGTAATGAAATAATGTATGTTAGTATATACGGCTGAGCGGAAAATTTTTTACCAGTACAATTATAAATGCAAGTAGGTTTATTTGCATTCACACACAAAAAATGAACATGCGGCAAATGTTTCAAAGACAAACAGCTTGCATCAGCTCTTATCTGCAACTCAAAAATAGTTTTGTACATATACAATATGTAAACAACAAAAAAATGTAAACATTTACTGACGGTGGTTTACTTTAGTAATAATAAGCTGTTTATTTCCGAAAATATAAGATATCCCATCACAAAGTTTTATTAACGTACAGTAGAACTCACTTCATGTGAGCGCTTATTGAAAGAATATGAAATTTTATTGAAAACTTGAAATTAGAAATCCATTTAAAAATATAAGTATTTCAATTATTTTTTATTACAGAAAGAGTGGTTAAAAATAATCTGCTAAAGTTGTGTTTCACAATAATTTTAGTCAATCTCATACCCCATAACATTATAGAGTTATTTCCTGTGTCAGTGAATGATAAATAAAGATAAAAAGGCCTATTTATTGATAAAGTTTAAGCGTAGATCTTGTACGAGAAGCTTGATTTAGATCTCTCAAATAAGATTATTTTAATTAAATATTTGGATTATTACAGTTACTATTAGACGACTTATGTAATTTTAAAATTCATTTAACCAGGGACTACTGTAATCTTCTTATAAAGACATTGTACATTGTAAAGATTTTGTATACTGTACGTACGTATGTTACTTGTTCTATATTGACTTGCGCTATTTAGTCTATGTTATTGTGTTTATTCAAAAAGTTTCCATTAGAAAAGAAACTCACTAATGCAAATATAACTTGAAGTCACATGGGAACTATTGCAGATTATATACTTAGCTCTGGAAGTTTCTGTAGAGTTTTGTGCCATTATCCCATTATCATTATAGAAAATGTACTTCGCTTTTGATGTTGCACATTACATTTACACACGACATCTCAACTCGGTTAATTTTATGCTTTTTAATTTTATGCCATTTTCGGAAATACATTTGTACATATATTTATGATTAGCTAATCTATCATTTTTATTCTCTTTGCCAGTATGCAAATCAAGCACCAATAAATATATCGGAATAAAACTTTGCACCAATAGTACCTTAACCAAAAAATGTCCGAGCTGGACCAGATACCGAATATGTGGACCTCAGTTCCTTTAGCGAGCTTTTTGTCGAAAATATAGGTCGATTTGCGATAAATATTATAGAAATTTGGACAGAATCCTTTTCAGATAATAGTATACTTGTATATCAAAAGAGGATAGAATCGGATCAATAATTCCCTTAGCCGTACCATATGTTACATAATAGACGTATTTTTGAACTTCCGGCTGACTTTATATCGCATATATCGGCAAATATGTAAGTTATCTTATTAAAATAGAGAGAGCGTGTTCTTATAATAACGGTGCATCTTTGTGCCTGAAATAGAAAAAATCGCGCTGAAAACTTACCTTAGACCTACCATTACTAATATAATATCAGGATTTTCAAACATCTAGTTGACACGTCTCCTTATATATTTGTGAGGTTTCTTAATGAAACTCAGGAGACATATTTTTCCCATACGCCTAATGCACATAAAATTTTTAAACCTCTGGTCGCCTCCATATTAGGGATGGTAAACTCGATTCCGATTCTACTCGAGAATCGAGTTTTCTCGTAAAATAATCGATTTTTCGGAATCGATCTTCAGTAGTCGAAGTCGATTAAGAATCGATTCATGGCATTCGACTTTACTATTAATTAAGTTATAGTTACCTCAGTATATACAGTAATAAACCTTTGCTTTGTTTACATACACATGTCAACTCTAGAAAATCTTAGGGTGTTGTGTAACACTTTTTTTGTTACTTTCATGGTAATTAGGGTGTTGTGTTAGCATTGAAGCTACATATAAATTTAAAATTTTGATTAACAACACTTTAAAAGATATTAGATAATGTAAGTGTTTACACTATTTAAGTGATTATATTGTATTACTTTGCATGTTTCTTAAATTTTACTGAGATGTTACTTGTTATGTAATTTCTTATGTAATTACTTTCGTTTGATATATAAATACAAATTGATTAGCCATTACAAAAGAAAATTAGGTGGAATTCGCATGCGTACTACATACAAGTATACGAGCTCAAGAAAACTAGCGATTCTTAATTCTTGACGATAAATTTATTAAAATGGCGCCTAGCGATGTATGGATTTACTTTAAAAAAATAAACAACGGGTCGAATGTCTAGTGTCACCAATGTGGAAAGCAATTAAAATATAATAATAGTACGTCTACCTTAATCAAACATCTCGAAAAATCACATAAACTTTCCTTAACTGCTTCAATTCTTAATCAAAATCGCAAATTGAATGAAAAAGAAAGTGACGATGAAATAATAAGTGCCTCACAACCTAAAAAGGTAAATATATAGGTTTATAACTTTCAAATCTATACTGTTTTTCTTGGATTTTTCTTTATGTATATTTAAATGCCAGTTATTGTATTGTATCATTTAATGCTTAATTTCCAACAAGTTATTATTTCAACTATCATTTATTTACAGTCAGAGAGACCAACTTTCCAAGGACCTATTGATCGCTGTATAAATAATGCAAGTTCCTTCTCAGGTAAAGTTTAATCGAACTACAATTAATTTTTATGTGTTAACATTTACGAGTATCTGTATTTTTACAGCGGGTGATCATCGTAATAATGATTGCTGTCGATAATCTTCCTTTATGCACGCCTGAAAAAAAGGCTTTAGAATGTTTGTAGAAAAAATGCAGGCTCTTTATCAACCTCCATGTGAGCATACTATCACAAAACTAATGAAAGCAAAATATGAAGAATTAAAATTGAAAGTTAAAGAAGAATTGAAAAAGGCAGATTCAATATGTCTTACCACAGACATTTGGACTCATCAGCACACACCAAGTTGTGCACCTTGGTATAACTACTCATTATTTGGAAGGTAAATTTTATTCTTAAATTATGTGATTGCTGTTATTTAGTATAAAATGATTAGATTGTTGATTAATTATACCTCGTTTTTTCAGATTATGAAATGACTTCTTATGAACTTGGTGCGTACCATTTAACCGAACGAAAAACAATTCCAATAATCGAAAGATTAAATAAAATTTGTGAAGAGTGGGGGATTGATAAAAATAAAATCAGTGCGATGCTGTCAGACGGAGGAGCCAACATAAAAGGGGCTATCAAACAACACTTTGGAGAAGCAAAACATGTTTCATGTATTGGTCACACTCTCAATAATGTTGGAAAAGTCTTATTGAAGTTGATCAGGGGTGTTGTGGAATTCAAGACAGAATTGCTTAGCTGTCAGAATTGCAAACCAATTCTGATTTTCAATGGTGTCACAGAATCTGATTGAATTTTCGTCTTTTCGAATATAAGCAAAACCAATATTCGCATCAGCTGTACATTTGGAAGCAAACGTTTTTAATGAGTTCCGAATTACAGAAAGATTTTAAGAGATAACATTTATCGAATGAATAAACACGCATTTGGGTGTTTAATTACGTTTATTACGTTTTGTAAATTTTTAAGGGGGAGCCTGATTTAGAAGCTTTAAAAAATTTAATACTTTTTTGCTTAAATCTCTTTAAAAATTTTCCAAACTTAACTTGAACATAAGTTATTAAAAAATATGAATCTTTTTGACTTTATTGTTTACGAGGGAAATCGCGACCAGCATCCTGCCCGCCGTCTGGCACATGCGAGAAGCATCTGGCAATTGCTTTTCAAAGGCAGAATATTAAAGATTTCGTAAAAAATTTGCGTATGATATTTAAATATACATATAACTATAAAGCCTAGAAATTTCGCTTTAATCAATTATTTCTTTCCCTCCCAAAAAAAAAAAAAAACGATTTTTTCAGGCCTCTAAAAAAGGCTCCCCTCTTATATATCGGCATTTTTTTTTCCAAAACTCAATAATTAAGACATTTCGTGTTTTATTCTTATGTTGTCTCCTATAGAAATAAAGATAAATTAATTCGTAACAATAAAATAACTTGATTTCATAACTTACAATTCAAATCTGTGTGCGACCATCTTCTTGATTTGTTTCTGACAGCAAAACCGATAAAATTGGTTTCTGTGACACCCAAAACCGATACAAATTCTGTTTCAAATATCAAATCAATAATATCTGAATTTATGACACCTACTGCTTTTTTTGATCGGTTTCAATTTTGATTCCGAAAACTATCAGATTCCACAACACCCCTGGATATTACACAGCCGGCATCTGAATCTGATCAAAGTGAGATGCTTAAATCCCTCGATGAAAATGATGGTGATATGGAAAATATCACCGATCTTAATCAGAAATCACAACTAAGAAATGTACTCGTTAAGGTTAAAAAAATAGTCACATTTTTTAGATGTAGTGAAAATGCTTTTCGAGAATTGAAAATTTTACAAGAAAAATCTGGATCAAAACCATCGTTAAAATTAATACAAGAAGTTAGAACTCGCTGGAACTCATGCTATGAGATGTTGGACCGTTTTATTAATCTCGCTGATTACGTGATTCAGGCTCTTCTTAAAGTTCAAAGAGATAAAACTTCACGTTCAAAGCCACCAGGTGTTCTATCAGGTGGTGATCTTGATACGCTTATTGAAATAAAGTATGTTTTGTAGCCTTTGTGGTTTGCTACACATGAAGCTAGTGCAGATAAGCACGTGACTTTAAGTAAAAGTTCAAAGAGATAAAACTGTATTCCACTGGTAAGAGGACTTCAAGAAGTAAGTAACTTTTTGGTTTTTACTATTTATCGTTTTATATAATACATTTAAAGTGAGGTGATTTGATTTTTAAAAGTAATTACTATCATGAACAAATAGTAGATGAAAAGAATACTATCATAAAATAATAATTGTAATTAACTGTATAATTTTTTATTTTATTTTATATTTTTTTTTTTGCAGAAAACAAATCAACTTAATCCCATCACGACAGTTGGTAAAGAATTAAAGAAAAGGTTAATGACTGGATTAAAGCTAAAATTTTCTAACATTGAGGCTGTTAAAGTGTATCACATCGCAACGCTTCTTGATTCTCGATACAAAAAAATTGGTTTCCAGAGTATCATTAATGGTGCATATGCTATAGAGACTGTGGGTACGTCATTGACATGGAAAATTTACTAAACTATAGGGAAAAATTAATTTTTTTTATTAGAATTATATAAGCTTATATAAATTTCTGTATTATAATACTTTGAATATTAATATGTTAATGGAATTTTATACGTATAGCTTCACTAGTAAAGAAAGAGGTGAAAGTGTTAAAAAACTTAGCAGTCATCCAACAAAGATAAAAATTTCTGGAATTTTTTGGATCAAGCTGTACAATTGAGTAATCAGTACAACGGCAATGATGAAGCGGGTGGAGTACCAATTGAATTAAGGCAGTTTATTAATCGGCCGATAGTAGATAGAAGTAGTACACCAGATCCATTGCTTGTTTGAAAAGTATCGAAAATGAGTATCCTCACGTATCGAGGATTGCAAGAAAATATTTATCGATTGTTGCGACTTCAACACCTTGTGAACGTTTATTTTCGCATACTAGGCTAACTGCGAATCAAATTCGCTGCGGTTTAACGCCTGATCACTTAAATATGCTTCTATTTTTAAGATCTGCCCGGAAAAAGTATGGTTTTCTTAAATTGACAATGAGCTTATTGTTCTTTTACTTATTTTAAATTTATTTAAAAACTTATTTCATTAAACCTGTTTAAACAACTTGAATTATATAAAAAAATGTTATATGAAATGTAATGTTCTTGGTACATTATTTATAAACAAAACAATATAATTGTTAATACATTTTACTTTTATTATAATCAGAAATTCATTTATATAATTTTTCTTGTTAATTTTAAAATCTATAACTTATATGTGTTTGTATTTAATTCGATTCTTTGACATTTCAATAAATTAAATTGTTAATGTATCGTTCTGTAAATTTAACTTTTCCCATTATATTTATACGGATAACTGATAATCATATAAGATATTATGTAGAAGAATTGGCTTGCGCTCGAATTACTAATTTTCAGTTATTATCATATATAAAGTTTTTATTTAAATCGAAAAGATTCTCGCTATTATTCCAAAACTATAGTCAGAATCGAGAATCGATTCTGTAAACAATTTTTCCATCCCTACTCCATATTGTATACCGGTATACTGATTAATATGATAAGATATTTTATCGGAGAAAATAATGGAATTCCGTCTACGAATTACTCAAACTCTCATTTATTATACATATATAATAAATTTCGTTATTCTAATAAACCGACGAAAGATGTCCGTCCACGCCTTTTCTGCCCCCAATATACCCATAAAGGGGTAAGTAGGGTAATATTTAAAAAAAATTTTTTTGCCATTTTATGTTCCTTAGAATTAATGCCGAAACTCACTTTACCGTTGGAAAGGATGATTCTAGTAGGGATGATAACCGTTCCCGTACATTTTAAGTATAAATTGGGTTTTTAGTGTTTCAGATGATCCAAACATAAGAAATCGTGTCCGCCAGTGAAAAAACGCATCTCATTCACCCAGCCATTTTTCCGACAGATGTCATCAAAAATTTCCGGAAAAATTTGTTTATACACTCCACGATATATCACATATTTTTTATTTTTATTGTTAATATTTTCATACGATATGACAACATAAGGTTCAAAGAAACAGGGCAGATTACTCTACTGACCCCTAAAGTGAATTCCGACTTCGCACCATTCTTTAGACCGTTTAGGTTGGGAATGTGGTTTAAAGCTGAAGATGAATACCCCCCATATCTACTATATTTAATTAGCCTCTTCGATTGGGTTTATGTCAAATGTGTTTTCTTTGAGACTGCTTTTAATACAATTTTCGGCGTCGGGAACAAAATATAGTTATAAAAGTATTTTAGTTTATGACAAGTCAATATGAGTTAAAAGGATACAAATTTGATTGTAACTTATTCACGATTTCATCGAACAGTGATAACATTGTTAAAAATAAAGTTTTCTTACACCTGAAATAAAAAGAATAAATATATACAACGTTCTTTTACATTCGATTATTAATATGAGTATTGATATGTTTATTTATATCTGTCATGTCAACGTAAGGATCAATACTTACAACTGGTCTAATTCTTTCAGTATAACTCAATTATTGTGTTAAATTGTTATAAAATATATTAAAAAGTACATATAACTCAACGAAAATATTTCTAGGATTAACATTTCATCGGTCAAACTATCTATTTCTGTTTATTTTCGTTCATTACATTTAAGTTCCATTTCTTTCGTTTTACACAGAGATATAGAGAGATTCTAGGATCGGTTATTGGGTAATTCATTCATAATTTTAGAAAATATTATTGGTAAGAAAACTACGCATACTCAAAAGGAAAGGTAGATATTTTCACGACTTTTTCAAAATATTACACTTCTCATTTGCTTAGCAATAAGGGAGATATTTAAGTTTATTTATATAACGACAGTAACTAAATTTTAAAAGTTATAAATCTACCTAGTCTTTGTAGAGAAGTGTTTGGTATAATACTTCTGAATGAAACAGTTTGCTGTTTCTTCGTTTGACCCAAATGTTGGGCTAAACGAACCATTCCGCCTCATATATCATCTCTTAATTCACATTCGTGCACATTTGTGATTCACTTTTCAATATTAAAAGTGCTTAATAGAAGCATCGTAACAATTTGTTAATTTTCAATCTTAGGTGTTGGAATTTTGGTTTCTGTAACTAAGTAATTTTAGATTTCGATGCTTAAAATCTCTCTTGCCTTTCTGACTCGACTAATTCGGTATGTTTTGATTTCGTGGTCCCAAAAATCGAGTACGTATTCTTTTTTTTTAATGTTTTCTAACAAAAAGGTAGATTATAAATTGTCACTTAAAATGCAAAACAACATATCACCAAAAAATTCGAAATTCATGTTTTTATTCTTACGATTTAATACATCATATTACATATACATATTAAGTATATATCTTAAACGTTTAAGCTTCCGCTGTCCAATATATCCAGTATAAGTACAACCAAAACACACATTTTGTTTTAATATGAGTGGTTTCTATTATATCGTTTTATCTTCACGTGGAAATTTATGAAAAGTGATGTTACGTTATTTTGCATTCTAGGTGACGATATGTATGTAGATACATATATTATATATTGGCATCGGTATATCGTGATAATATTTCAATTGCGGTAAGAAGATTATCGCAAGTTCAAATATTAGTACGTGCTATTAACCAACTAAATTCGCCGCAATTGATTCGTGAGCGACTACAATTATTTAGTTGTATGCTCAAAGCACCGACACCTATCTAGGCGACTATCTCCCAGCGCCGAGCAATCCGAAAACATCTCAGTGTGAGAACTGGCGAAATGGCACGTTGAGCTGGCCGAAGAAAGAAAAGCATAAATCGGCCCACACGATGAGCGAGTAGGCAGTCGTACAGAGTTTTTGCAGCCGTTCAGAAGTCAACGCAACATAAAAGATCGAAGCAACAACGGACTTTTAGTGGATCATTAAACCGAATAAGAAGATCACCAAACGAATGTCAGCTGGTCCAGACAAACCAACTTAACAAACAAACATACATACATAAATACGTGTCTACATTAATTTTGCGTAGTGCCTTCGGAGCATTTAATATACAAGCTAATACACTTCTAAATATATACAAATAAGTATCTACTGATTTGTGTTCTATCATAGTGAAAACTCATTTGACGTCGAGACGCCGTAAAAGTGTCTATTTTTGTTAAAAGGAAAATTTCTGCAAGTAAAAAATCGCTAAGGTCGCAGAAAATTTTACCGAATTGAGTTAAAACATTTTCGCTGAGTGGAAAGCATTCGCGGAAAATTTATTATTTGATTTTCAAGTGTTACATTCATGCTTTGCCTACGTCAGCAGACAAATTATGCAAATTTGCGAAAGGACAGCAACGAAAAGTAGTAAAAAAGGTACAATTTAGATCGTATAATTGTGATTAAAAAATTCAAAAATTGCGTGAAACACCATTCGTTTTATTAGTTAAATATTGGATCAAATAAATATTTGAGAGTGATAGTGCTTTTGTTTGCGCCCCTTGTATGGTCGGAGTTATGAAAGTGCCACCGTATACACTGCAGCCGCCACCCTATCGAAACAAACGAAACCCGGACGCATCTAAAAGTTACCATACAAAATTCGAGATCGTCGCACTGGCGAAGGATTGCAATCTCAAGTCGAAATTAAAAAAGTTACAAATATATTTTATGTTTAATAATTTATGTAAACGCAAATCCATAGATTTCGAACAACACTTGACAAAATTATTAACAATTAAAACACAAAAGACTTCATTGATTATTAATGAAAGAAGTTTCGTGAGTGTTGGTAAATCGATCAAGTTAATTGTTGGTTGAAAAACTTAGAGTCTCAGTGTAGCTGAACGGGACAAGTACAGTGATTTTGGCGTAGATATTCGACATACTCCTATTTTCTATTGTATTTGCTCCAATATCTTAAAAAGGTGAGTGGTTTATATAAAACATTTTGGTAGTTAAAAATAATAAGTTGCTTAAACTGTGGTAAAACTTGTTACTGCATAAAATCTTTGAACTATGTATTACTTCGTTTAATTAATTTTTCAAGTTTCGTTTGAGTTATATACTGTGTTACGAAAAATATGAAAATTGTTTTCGGCACTCTATTAAAAATAAAGTATTTTATTTAAGTAATGAGAACCATGACCTTTGTAACTAGTTTTCGCTTGTCATTTATACCTAATCTCACATTAGTTTGAATACTTACATATGTATGTTATTTAAGCCCAGTGGAGTTCAGGTTAAATACATTTTAATTTCTCAAATACCTGCTGTTATTTTATGGCAATATCTATCGAACCCAGTGGGGTTTTTTAATTCATAATAATTTCTTTTTTAAATAGATAGTGTTAAAAATCATAATATTTTTATTTATATATATCTATATATATAACTTTTGTACTACAATTAAATTTTAGTGTGAGTTTCGAAATGCTTAATTGCCAATTGTTGTGTTAAAGTTTTGAGAGTTATAAATAAAATTGTTGGATGATTGAAATAAGGTAATTTTTATAACGCTATTATTAAAACTAAACACGTAAGGAAGAGTTAAGTTCGGATGTAAGCGAACGTCTTATACTCTCGCAACTCTTAAGAGTTGATACTCCTTGATTAACTTTGAACACATAGCTAGCGAGGTCGACGCTAGCATTTCTGCTCTGCTGTCGGAGTGGATGCTCGCCTTTTTGAAAGAGGCTTCACTTCGTAACAGTGTAATCTTAAAAGCAGCCTAATATACATAATAGTGGTCTCGTAGCCTAAACCTAACTTTGATGGAAGACTTCTTAAAGAGAACTCCGTCATCCAATATTCCTTCCAGCTTCGACCCGTTCATGCATAAATATATCACTTGTCTACATAAGTATATGAGAGCAGAAAAACAGTAGCCTTTGCGACGCAGTTTTGCAACTTTTTCAGGAATTTTAAGGAGGAGAGAATTCCAGCGTGTCTTCGTGCCCTCAGCCTTAGAGCGACCTTCGCAGCAATGCAAATACCGACAATGTCCACGGACGCTATGTGTAAAATGGAATTATGTGCTATTGTTGGTGTAGTCCGCAATGCACCAGAGAAGCTGATAAGAGCCATTTTGTGGACATGTTCAAGCATCCTAGCCTTTTCGAACGTTCACCAGGTATATCACCTTAGAAACAAGTTGAAGACACTAGCCTCCAAAGAAGGAACGCCTGGAGGTTTATACCTCTTGGTAAATAAAACCATTTCAGTTTTAGTTGGTTGGCGGGAGTTAGAAATTTTCCTTTTACCATAAGAGTAATGGCATCACCGACTCTTTGCTCAAGTTCTTCCAGAAAATCAATTACAATTCGTTGGGACGTGTACGTGGTTATGCATTAGTTTATTGATACAAAAATTATACACCTCTATTTTTATACAGCTCAATTTGGCTAAAACATGGTCCTATGTTGTCGGGGGAATCACTTTTATATAGTTTATTTAAATTTTAAATTATTTATTTAATTTTTTGATATCAAAGATAGTTGAATTAATGGTAGCCATGTCTAATCGTACCACAAGACTGGATATTGATCAAAAGGGAGTAATGAATATTGAAGGGGTAGGAGTCGTGAGAGTGAAACTGAATTCGTTGATGAAGGCCGCAATGTGTGATAAACACAACAAGCCAGATCCGATTACATCGCGACAATTCATTGTGTGCTCCACACTGACAATTTGGAATTTTTATTTCCCACAATTACAAAAAAATTACAATTATCATTAAAATAGTTTTCACTTTTAAACGAAAACCAATAATTAAATTTGCTTATACAATATGTGCATATATGTATGTATATGTAAACGGCATCGAATTCATAAATATGCCTTAAAAACAATCCATTCATAAATAATTTGTGTGTTTAAATCTTTTACAGGTTTACTTCAAACTATAATATGCTCTATCGCTAGCCTAAATAAGAGTAAATTGTTCCTTCTTCTATTTTGATAATTTGTATGCCCATATTTTAACTATTTTACATACATAAATATATTATATATTTGTCTTCTCTGTTTATTGTCATTACAGTAAACTAATTTCAATACAGTGCACAAATTTATCAATTTACTGAAACAATTTTTTCTGATTTAGAAGTATTCTACAAATGAGAAAGCAAAACTCAAAATATTTGCTATCTCTATACTTAATTGGGGTGGTAAATCGTGCCTTATTCATTTATAAATAATTTTACTCAGAAATAAGGTGTATAAAATAAATCAATTTGATATATTAAACAAAGAAATAATAATATAAGTTTGCAAGCGATCTGATCAGGAAAATTTTCCAAATTATCTGCCCTTTTTAAGCTTATATCTGTTCAGGGTATAAAAGGTAAATTGCCTAACTTGACAATTTCGCCGGGCCGGCCCTGAACAGAATTATCGCGACCTATGTCGATTTACAATTAAAATATTGTAAATTTGAGAATTTTTTGATTCCTTATTATGTTTATTGCTTAGATTCATCAGTCAATCAATCAATTCATTGAAATATGCAAACTATCAAAACTTAGGACGGATGTGCTAATGGTGAAATTAAGGTGAGCATATAAAATATCAGTAAGCGAGTGTCTGCTCATCGGAAAGTGGATAAGCAAGATATATGTTAATGTTGCTAATTTATGCGAATTTGTCGTTGATATTGAATCTGCCAAAATGTATGCGGCTGTTTTATATCGTTTTCAAGGATTTTCCACACAGATGCTGAATAAAAATCAGCACTGCACACTTACTAAAACGGCATTTCTGAGGCAACGAGATAACCTGTTGTTTTACACTAATGCCAATTGCTGATAACCACGCCGAAGCATACAGGCAGACGTACTATTATATACATATGCATGTTACCCATAGACGGCAGGTATACACAAATAAAACCGGTTACTGTTATCAGTGAGCGCCGAGCTTGTCTTTTTGTGTACTAATATGTTTAAACTAATATTTATAATTGTAATAACTATTTGTGCATTTTTTTAAGTAAAATAATTATCCAGATTCCTTAAAATTGTCATTATTAATCAATATCTCAGATCTAAAACCTTTAGATATCCAGGGGAAATAGCGGAAATATAAACAAAGTACCTAAGTTTTGACGAGAATTAATTTCTAAATATGTACATTTTATATGCCTTAAGAGACCTGGATCTGGGGATTATCCAAATTAGAATCTTTTTATAATATAATAAACACCAAAAATGTGATGTTTGAAAGAGTTATCAATAGCCTGCTCAGGAACTTGCATGCCCTTCAACAAATAAAGCAATTAGTTAGCAAAAATGTTATGCAATTTTTAATATGCTTTCTGGGTTGGCTACATCTAGTGTAAAATATTCTCAAAACTAATTTAATTTTCGTTTGAGTTCGGCATTAGTGTTTATTTATTTATATTTATCCATAGTTTCCACAAATTTTTCGGATAAATCTTTACTTCAAGTACGTAAAGTTGATTTAACAAGAAAGCAACCTTAAAAAAGGTCCAAATTATAAAATTATTTTTATTTATTCAATGCGCAAATATATTAATAGGCGTCCAGTCACTACCATTTTTTATAACTTCATGCTAACGACTATTTTCGCCATATTGAACTAATATTCCGTTTAAATTGATTTATTGATCGCAACTTTTTCATAAGTGCCGAACATTTCAGGTTTCGCATCTGACGACTGTGAGGGCCAATCTTATAGAGCTATAATTTTTTCTTCTTCCCATCTGTTTAGTTTACCAAATCCTTGTCTTGTGAAGTATCCTTAAACCTGATCAGTAGAGTAGCTTACCACTTTTAGTGGACCAAGCATGCTTAATTGTGTTCGTCATTCAATATGATAACTCGTTTGTGAAGAATCTTGGTTTGGTGCTCGCAAAGATATGGTTGGGTTAGATTGGAAAATGTTCCTTATAACCAAATCGTCTCGTTCTGAGTTAGCTCTATAAATGCCGCTAAGTCGTCTACATTTTTGTGCACCAAAAAGAATCAATTTCAATGTTAAAGAAGTGCCTTTGACTTTTATGGGAACAAAGAAAAGATATGTTTTGCGACTAAGGCCTATAATTGACTAACTGGGGTGGCACAAAGCACCATTAACCGTAAATCTATAAAGTTTATTTTAAAGTTTGTAGTAGGAAATTTTAGTAGCAAGAGGCAGCGAAAAACTTTTAAAAGTGGGAGTGGTGCCGCCCTCTAATAAGTTTAATATATATACATATTTCGCTAGCCACTAAGGCTTCAACAAACAAATTTGCCTAGCACAAATATTATAAGAACTCCTACCGACAGTGTGAAAGTGGTTGAAATCGGAAGATAACCTCGTTAACCGCCATATAACGATGATATTTTTAAGCTTTATGGGAGCTGGAGCGAAAATTATACGATAGGTGTGGCACCGCCCACTTTTTGGTGAAATCACATATCTCTGGACCGGACCAACCGATTTCAACTATATTTAGTACGTAGCATTCTTCTCATGTTGCTATGCGGCAGTGTGAAATCGGAATATAACACACAGTTTTAAATTCCATTTGATACTTTCACGTTCTAGTATACAAATCACGAAGCAATTATTTAACGTGTTCGAACTTCGCATGAATAATTCCTTTAAAGTATGATACTTTATAAACAAACGATGTCCAAATCCAACCAAAACTGTTCCAGTTTCCAGTTACCGAACATGTGGGTTGAGTATCTATGGTTGACTTTTGACCGAAAATATCGGTCAATATATGGGATATACAATTGAAATTCAAAGAGAATTTTTTCCTTATAATAATATATGTACAGAGAAAGCATTAGATGGAATTCAAAATAGTGTTATATTGGAAGAAGGCGTGGTTGTGAACCGATTTCACCCATATTTCGTAAATGTCATCAGGGTGTTAAGAAAATTGTATATACCGAATTTCATATGGTTTTTGGTCCATAAGTGGGCGACGCCACGCCCATATTCAATTTTAAAGCCTGTGTGCAGCTTCCCTCTGCCATTTCTTCCGTAAAATTTAGTGTTTCTGACGTTTTTTGTGTCGGCTAACGCACTTTTAATGATTTTCAACATAACCTTTGTATGGGAGATGGGCGTGATTATTATCCGATTTCTTCCATTTTTAAACTATATATGGAAATGCCTGAAGGAAACGACTCTATAGAGTTTGGTTTACATAGTTATATTAGTTTCCAAAATATGTACAAAAAACTTATTATGGTGCGGACCACGCCTACTTTTCCAAAAAAAATACGACGAAATATGCCCCTCCCTAGTGGGATACTTTGTGCCAAGTTTCACTTTAATATCTTTATTTATGGCTTAGTTATGACACTTTATAGGTTTTCGGTTTTCGCCATTTTGTGGGTGTGGCAGTGGGCCGATTTTGCTCATCTTCGAACTTAACCTTCTTATGGAGCCAAGAAATACGTGTACCAAGTTTCATCATGGTATCTCAATTTTTACTTAAGTTACAGCTTGCACGGACGGACGGATAGACAGACATCCGGATTTCAACTCTACTCGTCACCCTGATCACTTTGGTATATATAACCCTATATCTGACTCTTTTAGTTTTAGGACTTACAAACAACCGTTGTGTGAACAAACTATAATACTCTCCTTAGCAACTTTGTTGCGAGAGTATAAAAATGGTTTGAATCGGATCAATACTTCCCTGAGCCCCCATATACCTAATATAAAGATTTTCGAACTTCCGGGTAACTTTATACCGCATATGTCAGTGAGTTACCTCAATAAAAATTGGATAGCGTGTTTTACTTATAACAGTGTATCTTTGTGTCTAGAATATATAAAATTATGCGAAAACTTGACCTAGCTCTCATATATGTAACTAGTATCAAGATTTCCGGCTGACTGTACTCCGTATGATTGGTGATTGTATGAGAAATATCTTAATAAAACTCAGGGAACATTCTTTTACTATTATTATTACTATGATACCGTAGATAATAGTTAATGGTAGTAGCATATACGTTATACATATATAGTATATTTACATATATAAAATTGATTGGATTCCGATCCTCTGGTTGACGAATTACATCTTAAGATATTTAACTGGCTTTGATTCATGCAAGTTGTAAATGTATAAAATGTTCGTTTACACCCGAACTTAGCCCTTTCTTACTTGCTTTCGAATTATTTCATGTGCAGAAGCCGATTTTTTTCTTGTTGGACGCAATGTGTAAAGAACTTTTTAAATAATGTTAACAAGTGTAAACTAATCTGTTTAAAGATATGCTATATTATGTATTGTACTATAGTTTAAGTGACTATGAGCCTTTGTGTCTAAATTTAAGAGCAATCGGTCAAATAGTTTTGCTTTAGATATGTAAGCATAAGTGTCATCATTACGACAAATAAACTGGTGGATTCTTTTTTCGAGAAACTGAAATACACGGGTTACCTTTCACATTTCGGAATCAGAGAACAAAAACCAATATTAATCATCGAAAATTGCTTTATTGTTTTTTTAAATATTCTTCTTTACGATCTGCGCACTTTTGTTTGCTTTTGTTTGATGTATTTAGGAAATATTCGTTCTGAATACATCAACCGCCTCTTTAGGTGTCGAAAAACAGGAATAAAAGATTTCAATCGGGGTCTTGTCACGACTTAACGGTGGACGTCTTATCAAATCGATGCTTTGACTTCTTAAAAATGCAGTTGTATCGGTCGAGTTCGCATCGTCGCGATGAAGAGTAATCTGTCTTCAACGGTTGGTTTTCCTAATTTCTTGAAAGACAGGTGACAAACAAATATTAATAATCAACTTGTTGACTGCTACTTACTCTCATGCGAATAAATTCACGACTTATCACCTGTCACAATGTTATAGACGAATTTCGAAACACCACTATCGTAAAAAATTGTGTGGGATTCCACATGAAAACATTTTTTTTTACAATGAAATATTTATCCCTTTAGTTACCTCAATCTCCCGACAGATCACATCACAATATTACAATGTCAGTTTTCGCACAGCTCAATAGTTTCCGAAACAACAACTGATTTGGACGACCTGCACGAAACTCGTCTTGGAGTAATCTACGATCTTGCTTAATTTAATTTATTAATTTAGACCACGATGGAAGTTGTGAAAAATAATTTCGCGATTATTGTTCGAGATTCACTTAAATTCTTTGGCCGAGATGAATTTTTTAAATCACTGCAAAGAACATAAAAATCGCTCGGATGTCAAAACGTTCTGAGTATGTGCAATATCAAAATGTCAAACGATAAAATTCTTAGTTTTTAGGTTGCAACACTCGAGTTGCCAGATCCTGAAATATAAAAGCCAATCTGCGTATTGCTTATATATAGATTTGTTGTATTATTACCAGGGCAACCCAAAAATTGCACTAAAAACTTCATTTTTGGCGCAATAAAATTGCTCCAAAAATTGCGTTTTTTGCACTTAAAATTGCACTTTAAAAAAACCTTACAAAATTGTTTTATGCAAATTTTATTTTTATAATATGTATATAAAAGAGACAAAAAACTTAAAAAAGTACTTATTCATAGTACCATTTTCATTAATTTTTCTTGTTCTTAATACTAAAAAAGAAAAAAACTTAAAAAAGTACTTATTCATAGTACCACAGATTTTTCTTGTGAATTTAAAAATGAAATAGAAATATTTTAATTTTTTGACTTATTGTTTGAATAAATCACAAGCATTTGCATTAAATTACTTAATAAAAAACTTTGTCGATTGTCGCGAAAAATAGATTTATACATCGAAAACGATCTTTCTACTTCAACTGAAGTCAGGCGTGCGAATCTAAAAGCGCAAATTTCTGTAATGTCGTAATTTAACGTAGCACTAATCTTCTCTCCAGAAATTTGATTCGATATTTCTTTTATTATTGAAAACCTTTGTTTTTTGTTAAAATCGAATTAAATTTTCGTACTATAATATCGTTACCACTTTGTTGAAGTAATTCTTTGGCCTCCAATATTACTCTAAGTTGAGTATGCAGAGCTAGTCCGTTTGATTCCAAAGTTTTAATTGATTTGAGTATAAAGCCGAAATTACTTGAGATAGAAATTAAGTTGAGGCGGACGTCATCATCGTTTAAAATATCAATGGCAATTTGTATAAATTTTGATTCAGTTTTATCGAGCAACAAAAGTATGCGTTTAATTTTTTCGAAATTTTTCGCATAATAAAAAGCTGCCTCCAACCAAGTACCCCATCGAGTGATAATAGGCTGTGGAGGCAATTCGAGCTCTGGCTCAGTGGCATTGAAAATATGTACTCTTTTTGGCGCCTTAACAAAAATTTTTTTACGCTAGAGATTAATTGGTCGACTTTTGGACTGCTCTCGTGAATCTTTTCGCATACTCTGTGGAGGCCATGAATGAGACATGTTAAATGCGTCATCTTTGGATAGAAAATCTTCAAAGCAGTCGCGGCTTTCACCATATACGGCGCAGAATCTGTGAGAAATAAAAGAATACGAGTTTTGTCAAATTTTGAGTCCAACAATTTAATTGTATCTTCAAAACATCTAGCAATAGCAGCGTGATCGGGTTTCTCTAACTCTGCTACATGCACCAAAAAATGTTTTTTGACCTCTTCAGGATCCGTATCCAATATGCCACAGACGACGTTAGCAATGTATCTCCCAGACGAGTCGGTTGTCTCGTCAATCGATATCCACAAATATTTGTTTTTTATTTGCATTCTTATGGTTTCAAGAGTTTCATTGTAAATTTCACCAACTATTCTACGCATTGAGGTTTCAGAAGGAATAGTTAAATCTACATACATATTTTCCAAAAAACACTTTTTAGGTTTTCATTCCTTAATTTATAAAGTGGAATGTCCGATGCAACTAATGCTTTCCATAAATCTTGCGCGAACTGATTTTGATTGGAACTTGTGGTTTGAGTTAATAATGGCTGCGTACTTGTACTTTGATTTTTTTTCCGCTTCACTTTGTGCCAAACTTGCAACATGCGATTGCAAAGAGTATAATCTTTCTGGCGACACAGACTTGTTGCAAGCTTTGCAAAACAATACGACGCCATCAGTTTTAAAAATAGGATATTTCGCGACATAAGAAGGTAATTTGTCCGTTTTTCGCTGCTTCGCTTTCGGCATTATCTAAATTATAGAATAAAATAAATAAATCACTTTGTTTAATTGAAATTGAATAAATTTACCTCACTCGATTTTGCAACTAAAATTAGCTACATGCCCGGCCACGCTATATAACTTTATGTTAGATATGGTAAACTTCAAAACATCGGTTCACAGAGATGTGACATATGATAATTTGTGTATCGATAATTTTTCAAATGTAAAGGAAATTATAAAAATGGCTACTTGAAATTGCATTTTTGCATAAAATTGCTTTTATTGTTTAAATTGCTTCATAAAATTGTATTTATTTGCAAAATTGACACAAAAAATCATTTTTGCAAAATATTGCATTTATTGCTAAAATTGAAAAAAATTGCAACAACAAGTTTAGTTTAAATTAAAGAGAAATTTACAAAACGTATTTCTAATTAACCGGCAATAGAATTGCGATCACGACAAACAACTTGCAAATGCAATTTTTGGGTTGCCCTAATTATTACTGATGGAAGCCAGACAATCAATTTGAACAGCAAGCTGATCTCTATTCATCAAGCAAAGCACATAGTATGGGCACTTCTTGATCGCCTTTCAGTGTTGTGAATGAAAATAAATAAGTCGCTTTTGTCACTTTATATATGTACATAAATATAGGGGTGGGTCAAAAAAACGATATTTTCTCTTACTTTAATTGATTTTTATTGATGAGTATAAGAACCTATTTTTCAGAGTAATGTTGGTCATCGACTTTAAAACTACTATTTTGAGAAAATCACATTTAAACTTTGACCTTGCACTTCCGAGCACTCTCCTTTTCAAATTTGCGTTTAATTTCGAAAATATTCACCGGAACGATATGAAATTTTCTGTATTTATTCTTGAATATGTATACATTAAGCAAATAACATAAAGAAATGGATTTTTGAAAATTCAAACTGTATATACCTCTTTTATGAAATTTTCTTATTTTTTGGACCCACCTTAATAAATGTATACATTTATTTCTTTTTCATTTCAAACATCGGTTGGTCGGTCATCAATAGTACGCGTATACTATTTTATTAACCCCAATTAAATCCATCACACGTCTACAGGCGTACAAACGCACCGTACATATGCATGCACATTTGTATGTCCATAAATAACTTCTCCACATTGTTTTTGTTCCTATATTAATGAATGCTTTTGCAAACCTCTTTATTCTTTGCTTAATTCACTGATAAGACAATAATAATTACATTATATTGAAATACAAGTTTGTACGTCTGTAAATGATTTTTGCGAATTGTTTGCCGATCTATTATTTACCATGTTTATATTAATTTAATTAAATGCAAAGCAAATAAAGTTTTTTAAAAACATTTTGATTTATAAAGACTCGGAATTTGCTTCACACCCACAGGTACATAAAAACACTCCAATATTTTACATGTAAATGATGTACATATATATGAGCAAAGATTAAAGAGTACTTACATATGAATAAATTTGCTTCATAATTTTTGATATTTTTTGCATTTTTTTTGAATAAATTTGCATAGGTGCAGATTGAGGTCAAAACAGTGGGTACTATGCATTTGAATGTTCATTGAGTACACAATCGCCTAAGTTGATACTTTTCGCAACGCCTTCTATTCGATTGATCGTCTGCAGACTGTTCGTTGGTTCAATTGATATCCACAGCGTTGCCACTTGAGAAAATCTTTGGGTGCGAAAATGTCTACCAAAAATGTTGCAAAACTACCAATTTCTTTATCATCTTTATCATTGAAATAAAACTACAGTATTTAATTTTGCATTAAGCCTTTTTTATTTCATTTGGTGTTTGGAGTTGAAGAAATGAGGAAATGAGGAACTACCCCAACGTGGTTGTCATTTACGACTATATTTTAGTTAGTATGATAAAAAATATTGCCTACCAACCAAACTATCACCGGACCAAAACGGCAACGTCGATGCACAGTTACATTTCTACGCTATTTTGTCTCTGTTTATCGTTTTAAAGCACATACATATGTATGTACTTATACTTACATTAACTCAGCTTTCACAAAGCCAAACATTTGTGCACATGTCCAACACGTTCCTTTGATATCTATTGAGTGCCAGTGATCTCGATCAACTTCATTTTATGGTTACCTTAAGTCACTTGAATTTCTTGACGTTTTCATTTGTAAGAGTCTCTTACAGCGATTTTTGACATCCACTGGATTCATAGCCTTTAGTGCTCATATAACCGGTATTGTATTCAGCAAACCCTCGATGAATGATTGTTTCGCATGTTGAAAAGACCAATTAACATTTATAAAGTTATTATTGGCATAAATAATAGCTAATTTTAATCAAATATTATTATATTGTAACATATATATGTACATATCTATATCACATCCTACCAACATAAATACTGGAATTCTTTGATACAGTCACAAGTCTCCAAATTTGAGATTTTAAATTAAAGTAAATTGTTGTGACCTGAAACGACTTTGCAATTCAGTACGTAATAATAACAAAAATCTCTCAATCTAAAACGAACAGGCCTAATCAGCTGTTACATTTCGTTATTAAAGAAGAATATAAACTTGAATGATAATAAATATATATGTCGATAACAAATATTAAACTTTCAATATCACAGTCAAAAAGCATAAATACAAATAAAAAATAAAACAAGTAAGGAAGGGCTAATTTCGGGTGCAACCGAACATTTTATACTCTTGCAACTTGCAAGAATCTAAGCCATGGAAATACTTTAACGTCAACCAGAGGATCGAAATACACCGAGTTCTATTAAATTACGACACGATTATTTGTTAAAAAATGAATAAATTGTTAGTTTTTTTCTACCCATTTCAAGATATGTATATTTAACAATGATTATTTATTTAATTCAGAAGTAATTACAATAGTTTAAGCGGTTTTGGCCTACATTTTGTTGCAATTATTGTCCCTAGGCGTCGACGCATGCCCACCACTCGATTTCTAGTATTATTACCCGATAAAGAAATCGAGTGGAGAGCAGACGTCGACGTTTAGAGACAATAATTTCAATAAAATGTAGCCCAAAAACCGCTACAACTATTGCAAATACTTTTGAATTAAATAAATAATCATTGGTGTACGTAAACTTTTTGATATGAATTAGCCACATTTTAAGCTTTAGCATTAATTCTTTTTATTTGTTTAAAAAAAAAAATATTTTGATATGCTCTATTTAATGTTAAATATACATATCTTGAAATGGATAGAAAAAAAAACCAAAATTTATTCATTTTGAAACAAATAAACGTGTGGTTATTTAATAGAACTAGGTGTATGTAAGCTTTATTGGTTCACTGTATAACTCATACACTGATAGACACATAAGGTTTCTTAGAAAAACGAAAATCACTACACATATGGAGTATATATCATGCCTCTTACTAAAAAAATTTTCTTTGGGTTTCATTGAGGTACTTCACAAATAACTACCAATATATACGGAGTAAAGACAATCGGATGTTCGAAAATGCTTATGGTAAAAGTTATATGAGGACTAGGTCAAGTTTTCGCCCAATTTTATCAATTTTCGCCAAAAGGATACACTGTTATCAGTAAAACATGCTCTTTCATTTTCATTGCGATAACACGCAAATTGACCGATATATGCGGAATTAAGTTACCCGGGTGTTCGATAATCTTTATGTTAGTTATATGGGGGCTCAGGGAAATATTGACCCGATTCAACCCATTTTTGTCACACAATCATACCACTATAAGAGAGGCTTATCATTGCGATTAAAATATTCGGTAGCTAGGGGCTTGGAACAGTTTTTATTGGAATTTAAAAATTTTTGGTCATAAGGTGGCACACTCTAAAGATATTATTCGTGTAAAGTTTTATCCCGTTATATTAATTGCTTCGTGTACTGGAAACTGAACGAATCAAGTGGAATTTAAAATTATGCTATATGGGAAGTAGGCGTGGTCTGGTCGGGTCCCGAGTTATGGGATTTCACCAAATAGTGGGCAGTACCACGCCCATCGTCCAATTTTCACGCTGGATTCCATAAGGCTCTCGCATCTCATTTCGGTGATAAAATTTAATGTCACTGGCATATTTTGTTATTGATTTATCGTGCTTTAAGTAGTTTTTTACCAGTACCGTTATATAGAAAGTGACCGGGGTTATTCTCCGATCTCACCCATTTTCACATTGTCGGTAGAAGTTCTAATAAGATTTGTGCTAGGCAATTGTGGTTGTGTAGCTTAAACGGATTAGGAGATATCTATATAAACTTTTTACAGGGCGGGGCCACGCCCACTTACGAACTTGAAATTTTTTTGTACTAAGGAACCAAGCTTCATCGAGATATCTCAATTTTTACTTAAGGTACAGCTTGCAGGGACGGATGGACGGACAGACAGTCAACCGGATTTTAACTTTGAATAACCCTATATATATCTCGCTTAGTTTTAGGTGATACGTACAACTGTTAGATGAACAAAACTATAATACTCTGTAGCAACTGGTTAATATAAGTATACATATTATGTTGATGATGCGCGACACGGCATGACAGCACGACAGTAAACTGTAAATGGCGTCGTGAATCCCTCTACATGAACATTTGTAAAAAGCAGCGACATAACAATGACCGGCATGTACGCAACTTCGTTGAGGCCATACCAATACCTTTCACTTCAAGGAAATTTTAATATTTTGTTCAAAGTGAAATTACGGCCTGCAGTCGTGTAATCGTGCAGCTGTCTAAATAACTGTGTCCTTAAGAACGTTTGAATTTTAATATTTTACAGATGTCGCTTGCAGTCTGTCGCGCTCTATGTGTTTAGCACTTGTGTTTGTGTGTTGTGAATGTCGCAAACTGAGACTTTACCTCAATTAAATGTGCTCTACATACATACTTAAATGTATGTAAATGTAAGTATTGTATATCAGGAAAGATTTGTGGCAAATATTTTTAATATTCTAAATGAAAATATAATAAAGAGAAAACACCTAATAGTAAAAGGGTCTACATATACAACTTACATATAGAATTGGAGAATATATGTATGTATGTATTTAGATTAAGAATACTTTCTCTGCAATTCTCAAGTTGTCGACTTAAATACAATCTAGGAATTAATTGTTTTATCAGATGTCTATTTGAAACACAGATTACTGAATCAATAATATACAAATTTACTTATTCTGTAAATTTATATGTATATGTATGTATTAAAGTGTATATACAAGTGTATGTACAAGAGCATACATTGTAATCAATCAATAGCTCTAATGAATAACTGATCAAGTTCTCTTGGTTAGCATGTCATCGAACTTGAACCAAATAGCAACACATTTCAATGGGAATCAATAACTAGAGCATACATAGATGCATACATGTATACAAATATACTGAATGTTGCTGATTTATTTGCTATGGCACTAGAAGTGAGCAAACCAATTGTGAATAACTTTTACTGTGCCACATATCGTGATAGAGATCAAACCGACATATGTACATACATGTGTGAGCTTAAGTAATACGAGTATGATTGCAAGAAACTGCTTGTGGGTTCAGAAATGCACTCACATTTTCAGGTCAGTCGTGACAAGCAGTTTGCTTGACAACTGAACGTCACTGTTTTTACTCTTTCTGTCACCACTGAAAAAATGAACAGTAAAATGACTGTCAATGTTTACAATTTTTGTCTACGCCAAAGAAACATTTTTCATGGTAAGGGTTTTAAGGTAAAAAGAGCTTTTTTTTGAGAAATTATTTCTTAAATATGGATTGAGTAATTTTATTCGGACCGTTTGTGCATTATTGAGGCATATTTTTGACTATGTAGGATAATTTTTTCATGTTAAATATTGAAGCATAAGCTGGTAACAGAGCTTCTCCCAGAACGTCTTGAGAAAAAAACACTTTGCTTTGTAACTCGGCTGGAAAAAAAACCTAGAAAAATTAGTCAAGTTGTAAAGAAATCTTTCCCCCATTGTTCTCTGATAATATTTCCACAAGAAAAATTTTATGGGTGGACAACACCCTTAATGTAAAAACAAATAAATTACTAAGCTATGAGGGGATGTATTTTACGTGTCAAAAATATGTACAAAGTTTGAAATGAATCGGTGAAGTAGTTCTGAAATGACAGAGAACATGAACTTTGAAAACGTAGTTTTGAGAAAAATGCGTTTAAAAAAGTGACAAAAAAACTTCCCCATATTGTCAAAAGTAAGCTCAATATTGTACAAAAGGTCCGAATTAAATTACTCAATCCGTATTTAAGAAATAAATTCACAAAAAAGTAATTTTTTCCAAGAAAACCTATCCAAGGGTAATCCATTTGATATTTCTTTCTATGTACCATTTTGGTCGACCACTTTTTGCCAATTTTCACTGGCTTCTCGTGCAGCCAACCTTACTCCATTAAGGGAGATCTGCATTGACCGAAACAGGGCTATATGGTGGATGCATCAAAACCCCAGCCAAGCTCTCCCAGTTTTTGCCGAGTCATCAAAGATGTGTGTGGTCTAGCGTTGTCCTGATGGAGGACAAAGCCCTTTCAGTTGATCAGTTCTGCCCGTTTTTCGATTGCTCTCTGCAATCTCAATCTCATTTCGTTTCAGCAAAGAATCCCAGATGTTAATTCGTTTTTTTTCTATTACATTTTTCACAGACAGCTCATGTGATACCCAAAAATCGAGCTTCTTTTTGTAGTCCGCCTTAAATGGTTCAAAACCTTTTGATGATGAATTTTAAGTTCCTTAGTAATGTCATGTTTTTGTGACGACCCTAGTCAATATTTCCCATAATTTCATCGACTTTTTCAACGATAGGTCGATCAGAGGGAGGTGCATCTTTCACATCGAAATTTCTTGAACGGAAACGAGCGAACCATTGTTAACACGTCTCTGTAAATTTCACAAATTTCATTGGTTTGATTGGTGGTCCCTGGTTTATACAAAAATTTCAAAATATAGCGGATTTCTTCATTATTTTCAGTAATTTTTGCACAGCTGTAACATTTTTACAACTTCCCCTAATTTATTTTTTTGTGGTCAAATAACCTTTCTAACACTATATGGTATGACACAATGTGATTGGTTAGTAGTGGAGATATACGACTGCAATGACATCTATTGACGAAATACGAAAAGACTTTTTCGACTACCCAATATTTGATTTTGGATTGGTTTGCTGAACCACCTAAGGAATTTTTTAAAGAATTTAAGTTATATTATGTACATAGTGGTCCGATCCGAACAATATTTTCAGAAGTTGTAGGATTGTCTCGGCAATCATTTATGCCCAAATACGTGACGATATTTCATGAAATAAATATAGTTGTCCAATATCGGCGGCCTCAGAAATAAGCAGTTTTTTGGGGGTCGTATAAAAATTTTCAAAACGATATTTCAAAAAGGGGGAGACTATTTCGTGCATATATAGATGGATATGGCTAAATGGACTCAGTTCGACATGCTGATCATTTATATATTCTATTCTGTTTAGGGTATATACATATATAATATTTTTTGTGTTTTTTTAATATCACGTATGTATGAAATTTTATTATTTTTCAAGTTTATGCCATATCATGGTTCTAACTCTATATAGAACTGGTTAAAAAAACTTATTCAACACCTGTAAATTGATAGAGTTACATCGTTTTCTTCAAAGAAGTATGGCTCGACATTACACCTTGATGAAACTGCGCGCCACACAGTTGTAGGTGAAGTTCCGTCTCGTGGATTATTTCTGGATTTGATTCCCTCCATATACGGCAATTTTGCTTGTTTACATTTGCATGGGCCTCATCAAACATAATTTTTAATAATTTTTTGGCAAAATTTTAGGCGAATAGACAAATCTAGAGGGCTTAACCGGCTTGTTATTAGAATTGCCAGAATTGACGGTGCAACAGCCGCGAATATTTTTTGAAATCGAACATTCTCGCGATATCTCCAGATTCCGCAAACATTATCAACCTCATAATGGTCCATCTACTCGAGGGCCGCCAAAAACCCGTCTGAATTTCTTTTGGACGAATTGACGCTCTGCAAAGCATGGTGAAGCTGCACTCGGATTCTATACTGTATCCCAAGAATTTTTAAACAAAAAATTTTATTATAACCTAAAAATAACTAGCAAAGTTATTACGGTTTGTCTTTGTAGCACGATTCGTGCGCCACCCTGTATAAGTGTTGAAATTTATTGAGCTAACAAAAGAGTCTGGAAATAAGCTTGAAACAAATCGGTATAATATTTTTGATACCAAAAATAAAATTTACCAAATTTTTAAACTTAAGAAACAACTACTTAGTATGTGTACAAACATTTGCAAGTGGTAATTTAAAAAATTTAATTCTTATTTAAATGACAGGCTTTAAAATATTAGGTTAGGTAGGTCTGGTGGGGAATAATTTTAAGACTTATTTCTCGAATCGCGTTTTCTAATGACTTTATCCAGCTAACCCAATCATCCGCCGTGTTAAATTGGAATGCTTATGCGCACATAGGTTTATATCGTCACCTGAAATGCAAAATAACGTATCATCAAAAAAATCGAAATTGAGTGTCTTATTGATTACGCTTCACTACTTCAAATTAAATACATAATATTACATATGTTCAACATTTTCAAGTTCTACGCTCAGATATAAACCAGTTTTAACCAACATTAAAATTCTTTTTCACTCATGTTCTATTTTATTTCGTGTTTCATTCATGCCACTTTAAATTTCCGAAAATGTTGTTTCGTTATTTTGCATTTCAGGTGACGATATGTAGATATCGTACACTCATTACAAAAGAGCCACCACACCTCATACGCACACCAAATGCAAAACTTTCACTACTCGAAAAATGGTAGATGCTCAGGATCCAGATGAGGCATTTAACCCAAAAGTTGTAGATTTCTGGTAAAAAATTACGAAAGTTGCGCAGGAAACTAGAATATTTCATTTTTTTTAATAAAACGAGTGTTTTTATTTGCGCTTACTATTAGTCAATGCTCGTGGCTCAACATCTGCGAACTGTTAATGATGTATTGTGCGGCATATACAGAGAAGCCTCTCAACGTTTGGGATTGCTAGAGAATGACGCTCATTGGGTCCACACTGTTAAAGATGCTGTGATTTCGTCAAATGCTAAACAAATACGAACATTGTTTTCAATAATTTTGTTTACATGCTTTCCATTAACACCGATTGATTTATGGAACAAATATAAACATCATATGGCTGAAGACATATTACCTGAGAAACGACCTAGAACATTGAAACCGTTCAAAGAAACGTTCCTCTTTTAAATTAGCAACAAAAATATGCCTATGATAATTTTATGAAAGTAGGGAACGATGGAAGAGGTGGATTTTTTTTCTTACATGCTCCTGGTGGGACTGGAAAAACATTTTTGATATCACTGATTTTTTGCAGCCACGTTGTTGGAAGGCGGTCGGAAGGCTCATTCCGCACTCAAGTTGCCCTTGAACATGCAAATAAATAACACTCCAATCTGAAACCTTTCGAGAAATTCAGCAATGGCCAAAGTGTTGCAGCAATGCAAATTAATAGTTTGGGATGAGTGCACAATGGCACACAAACAATTTTTAGAAGCATTAGTGCAGTGTTATTATTGGCAGGTGATTTTCGACAAACATTACCAGTAATACCACGATCAACGCCAGCCGACGAATTTAATACATGCTTAAAGTCACCCATTTTATGGAAATATGTTAAAACGCTCAAATTAAGTATGAACATGGGAGTCGAACTGCAGAATTACCAATCTGAGAAACTTTTTCAAAGCAATTACTCGATATTGGTAATGGAAAAATACCTGTTGACTCATCGTCTGGATACATTACGTTCCCTGCCAATTTCTTTCACTTTATAAAATCTAAGACAGAACTGATTGATAAGGTTTTCCCAAATATTGCACAAAATTATGAAGATCATGTTTGGACTGCAAAATAACATTGATGTCAATTAATATAAATTTTCAAGTTCAAAATAAGATAACTGGTGAATTGATTATATATAAATCGATTGATTCAATCACTAACCAAGATGACATTGTTAACTATCCAACGGAATTCTTAAATTCATAATCTGCAATTAAGAATCGGATCGGTAATAATCATGTTGCGGAATATAAACCACCCACGTCTTCGCAATGGCACCCAACTTGCGGTGAAGAGATTAATGAATAACGTGATAGAAGCCACAATTTTTAAAGAGAAGTACAAAGGCGAAGACGTTTTAATTCCACGGATTCCTCTAATTCCGAAAGACATGTTCGACTTTAAGCGGTTACAATTTCCAGTGCGGCTAGCATTTGCAATGTCCATAAATAAATCACAAGGGCAGTCGCTAAGTGTTTGTGGCATTAATCTTATCTATGTTCTCCTGTTCTCGTGTCCGAATACCAACAACACTATTTATATATGCGCCAGAAAATAAAACTAAGAATATTGTGTATCATTAGAATAATAAACACTTTGTTTTTGGAATAACTTTAATTTATAAATATTCCAATTAGAATTCAATAATCACAGTTAAGAAGACAGAACATTGTCTGACGGGTCAGCTATACTTAATAAAGAAATTAACTTCATTCAGATAAAAAGGGTAGTTTAAAAAACGAATTTGAGTTCAAAATTTTTTCACTACATATAGCTATTTTAGTCATTTTAGTAAATGGTGGTTTGGGACCACTTGTCCACAACACAAAAAATCCTACGGGTTTGGAACTTTTTACTATCAGTTCCGGTTTAGCAACGAAAAATTAGCAAGAAACAGCCTCTAACATATCACTGTTGCAAAATGACTGTAAACTAGTGTAAAGTGAACTAAATATCCATAAATTACGGTGTAACTTTTTTCAAAAGAATTTTTTAAAATCACACCTTCAATTAGTCAAACCATAAAGTGTAGAATTGCAAACTTTAGCTTTTGCGACATATGACAACCCTCTTCAATCCAATCAGTCAGTGTTTTTTTTTTTGTATATCTCTTTTAACACTTTTTCTTACATACGGACAATCCTCTTATAATTATATATACTGCAGTAATGTCTGCAATGTATATTCATAAATACATACATATATACCAATTCCTGGTGCTTTTGGATTCAAATAGTACGCTTAGAATATGATACTCGTACTGAATTATTTTCCGCATATGTACTTGTGTATACCTATGTACACTGTTAAATTGCCCGTCTCGACTGGAATTCATTTCTCCCAAAAGGTTTTGATGTTCGTGGTGATAATTAAGACACAAGAGAGCCAAGCTAATTTAATGAACTAAACAGCCGGCTTTCAATTAATAGAGATAATGGAATATATTGACTCATTGAAATCAATTTGAATAAAGACTTATATTTAAGCTAATCAATGTTTAGATTTAATAACTCTTTCAGTTATAATAAAAACCTTTGTATATTTTTATTTCCAGGTCGGATTTTAAACTCAACTCAAAGATAGGACAAAGTTCCAAAAATGGTTGGTGTTGCTGCCGGCTCCAACGAGCACAGTATGTCGTCGACGAAGAATCCTATGATAAAGTATATGCTGAAAACACGCGAGAATCATGCACGTAATCAGAAATACGACTACTCCCATGTCTTTCGTCGCAAGACACGTTTCGAAATGTTCCGACTCTCCGTCATTGCGATGGCCATTGAATTCGCCTATGCTGCAGAAACGTCTTTTGTTTCGCCGATATTGTTACAGATAGGCATTGATCATAAACTCATGACTATGGCTTGGGGTGTTTCGCCGATAATCGGTTTCTTTATCTCACCGCTATTAGGTTCGCTGAGTGATCGTTGTACACTTAATTGGGGAAGACGTCGACCGATTATTACTTTCCTGTCGGTGGGTATATTACTTGGTTTGATATTGGTACCATGGGGAAAGGATCTTGGGATATTATTGGGTGATATCGGCTATAATGTAACAACAACCAGCAATTTGAGTGCTATGAATGAGGGATTAGCGGCTGCCTTGATATCAAGTGAAGTGGATAGTGCAGAGGGCCCATTACCGTCCAATTTCAAATTTGCCGCAATATTGACAATTTTGGGTATGGTGTTGTTGGATTTGGATGCTGACACGTGTCAAACGCCGGCTCGTACGTACATGCTGGACGTGTGTATACCCGAGGATCAAGCTCGTGGGCTCACCACCTTCTCACTGCTGGCAGGATTCGGTGGTACAATTGGTTACGCTATTGGAGGTATCAATTGGGAGAAAACAAAATTTGGTGTGTACATTTAAATTTTCTTGTACGACTTGTATGTTAGTATGATATATACGCCCGTTTTAATGGTTGTAGGTGCAGCACTTGGAGGTAATATTCCTACAGTTTTCGGAATGGTTACCGTTATATTCATAATTTGCTACTTTGTCACCATTACAACGTTCCGCGAAATTCCGCTAAACCTGATTGAGAGTGACGAAATGTTGAGACCTCTTTCAGCGTCAGCTATCAAGAAGGAAATCAGTAAAAAGAACAATGCCATCTACTACATCAAAGAGGTATGAGTTTGACGCACCTAGTATTCAAGCAGTTGTTGTTTAGGCCGTTGCATTAATTATGTGATTTTCCGTTTTAGACTGATGTGCTGGAGTTACAAAATGCTACAGCCCAGAAGAATTACAACACAATGACTCCAATGAGGAGCTATCAGAACGGTATTTCACCATCTAAGGAAATTACAGATAAATCAAACGAGCCATCTCAATCAAATAACATAAATAACAATAGCACTATGGCTATTGAATTAGATGAATGTGTGGATACGCCCATAACTTTGGCGAAGTACCTGAAGAGTATTTTTATCATGCCGACTTCAATGCGTATACTCGCTTTAACGAATCTGCTTTGCTGGATGGGTCATGTGACATATTGTTTGTATTTCACGGACTTCGTGGGTGAAGCTGTATTCAATGGTGATCCAACCGTGAGTTCCTGTCTCAATTGATCTGTCGTACATATTTCAAGAGTTTCCTTCATACTTAGGCTTTGCCCGGCACAGAAGCAGCTCAGTTATATGAAGCTGGCGTTCGTTTTGGCTGCTGGGGCATGTCTGTGTATGCTCTATCCTGCTCCATTTACTCAATAGCAGTAACAAAGCTGAGGAAACTGTTAGGGTAAGTCACATATGATTATAACAACTGCTGTAAACAGTGTCACATTATTCGGCTTCTTTGTCATTTTAGCACCAAGGTTGTCTATATTACTGGTATTGTGTATTATGGCGTCGGTATGTTGATATTGGCCATTTGGCCAACCAAGTGGGGTGTAATCGTATTCAGTACTTCGGCCGGCATACTATACGGCACTATTTTCACAATCCCATACATTTTGGTGGCCAATTATCATGCTAAAGATTGTGTAAGTACTTTACCACTGCTGTTCATAACTAAATTTTAGTCTATTTGTATTTTCTTTGCCAATTTGTAGTTCCGCATGCATAATGGTGAGTCGGTTCCGCTAAAACAGGCGCGTGGTTTGGGCACCGACGTGGCCATCATAAGTAGTATGGTATTTATAGCGCAACTGGTAATCTCTATGTCCATAGGTCCATTGATTTCCTGGATGCAGACAACGTGTGCCATATTATATGCATCTACGTTTTTAGCATTTTTCGCAGCAATATCAGCCACGTTTGTCTTATACGTTTAAGGTTCAATATCATTATTTTACAGATCAGATACCAAATATTACTCATATCTCATGAAATTATTAGGCTTAAAAATTTCTTGTATGCGAAGTAAATAAATTTGAAAGATTTAGAGTATTTTAATTTATTTATATATGTATGTACTTTAAAAAATAAGTAGTTCTTTGAAGTTTAAAAGGGTTATTTCAGCATGCTAGATCCTAATGAAAAGTAGGAAAAAAACATGGCTGACACATAGAAGAATGAACAATTATGTAGAATTCTGATAACGTTTATTATGGCACTTGTTGAAATCAGTAATAGCTATATATTACACCCCTATTGTGTATGACGACTAACGTCAGAGCACGTTATAATGAAAGTAATTTCTTTTATTTCATTTTCCAATTCGTGTAAAAAATTGTAGAAATGTTCGGAAATAATTGGACATCCTGATAATTTTGATATACAAAGCTGTATATTTTACGGAGTTACAAGCATGTACTAAACAAAACTCTTATAGTCTCCGCAACTTATGGGTAACAGAAATTTCAAAATTAATGGGGAATCTTTATTATCATTCGAAAGAACATTCTTTGGAATTTATTTTTTGAAATTTATCTCTCGCTTGCCACGCATAATTTTTTTTTTAGTTCTGGAAACAAATGGATGTCGCTGGGGGCCAAATCTGGTGATTACGGTGGATGTTCCACGCATTCGAACTTTAATACATGTGATAATGTGTCATGTAATTCACGGTGCCTTGTCCTGATGAAAAAGGACTTTTTTCATCAGCAAATCGGGTCTCTTTTCACGAATTTTTTGCTTCAACAGGTTCAAAAGGTTACAATAATATTCAGAATTAATTGTCTTATTAGTTTGCAACTAATCATCAAACAAAATTCTTCTCGCGTCCCAAAAAACTGATGCAATAACCTTCTTGGCCGATTTCCGAAAACGTACTCGTTTCGAAGCCGAACAACCAGGTTCACACCACTCTTTATCCTCTTGTTTTGTTTCAAGATCATGATGGCAGACCCAAGATTCATCCATAGTGCTGAATCCGCGCACAAAATCCACTTTATCTTTTTTAAAACGCTCCAAATGTTGCTGAGAAAGTCGCATTCGAATGTGTTTTTCTTCCATTGTTAGTGAATGCGGCACTTTCACTTAAAATATGGCTCACACTGCCTAATGAGATGTGTAGAGTCTCTACTAAATCTCTCTCACTCATTCGACGATCCTCCAAAACCATATTCTGTATTATGGCTATGATTTCTGGTGTTGACGCCTTTTTGGATGTCCTTCACGTGGATCGTCATCAAACCTTGTACCGATCATGTTTATATTCAGCAACCCATGTTTCTAGTGTTCTAATTGTAGGAGAACTATCTTAAAACACCTTTAACATTCGTTCGTGTTTGTTTTTGGAGCTACACCTTCCAAAAATAAGAATTTTATCACTGCACGATATGCAATTTTTTCCATTGTACAAAAATACTGTGACACGGCAACACTAAATGGCTTGTAAACAAAGAATGAATTGACAGAGTGAAATGAAACTTCACATACTATGTATGTACGTAGTAGCAATGCCTCCTCTTATCGAACGACAAACTTATTGAATAACCTGGTAACCGATCACAATCAAGTTCTTATAAAGAAATATCTTCAGGAAATTTGGCTTGTGTTATTGTCCAAGGCACCGGTACAATCATCAATCAATACATTATTCGGATCAGTCCGATGTAGCATATAGTTGCCGATCAAAATTAGGTTTTTGTATGGAAAATTTATTTTGTGAAAGGTATTAGTACTTGCCAAGTAGAACAATTACGTTATTTTGAAGCATCTGTATACCACAAGGTCTTTTCCAAAGTTAAAAGGACTTTCTGTATCTAGCGCCCCCTGGTGGCGCCATCTATATATCACTGGTGCGTTAGAATCTGCTATCTCTATCGATTGTCCAGTGAGAATGTGATGACATTTCATTGATTGGAAGTGAAGCTATTGTGTTTTAAGTGTCAGCATTTTTGTGTTATCGGTGCGAAAATGAGCTTCAAACAAAGAGCCAGTATTAAGTTTTGTTTTAAAAATGGTAAAACTTTTACCGAAACGATGACGATCAACATGTGGGCCAATCGAAATCCTTGATCACCGGAAATTCCATCAAAACTGTGCGTGAATTCACCAAAAATCAGTCGAAATCATCATTGAATTTCATGGAAATGGAATTGAACATTTCCAAAACATCGATTAATCGCATTTTGACCGAACATATAGGCTTACGAAAGGTGTGAAGACCACAAATTGCTCTCATTGATCGACGCTTGTGACCAATTAATTGACCAAAAATCATATTTTACCCATGTAACCACTCCCCGTATTCACCTGATATGGCACCGCGCGACTTCTTCCTTTTCGTTTGGCGTTATGCAGATGTAGAGGCCATTCAAAAGGCTTGCACCGGCATACTGGCGGCTATAACGGCCAACGAGCTAAAACACTCGTTCGACATGATTTTGGAACGTGCAAAAAGCTATATTGAAGCAAAATGAGACTAATTTGCATAAAATAAATTGATTTTGCCGAAAAAACCATTTGTTCTGATTTTTTTTTTAAGTCCTGTTTACTTTGGACTACTCCTTATATAATAAGGAATGATAGTAATAAAAAATAAGCAAACTATGGCCACTGGCGACATGGTTTTCTATGATATCGATTGATATCACATATTGGGTAGTCGAAAAAGTCTTTTTGTATTTTGTCAATAGATGTCGTTGCAGTCGTGTATCTCCAGTGCCGCCAATCACATTAGGGGTATTCTCTTGCTCTTGCCTAAAAAATATTTGGAAGGGCTGTAAAATATGTCAGACCAAAACCCATGTTTATTTGCGTGCAATGTCGCGCAAAAATATAATTGCAACCCTGTTTAAGCTGTCATTTTATATAGAGACATATTTTGACGTTAAATTGTTCAGGAAGGTAAATTTTGAATAGATATTATAATTTATGTATAATTATAAAGATTTGTTACAGTGTTTTTGTTAAGAATGAATGCAGAAGTGCGCCAATTTACAATAGCCATGCACAAAGTCATTTACAATAAATTGACCGAATCAGCCGTTCATATATCAATAGATTCTGTAATGGGTGCTCTCGTGCCCTTGTATAATTTGGTATACGATTTTTGCAATCTGCAATCTTGCAAGAGCAAGAGAATCCCCCATATAGTGTTTAACCAAAAAAAGGAAAATTCGGGGACAAAAGTTGCATTTGTTCAAAAATTATTGAAAATAATGCAGAAATATTATATTTTGAAATTTTTGTATAAATATTTTAAAAATTTGTATAAAAAAGGGAAGAAGGCAAGCCACCAATTAAATTTGTTAAGTTTACGGAGACGATGCTGTATCAGTTCGTGAGCACAACAAATTTCAATGTGAAAGGAGTGTCTCGCTCTGGTCGACCTATCGTTGAAAAAGTCGATGAAATTATGGAAAAGATTGACCAGGACCGTCACATAAGCAATCATGATATCGCTAAGAAACTTAACAGTAATCATCAAATGGTTTCGAACCATTTAAAAAAGGCTGGCTACAAAGAGAAGCTCGATGTTTGTATACAACATGAATTGCCTGTGAAAAATTAAATCGACCGAATTAACATCTGCGATTCTTTACTGAAACGAAATGAAATCAAACCACTTCTAAAGCGAATGGTAACAGAAGAGGATCAAATACGAAAATTATGTGGGAAAAAGATCAAGGTCCAAGTGAAGCTCAACAAATAGTCGCAAAGCCAGGATAGACGTCTCGAAAGGTTATGCTGAGTGTTTGGTGGGATTGAAATCATCATCAACTATGAGCTGCTCCAGCCTGGTCGAACGATTGAAATTTACAAATTTAAATTGAAGGATTTTGAACTAGACCAAACACTGTGAAGATTATTTGTGGCAGTTTTTCGGAAAGAAACAGAAAACAAAATTACACTGATGGAAAATGTCTTTAGTGGAAAATGGCAATAAGTGATCGAGCAAAATGGTACATATTTGGTTCATTAAAGTCCTTTATAAATATAAAACCAGAAAAAATGTTTACTTCGGCTGCACCGAAGCTAATATACCCTTCACAGGTGCATTTCTTTTAGTAACTATGTGTTTAAGTAAATCTAAAGACGTAACCGGCCAGTGGTTTTCATCCAAAGGAAAAAATTTTACTAGTTCTTTTTAGCCAGGTTGTTTGCTAGAAACGTTAAGGTTATTTAATAAAGAAAATAGATCTTTCAGACGTTTATAGTTATTTAAAATTTTAAGAAGATTTATTATTAACATAAACTTAATGATTATAATATTTATATATTATTACATACATGTCATATAAACATTTACAGTTTGCTTGATAAAAACACAGGGCAAATATAATATATATTTATATTTCTATAATATATATTTTGCTAAATATATTACATTACTACTCATATCTTACACCTAATATTATTATACTAAGTTATATTAGCATTGAATCTAATAAATATATATCTACACATATAACATATCTATTTTCTAAGACTTAAAAATGTTCCGTCATGATCACTAGTTGGTGTTTCATATTTAATACATGAGGTCTTTGCTGGATCCATGTTTGTCCATACCCAATCTATTGCTGTTTTGTTGTGAGTACTGTCAATTATTTCATTGTTTATATTGACTTTTGTCCACCTACTATGATCCAGGCAATTCACTGTGCGTTGTTCCGTCGCACCTTCTATTTTTAATCTATTAAATTGAGTTTTAATGAGATCCTGCTGTCCAAATGGGTTCGTAGGAGAAAATTTCCCGATTATATATAATCCATTATCATTTGTGGCTCTGCTACATCCTACATATAAAGCTGATCTTCTAACTCTACCCTCTAGATGAACCGCAACTTGAGCGTATGTTCCATTTTTGATTCTGCGAATTTCATCCATAGTCGCACCACTATGATTTCAGGTCCAGGCGGTTTGGTACCCACCTGCATTAGTTTCCCTGTAGCAACCATTTACTAATCCATCACTGTTGCTTTGTGTCTTGAAACTCTTGAAGCTTCTAACATGTTTGCCCTGCTGCGTTCTATTAAGAAACTTGATTTAATTGTATCTTTTGCAGTCGAAATGAACTCGTCGGTCATCGTGTTTGCCAGTTTTGTTGTATTGAAATTATTTGCTCCAGCATTTGAATAAACGAGATGGATGGCTTCGTTAAGTATCTCGTTAGAGGTCTTTTCCCTGCTTTTAATTAATTGGATGTCAGCGTGTGTCATATTTCCCTCTGATTTGTTTTTTAAAGCGATGGTAAGGGCAAAGTATCGAAATTGATCCCAAAGCGGGGTTCCTGTAATTGCACTGTAATGATAATTCCCATTCGGCGCAAACATCCATCGATCTCCTATTGGTGGCAACCGTTTTAAATCCGTTGTAATGCCTCCAAAGTAAGCACTGCTCCTAAAAAATTACTTAAGCCTACAATCTAAATACGCGAACATCTTTGCTCCAACCATTGAAATTTCATCAATTATCATATTATAAGCCCAATATGTATAAGATTAGCATGAGTAGTGTTCAATGTGTCACTATTTGGGGGCCGAAGATCCGAAGACTGGTTGACGGGGAATGAAAAAACGGAATGAAGTGTTAGACCTCCAATTCCAAATGCTGCTTTGCCAGTGGGTGCGCAGAGTGACACCTTGGCTGTTTCGGGGTTAGTTTCGGGTACATTGTTAGCACGCAAAGTTAACGACTGATATATAGTCGCTTTGCCCACTCCAGCACTACCTCTTGTACTATTGCCAGTAAATATCCTTCTAATATTAGAGGTGGTAGTTTAAATAATCGAACCGCCTCTTCCACACGATTGTTGTCCTCGTAAGACACATTAACATCTTCTACTTGCTCTGGAACAGCTAGAGCTCTCATTCGAGATCCAAAGTTGAGAGGCAGCTCTCAGATCAGCTGTTCCTTCCGCTGAAACAGGTTTTTCATAATCCGTTTAAGCTCGTTGGATATAACTTTGTCATATTTGAGCTTATTCTGCTCAATTTGTTCCCTGTGTGCGTTGCAAACACTCTCGACATCATTATTTAAAAGCTCGGTCTTCTAATTTCTCCATGAGTGAAACAGTTTCTCTGAAGAGATCAGCTCTTGAATTTTCAAGGCTAAAAAGTTTCCAACGCAGAATAAGTGCTTGCTTCTTATTCTGCGTTGGAAACGTTTCAGCGTTTTAGTAGAATTCTCCTTTAAAGCATCCAATTCACTTCTGGACTTTAGCATCCTTACTCGATTGTTTGGATCTTCCCATTACTCCCCTCCTATAAATGCAGTAACAAAATATTTTAAGCTGCTTCATGAGCCAATATTTCCGATCCGTTTACAAATTTGTTTCCGATGTGCTGCAGTTTTTTTAATGGAGAAATTCCCAGCATTTATTTCCTCTATTTCTTGTCTCAGTAGTGTTGATACCTCTCTATTAGATTTATTTATATAATTAATTATATAGGCAAGCGTAGGCATCCAAAATGAATTGAATATCCATATTTGATCTATGTGAGTTAAGGATATTTTTATTGTAGAAGCCTGTCCGGAAATTTTCTCTTTAAGAAAATGTGTGGCTTTTTTACAGATGAGCGAGTTTGTATCAGTCAATGTTAATCCGCTTATTCAAAAAATTTTCAAAGCATTTCCACCGTATTGTTTCTTCTTCTGCGAGATCCGTCAGAGTTAATAGTTACTGTATTTTTAGAAATTGAAGTTTATGTTGCTCAATACCTTCCTCATTTTCCAACGGGAAATGAATTTCCGCCCGTAGCATCGGCGGATATGGCATGTTGAACCGGAATACTTGTTTTCCATGCAGGTCTCAGGCACGCAACGTCGAGCATAGCGTCATACAAGGTCTGTCGCAAAAGAAACAGGACTATTAAAAAACAAAAAAAAAAATTATATTTTTTTAAAAGTTATATTTTTATTATTCAAAGTAGTTTCCTTGTACTTCGATACAGCGTTTAGTCCGGAATTTTAAATGAGTGTTTAAGATCATTTTTCAGAATGCCCTTGAGAATATCTTTGGGATAGCTGAAATGTCCTGAAACCAGTGTCTTTTCATGGGCAAATGAAGTTTTCCAAATAGGTAAAAATCACAGGATGCCAGATCAGGTGAGTAGGGTGAGTGATTAATGGTTAATATGGAGTTTTTTGTCAAAAAATCAGTGACAAGCGTCGAACGATGACACGGGGTATTATCGTGCAACAGGCGCCAGGACCCTGCCTCACGGTATTGTGGTCGAGCACGACGAATGCGTGAGAAAAGACGTTTCATACACCAAGGTAAAACACAGCATTAATCTTTTGGCCAGGTGGGACGAACTATCGGTGTACAATACCCTCGGAATCGTAAAAACAAATCAGCACTGTCTTTATTTTTGACTTCTGAAGACGACTTTTTTCGGTGACTTCTGATCGTCACAGAGGTCCTTACAACCTTCTTGGAATCGCTTAAACCACTCATGCACATTACTACGGGATAGGCACTGATCACCATAAACTTTTTTCATGATTTGAAATGTTTCAGTAAACGTTTTCGTAAGTTTAAAATAAAATTTAATATTTGCCCTTTGTTCTAAATGCATTTTACGACCGATGACCTGCTGTCACTTTTTGATCGATAACATCGATTGTAGTTATCCACTTAAAATTTTTACGAAATGTCAACAAGACATCAAACATTTTATTTCATATACCCACCAATAGGTGGCGCCACCAGAAACAGTTATATTTAAAAAGTTCTGTTTCTTTTGCGACAGACCTTCTATTTCAAATCACGCAATGTTGCTATAAGTTGTCATGGATGTCCTCTTCTTTTCGCAGTAAATTGTTGGTTACGACAACTCCGGTGCAACATTGTCGGTTGTAATGTCCCTTGGACATCTACCTTGCCCTGGTGCCATTGCAACCTGTTCAATCGATCAGTTTTCAACGGATTCGTTGTCCATCAAAGTTTCCTGGCCACCTGGATTTAATTCCTCTTCCATTACCTGTACATTATCCTGACGAGCATTAAGCAGGTCTCATACTGCTACCTCATCTGCAGGATCCGAAATAAATGGCACAGTTTCCTCGTTTCTTATATTTGCCAGTCAATCGCTTGACATTTGAATGTTGTGCTTAACGTATAGCTTCGTACCCAACAGATAATTCAGTGCCTGCAATACTTTCGCTGGTCGCACTGATATTCCAAGCGACGTTTCAGACGCCCTTGATTAATATGGCTGTTGTCAAATCTTCGTGACAGCATGTTGACTGTATCTACAACAGAAATCGGGTTATTTACCACTGCTCCACGAATAGCACATTGTCGTTCATATCCTAAGGATATGATGCGCATAAATGGGATTCTCGAGGATATTAGCCTTTCCTCCAGTCCTTCTGAGAGGCAGATATTTGGTAATTTACTTTTGACAATCCGATAGAAGATGCTGCAGAAATTATATATTTGGTCCGAAGATGGAAACTTCGATAACAAGTAAAAAACTTTTCTAGCATCTTCCAACAGTGCGTACATATCAAAGATATTGGCAGCTCGACATTAACGTGCTTGTTCTTCTAGCAGTGCATCAGGAGAAAGTTCAGGACGTCTTCTTTTCTTAATGATTTACAATAGGCATAAATCTGTGATTAGCTCCACAAATTTCTGAACATTAACCATAAAATAATCCAGGTCGGTTTATTAGGAAATTAGTTTGGTTTAGTCGGCCGGGAGTTCCATCAACCTTTACACCCAAGGCTGGTACTGTTCATGAGTGAATTACATCTGCAGCTGTTACTAAAATCCTGTTCAGGGTATAAAAATTAATATTAAATAAATAAATAATATATTTCAAAAAATATTGGTAATTAAAAAAAGGATTTTTTTCGATAAATTTTAAAGTTGCTTGTGTTGTTTAAAGTTTAAGCTGCACGCATAAACTGAAGTAATCCGTTGTGTTTACACTCTACTTATAAAATTTTTTAGAACCCTATATGTAAAATCCTTCCTGCTTTGCTTTTTACCTAGGTTTTGTATTGTTCGTACCTATCAGTTAATTAGGCTTTTAAAACAGGACAATTATGTTTACAAAATTACCTTCTGCTAGATTTTGTTTTTTACATACCCATCAGTTAATTAGGGTGGGATAATTAGGGTTACAATGTTAAATATTCACAATTATCTGTATAAATATTAATAAATAATAACATATCTGAAAAAATTAGGTATTAATTTATTATATGACCATCTTAATCATATTTTTTCTACTTATCTTATGTGCCATATATATTTTGTCAGTTTACAAGGAAGCCATATGATATATTTGTAAAATTGTACCTACCTATCAGTTAATTAGAGTTTTAATACAGGATAATTATGTTAAAAAGTTAGTGCTCTATTATTAATCATATATAGTAAAATATGCGGCTGGAAAAATTAAGGTTTTAATCATTTTGTGGCAAATTAAACAAAATATTTTTGCTCCTTATTCTTATGTTACGTAATCTTAACATAATTTTCAACGTGTTGTTTCAGTTAGTTACATGGCATACCTTACTACTTTTATTAAAAGCTCAAATTGGAAAGTAATTAATATAATAACCGATTTGTTTAGAATATATTTTTTGTATAGTGGTTAATTCTGATAACAATATAAAACAATATAAAAAAATAATGTAGAATATTATTTAGTTCCGTTACACCTACAAACTATATTACATTGTGGAAAAATTGATTTAGCCAAAATTTGCCCATATATGAACTTTCAGTTTGTATGACAGTCCAACCTTAACAATTTTTTTGAAAATTAAAGCGATTTTTTGGACGATAATGCATGCTAAATTTCATGAACATTTCTTGTCACATAAGAACTTAATTTTGATTTTGCAGTTTATATGGCAGGTTTTGTTATCCGGTCTGCAAAATTTCTACAACTATTGTAGCGTTGCCTCAGAGCAGTGGTTCCAAAAATTATTTTGTCTACCGCTAACTTTGAGAACAAATATTTTTTTTAGCGCCCCCATTTTTTCACCTATTTAAAAACCACTATAACTTCAAATTAATTATTGTATATTAACGGAGAATTATGAACGAAACTTTTACTATAACCAGCAACTTGAAACCTGAGCGCAGCAGGTAACATACAACGGCGCTTAGGTGTCAAGTTAACTCTTACGGGCTCCACCTGCCAATAAGAATGATTATTGAAACACAACTTTATAGTATTAAAACAGATAATCTTTTATTAAAAATAAAACTAAAATAATCGATTCATATATAAAAACTAATGTGAACGATGAATCTGATGCTGTTTAATAAGTTTGTTAATATCAGGTTCCAATTTACTCAAGAACAGTCGCAAGTCGCAACGTTCAGTAACAAGCAAACGATTTTTATTTTTAGTAAGCAGTGTTGTCACAGGACTAAATCCACGTTCATATAAATAGGACGATGGGAATGCTATCAAGAATCGTTGAACGATTGACCACAATCCAGGGTACAATTGCGAGATCGGTTTTTGTAGCCAAAATTCTTGGTAACCATTTTTGAACTTGATTTTTATTTCCTCGTTTGTTGTCAATTCTATAAGTTCTTCTTCCAGCTGAGGTGACATTGCTGTGTTGACATTTGAAAACAGATCCAACGCCCAGTCTGGTATTTCCAGAATCAAAATGTCCTGGTATCGTTCGGTGAAGTCAATGTGGAGGTTTTCCAAATTTTGGCAGTAGGCAAAAAATTCGTCATTACTGCATGATACTGATAAATTTGGAAAATTGTGAAACTCACGTCTGCCCAGATTCTTTTTATGTAGAAGCAGTTTGGCTGCGAAAGCAGCAACGACGTTTTTTGTTTTAATTAAATTTAATTTATCGCATTGCAGTGGGAGATTCATGTCATTGAACAATTTATACAGGTCTGTCATGTAAGCTATATCATTCTTTGATGTTATGAGCTTGTCTTGAAATTCTGTGTCTTTAATTTCCAAGAACTCTATAGCAGAGTCAAACAGGTTGTAGAATCGAGTCAGACAATTGCCTCTTGATAGCCAACGAACTTCAGTATGAAACAACAAACGATTGAAATCCTCGTCATTAGTAACACAAAGCTGATGAAATAATCTATAATTCAAAGAGCTGTTGCGGATTTTATTGACTGCTTTGATGACATATTGCAGTGATTGAAATAGTTTTTCACTTAAGTTTCTAGCAACTAAATATTGTCTATGAATAACGCAATGTACACCAAGGACATCTGGAATGCTATTTTTTAAGTGCGCTATTAAGCCTTTATGGCACCCTATCATAGCCGGAGCGCCATCCGTAGCAATTAAAATAATATTTTTCAAAGGAATCTCTTTCTCATCGCAAAACTTTTCTAATACATATATTGAATATGGTTTCGCCTTTTGTATCCGTCTCTAAATTTCTAGCAAATAATAGTTCTTCACATATTTTCTCATCTTTAATAAACCTCACGTAAGACAACAACAATGCTTCATTAGTTGGTAAAGTGGACTCATCGAGCTGAATTGAGAATTGGCTTGTCCTCAGGTGATCGCACAATGATTCTTCAATGTTTTCAGCCATTTAATCAATTCGTCTTTGCACAGAATTATTACTCAAAGGAATTTTTCGGATAATATCTACGGCCGGTTTTTACTTCATTTATTGCTGGCAATGTTAACTCTTCTCCGATGTTATGTGGTTTGCCTTTTTGAGCAATTAACAAAGAGATATTGTACGAAGCTCGAAGTCCGTCGTCATCTTGCTTAACAGCCGCCGAAAATAGTTTTGCTACTCTTGGCTAAGTATTATGCTTCTTCTCTTGAAAATATGCTACATTCTTGTCTCTCTCATCTGGATGCATTTTATTCAAATGATCTTGCAGTCTTGAAGGCTTCATTGCTTCATTCGAAAATGTTTTTAGACATAGACACAAAGGCGAGGATGGGTTTGTGGGATTTTCAATAAATCCGAATTTAATGTATTTCGCACAGTATTGCCGTCTCTTCTTTTTTACTTTCGACATTGGTTTGCTTTGAGAAATACATTTAACTTCGCGAGTAGTGTAAAGGAGGCGTAAGTAATGCTCATCTATTGCACGCAAAACCACAAATGAATATTACATTGTTTATATAGGAATGCTTAAAATAAATATTACATTATTTATATAGGAATGCTTAAGCACAGTTGTTATATGTATAGTAGTTCAAAGATATGAATTCTTATTCTTCCTATAAATACATTTGTAAAAAAAGGATCTTTCTCCTTTTTGTATTATCTTATTTTTCCCAGAAATACATTTGTAAGAAAAGATAAAGATCCTTTTTTTATTTTCCACATAAAAGATTTAAGGAGTTCAAAAGCTCAAAACGTGCGCTACATCAGCTACCTACCCGACGTAATTTCGCAAGTGATAAAATAAATTTTTCAAGAGCTCAAAGCATGCGCTACGTTAGCTCTAACCTACCTACCCTACACCTTTGCGCAAATGATTATATTATGATAGCAAATGCCCACATACAGATTTGACAATGGCAATAGCAATACGTTTGACAGTTAGTATTCTATAAATTCTATCCTGTCGAGATGCCCCGTTATGAAACGGAGCTACCGATTGACATGACTTTCATTTTTTCTATATTCAATAAAATAGGACAGACATATGAACTACGCGGAGAGAAATATAGAACCGAGGGCCTTTTTTCCTAGTTTTTTAAATTAAAATTTACAAATAACCCCCCAGGCCTCTACATAACGCCCCCATTTTCTTTCTGGGTCTCTTACCGCCCCCCTTGACACCTGCAGCGCCCACAAGGGGGCGTTATCGCTCACTTTGGGAAACACTTCCTTAGAGAATAAACCAAGACGAATTTGCAGAAAATATCTCGTTAACTGAAAAAGTCTATAGATAACCGATCTGAACAATTTCTTCGGAGATTATATTATTTCTACGAACAGTATTTCGGAAACTCATACCAAATTTCGTAAAGACATATAGTCAAATGAGGAAGTTTCCCATGCAAGCATTTGACTCCGATCGTTCAGTGTGTATGGAAGCTATATACTATAGTTAACCGATCTGAACAATTTCTTCGGAGATTATATTATTTCTACGAACATTATTTCGGAAACTCATACCAAATTTCGTGAAGACATATAGTCAAATGAGGAAGTTTCCCATGCAAGCATTTGACTCCGATCGTTCAGTGTGATGGAAGCTATATACTATAGTTAACCGATCTGAACAATTTCTTCGGAGATTACATTATTTCTAGAACTATTGAAACTCATACCAAATTTCGTGAAGATGTATCGTCAAATAAGGAAGTTTCCCATGCAAGCATTTGATTCCGATCATTCAGTTTGTATGATCTGAACAATTTCTTCGGAGGTTTCATTGTTGCCCTAGATACATTGTCAAATTTGAAACTTATCTATGGAAGAACTTGGTTCCGATCGTTCAGTTTGTGTGGCAGCTGTACGTTATAGTGGTCCTATATCGGAAGTTCCAACAAATGATCAGCTTTTTGAAGAGAAAATAACGTCTGCAAAATTTCAGAACGATATTTTAAAAACTGAGAGACTAGTTCGTATATATGCAGACAGATGGGCATGGCTAAATCGACTCATTCAACATACTGATCATTTAAATATAAACCTTTATAAGGTCTCCGACGCTTTCTTCTGGATGTCACACTTAATATAATGGGTGGCAAACTTAATATAACCTGTGATTTCTAATTACACATATCAAATTTCGAAGCTTTAACTGAAATGAAGTTCAGTTGTAAACATAAAGTTGAGTTGTTAATAGGTTACTTAGTTTTTGTTAATGTGCAAACATACATATGTGTATGCATCTAAAAATGCATTAAAAAATAGCGCTCTAAATTAAAAACTTGGAAAATTCGAAACAAATATGAAAATTTTACTAAGAAATGTCAAATATATAAAGCCTTTTATGTAAGGTTACAATACCTTTCCAGAGTCTGGTAGCGCATTTTACTACACTAGACTTCAAACTTAATTTGACAAGCTTTTGGAATATAACATTGAATGCGGAGCTTTCAAGCGGAAGTTTAAAAGCACACACTTCTTTATCGGCATTATACAATATCTAAAGTATTCCGTTCCCTTCATTGATGATGCTTTATTAACGCTCTCATCAAAATATATAAACGCCGTGTGCGATACCGACCCAAATGCCCGTTGATTCACTGAGTTTGGCACGGTATACACTGATCGACTCCTCAAATGAGCGGTAGCGCAAAATTGTTGGCTATAAAAATGTTGGTTGAGAAAAATCTGTGCTCAGTTGGTTTTGGCTGCCGGGCCTGTCAGTCTGCAGTAACGAGTAGTGAAACGGTAAACTATGCAACGAAAGCAAACGCGCGAATATTGAAACCTCAATGCCGTAAAATTAATTAAAATTGTGCAAATATTATAAATATCAAAATACAAAAATTTTATTTTCTTCGATAAACAGCATATTTTCCTAGTGCCTTTGTTAAATTATCAGTTTTAAATTGAATTATGGCCATATGTACATACGTACGAAATAAAAATATGAAGATATAAATAAACGACACTATAAAGAAAGATTGATCAATAAATTCAAAACTTAAAATTATATATTTACGTACGCCTGTGCATTTATCGCATACTTATTACGTATTGATTGAAATATAATTAAATTGTGTGTTTTAGTTTGAAGCGGTTTCAACCAGTTCCACAATAACCGTGTTTTTGTTTAACATTTCCTTTGGCTTTGCGTGAGGTTTACCCAAGCCAACACCAATAATACCACCGGCACAAAAAGAATAAAAAGTCAGTTGTGAATTGAAGTGCTGAGATTAGCCGTGAAGCAGCGAAGCATAACAACAACAACATAGGAGTAGAAGGTGAGTCGTCAATCCGCGATTTATTATGCGAATACTGTTAGCAATTATAGTTTTATACTTTAATAAGCACAACAAATAGTTTCAGGTTCTTGGCTAATAACAATATACTAGAGGTCTGAATAGATTTGCATTAATTAAACACTTACTCTATGAATTGCACTGACTTAGCGCGTTGTTGCAACATGTGTACTTGAAATGGCTAAGCGTACACACATATGAATATGTTAATTACTATTCCGGCTTTTGCCAAGGCTTAACCATTTTAGTTTTCCAGCAAAAGAGTCAGAATTTATATATTGTAAATATGTGCTTAAAGTATATACACATATAATATGAAGTATAAGTTGCTTATGTGCCATGTAATTATATGCATTGGTTCGTGTCTACTGGTAAAGTCTACATTCATTATCAGACTGTATGTATTTATGCGTATGTCTTGCATTGAAAAGAGGTTCAAAGTTTCAACGATGAATCATTATTTTTTTGATAAAAACACGGAAGACTTGAATAAAGTTCAAAATATCATTCTACTCTTGAGTATATACAAATTTAAATTAATCTGGCAGTTATGTAGCTCATGTCGTAGTACATCAATTTGTAAAAAATAGCAGTTTTTTGTATAGTAAAATAGTTTCTAACTACATAGGTGACTGAGCTACAATGTGCATATACACATACAGAAAGACAAATATGTACGACTTTATATATTTTGGCGAAGTCACAAGGTAGCACTGTTCATTTGCATTAACTCAATACTTTATTCAGCAACATCAAAAGCTACCTGCTATCGAAGAACTATTAACTTTTGTTAGTGCAAAGTTAAAGCAAAAAAAAAATACATTAGAAGAAGAAGAAGAGTGAAAATATCCGGTATAAACAAACATTTGCATATGTATGAATAAGTGCCATAACTTTATTCTGCTCTTTTTAACAAAAGAATGAGATACCAAAAAAGAAATTTACCCGGATTTTGTTTCAGGATATGAAGATTCTGTAAATGTTTAATTTACAAAAGACCATAAGGCTATATAAAAATATTAAAAAAAGTGAAAAAGTTGCATACATAATAAAATTATTTTTTTTTAGTTTAATGAATAAACAAAGGTTGAACATTTCCAATCCAAAAAATGATATGGTAAGCTCTGACACAGAGATTTGAGAACGATTGGATGAAATATCAATAAACTTTACCGTTATTCCAACCACGGTTAGTACTCTCGACCAGGCAAAGAGTTCAAGGAGTATACGGTGTATAATAATTGTACAAAATTGGATCTTTCTAGCTTAAATCGTATTTTTTTCTGTGAGTGTAACAACGGTCCTATTCCTCCCATTTACAATGCTATATTTTGAATAGTGAATTTCCAAGTTGCAATTATGAAAGACAGTACAATGGACGTACAGTACTAAAAACAATAATAAATACATACATACATAAGTCAATGCCAATTTCTATACATTTAACTACACCTCACGTACTCATTTTACACATACGACTGTGTTGATATACATATCTCTAATTATTATACTCTTACAGCATGTTGCTACAGAGTATCATAGTTTTGTCACCTAACGGTATCACCATACCATAAAGCATACCTATAAAATATCTCCCAAACCATTCAAGCTAAAATACCTAAACTAGCTCAAGACAAATCCCACAAAAACCCCTACCGACAATGTGGACAGGACAACCCGGCAGCGAATTACTTTAAAGATTTTAAATTTTACTCCCGAGATGGGATGCGACATCTTTATAAAGCCGGTGTAAAAACTGGTCAATAGGCGTGGTATAGCCCACTTTTAAGTAAAATCACATACCTCAGGACCTGCTCGATTGATTCTAACGAAATTTGATACATAACATTCTTATTTCACAGTATGAAAATGGGCGAAATCGGATTGCAACCACGCCTATTCTCTTCCCTCTTAGCTTTCACATACTCAACACAACGATTTTCTTACTTCCAGTTGACTTTATACTGCATACATCAGGGATAAGGGATCAGGGATTATCTCTGGCATATATCGACCAACCTGAGTACTCTCAATGAAAATGAGAGAGCGTGTTTTGTCGATAACAGCGTGTCTTTGTGCCGAAAATGGATTAAATTGGGTGAAAACTCCATATGATTGGTGATGGTATATTAGGTACTTTTCTGAATCTCAGGGAACATTTTATTAGTATGTAATATGTAAGTGGTATGTATTATTAATAAAAATAAATAAAATGGGGTCAATACTACTCCCAACTCCCATATGGTTACAACATGACGTTCGTTTTGCTAACAAAATTATATGTATGAGTTATATATTATATATGTACATATGTATATATATTAGGTTGTCAAATATCTCTCTTCCGCCTTTTTGCTCTTTATTCAATGCTTTATAAAAAGTGTTACAGTGATCGGATTTAGTTCAAATATGCTGGTTCATTCGTTAATTCTGTTTCCATCTGACAGGCAACTTCAGAATACCTCCCCTCGTAGAAGCCCCTCTCCTTATTTGCAAAGAACTGGGTCAGCCACTTTTCATAAGCCTCTTTTGAGTTCAACTTTACGCCAACAAGGGCGTTCGCCATGGACAGGAACAGGTGGTAATCACTTGAAGCTATATCCGGGCTAAATGGTAGATGCGATAAAACCTCCCATCATGGCCATATGGAATCTCATAGTGGATAAATCCGTTCCAATCCCTCCAAACACACAGCAAAACCTTCCTGGCCGTCAATCCCGGCTTGGCCACTGTTTCGGACGATTTACCGGCCTTCGACCACGACCGTTTTCGCTTGATATTGTCGTATGTGATCCATTTTTTGCCGCCAGTCACCATCCGCTTCAAAAATGGGTTGAATTCGTTCCGTTTCAGCAGCATATCACAGGCGTTGATTTGGTCCAGAAGTCCACCCAAACATCAAGCTTTTTTGTGTATCCAGCCTTCTGCAGATGGTTTAAAATGGTTTGGTGACTAATTTCCATCTTCTGGGCGATGTCACGACCTTATCCATGGTGTCGTTTTCACCCGCTCTGAATCGTCGAAAGCATTCGTTCGCAATTCGAAGTGATAGAGTACCATCCCCCGAAACAACATTAAGCTCACGAACGAAAGAAAGCTTTAAAATAGCGCGAATTTCGGATTCGAGATAGGGAAGTTCAACTGTATATATAACTGCTTGGATTCCTATCCTCTCGTTAACGATTTCCCTGGCTTTGATTCTTGCAAGTTGCAAGAGTGTATAATGTTTGGTTGCACCTGAACTTAGCCTTTTCTCACTTTTTTATTTTTAACGCTCAAATGTGATATTTCAATTAATAAAGTTTAATTTTTCCATGCATCTAATAACTATAACCACACAATTATGACTGCATCTAAGCGTGAATCCAAAACGGCAGTTAAAGAAAATTCCAAATATTATTTTCTTTATTCATTCATGGTAACATACTATGAATACGAGTACAATAAGACGTATACTACGTCTTTATGTAGTTACGCATGTAGTATATACATATCTGTATTAGGGAGTAAGTGTATGGTAAGCCCAAAACTGGCTATGTCTGCTCAACAGTACCGAGACCTAGTAGCTCAGTATGACGTATACATACATATGTAATTTCCATGATTTCGAACTTTGGTATACCCATAAGTTTTTGTTGTTACTTTGTTCAAGAGTTAGAGTTATTGCTAGCGGTTCCACGTAAAAGATGGCTGCATAATATGTTGTTGATCGGGTATTCACTGTGTCAGCGTAAGTAAACTAGGGCCCAACAACGCATGTGACTCGCGGTCGTGAATTGACTATACATAACGAAGCGACAATGACAGCAACAAAATTTCTTCAGCTGGTATTACATTAAACGAGCGTATGTATGTACATACATATATGTATATGTATATGCAATTAATTTGTGCGCAGAAGTAATTGCTGTTTTCTTCATAGTACCGCACTTTTTCGATTATATAAGTATGTACATATCAAGTTTTTGACTGGAATTTTAATTTTTTGAAAAAAATATGTATTCATCTGTCTATGTCAATGTTGTTGCCATTCGATATTATGCACTTATCCCAGCGCTTCTTTCAATTGTCGGAATATTTTCCAAGCTTGATTTTTGAGATAGCTTGTAGCTCTCTCAGCTGGAGTCATGGTTGGGAAATATGGAGACTGGGGCATTTTTACTATTCTTTTTGGTAAAAAATTAACGAATAATCAACGATTATAAGTTTGTATAAAGTTATTTATATTAATGTTGTTAACGTACTAACTGCTTCACTGATATTCAAATAATACCGTAAAAGTAATACCCAACCCTTCTAGCAATATCGCTCCAGTAGCATTGCTTATGTTACGCATTTAATCTTGGCTTAGAGTACTATCGTAATACTGTTACTGCAATTCTGTAGAAGTTGCGTGACATATCATCATAGTTCTATAGTTGGTCTCAGAGTAACCTTACCTAGTATTTGTTTTTGATTAGAAAACGCCGCGGTTGCAAAACCATAGCCTGGTTTATTAAATTTCGTAGCAACCGTAATTAGCAAATGAATCACAAAAAACACCGCGGAAGTTTTATTGGGCGATCGAAGTATGTAATTGAGAGAATTATCATTAGATTCTCAAAGGAACGAATCACATTAACGAATTTTTTTAAATGGAAAGAACTATGTTTTTTTTCCATAGCCTCCCTCAACCATGGTAAAAAATCAACAGGCGCATTTATGTCCGTCCTTATTAATTAAATTAATTAAATTTTCAACCCCAGTACTACTTTGTTTGTAGCAGAAAAAAATCGACTTTTAACAAGCAAATACTTAGACACTTACATACATCTGTATGCATGCACTTGTGTACTTTCTGTATAGCCTCTTATGACAGTAGAGTGGATACTTTGAACATACACATCTCCGTCTACACAGCCACTCTCTATTTGAACAGCTGAATATGAAATTTTGTGCAACTTCAGACTAAAGCACTTTATTATTATTTTTTTCTAAACTAGTATAAGGAGTTCTGTGTACTCTTTCGAGTAACTCGATGTAACAGGAGGCTATAAGAGGAATCAAGTGATTGCAGGCCTTATTTATGGATAAATGGCAAAAAAAAAACGAAAATAATTCAAATTAATTCTGAAAAGATATGAATTTATATTATTTTAAACGAAATTATAAAAAAATGCAGAGTATACCTAGTACCTCCTTGATAAAATTGTATTTATCATATACGCCACTAAAACTCTAAGTACACATTCACATGATAAATAAGCATAGCAATTATGCATGTACTGTTTATGAATGCTTTTATCTCGACAATAATTTTAAAATGTGCAATCAGTCTAACAATAGTTAATGACATGGCCAATAAAATTGTCTACTGAGATAAACTGTAGTATACATATGTATTATTTAATACTAATCAACTTCAAAAATTCGCATATTGTAAACTTTTATTTAAAAAGTGGAAATTTCTTCGTCTTCTTTTTTTGGGAAATGTAATTTGAGATATGTATCTCAACAGGTAAATCTCAAAATAGCAAATGGTTTATGAAAAGTTATGCTCAAGCTAACTTGACCAAAAATATATAAATTTAATAATATTAGGTTGTCAAAAAGTCTTGCGGTTTTTCGCTAGTTGGCGCTGAAAGCGCGTAGTTCTAGTTTTATTCGTCGCATCGGGTCATGCTGGAAAGCTCATTTCACGCGCTAACACGTGTTTGTGGATTGTCGTTTCTTTTAAGTCGTTCGTGAGTTATAGCGTCGCAAACATGGAGGCAAAATAAACAGAAAATACGGCATATTTTACAGTACTACTATGATTAAGGCAAAAATGCATCTCAAGCCGCCAATAAAATTTGTGCAGTTTATGGACCCGATACAGTTTCCATTTCCACCGCACAACGATGGTTTCAACGTTTTCGTTCTGGTGTAGAGGTGGTCAAAGATGCGCCACGCTCCGGAAGGCCCATCGTCGAAAATTGCGATAAAATCGCTGAATTGGTCGAAAGAGACCGGCATAGTAGTCATCAAACCGTTATAAACCATTTGAAGAAGCTTGGAGTCACTAAGAAGCTCGATGTATGGGTGCCACACGAATTGATTCAATAAAAATACCGCAAGACTTTTTTGACAACCTAATATATTTATATTAGGGTGGGTCAAAAAAAATGATTTTTTTGCTTGGTACTCTAAAACATTGGTTCTTAGACAATTCTAAGAAAATATATCCAATTACGATATCTTAATTTTAACGGGAAGATCAACCGTTTTACAGTTTTCTATTGTTTTCTTGTTATCAGATATAAAAACTTAAATATCACTACCAACCATTTGAAAAAATGTACGTATCTATTTCATTAATTTGTAATTTCATTATTTTAAGGCAAATTTGTTTTCTAATGAAATATATAAATCAATGGAAAAAATCGTTATAAATTGGAAGTCTTATTGTTTTATATAAAATTTACTATTTTTCATGGTACCTCATATTTTTTTTTAACTTCGTTACAATTCGTGAAGTAATTGATTATTTGGATTTATTTCTATAGAGAGAATTTGCCACTTTAACTTTTTGTAATAAAAAGTGGGTTGAGGCTGATCGACTTCGCCGGGGCCCGAAGTATGGTTATCTGTTGTACTAGATTCCAGCATAAAAAAACAAGCTACCTGGATGTCTCCGAATCGAAAAAACACCAACCAGGAAGGAAAACAGACTGCCTACCTCGCAACGTTACGATCGTCCACATCACGTGCGGGATGGGATAGATACCGAGAGTTGAAGAGGGAAGCGAGACGCATTTACAGACAGGAAAAGAGAGACGCCGAAATGCGTGGGTATGGAGAGCTTGACAAGCTGGCCGACAGTGGAAATGCTTGAAAATTCTACGAAATAATGCGGCGACTAGCAGAAGGTTTCAAGACCGGACCATAATCTTGTAGAACACAAGGAAGTGATCTAGTTCCCAGTGCCCAGAGCATACCAAAATTATGGAGGAAACACTTCTCCAGGCTGCTGAATGGCAGTGAAAGTAGAACGGCAGGAGAAAGCGAACCCGTTAACCGTCTGAAGAACACCAAAGCGGCGGGGGTTGATGGATTGCCGGCTGAGCTATTCAAACACGGCGGCGAACAACCGATATGGAACATGCAACAGCTTCTTTGTAAAGTATGGTTGGAAGAAAGCATGCCCAACGATTGGAATTTTAGTGCGCTCTGCCCAATCCACAGAAATGGATACCCCACCATCTGTGCCAACTACCGTGGAATAAGTCTCCTCAATATCGCATACAAGGTTCTATCGAGCGTATTGTGTGAAAGATTAAAGCCCACTGTCAACAAACTGATTGAATAATTCGAGCTGCAAACCGAGAAGGTACAATCTTCTATAAGAGTGTACAGCTGCTGGTGTATGTTGATGATATAGATATCATTGACCTCAACAACCACGCCGTTAGTTCTTCTTTCTCCAGAATGGATAACGCAGCGAAATAAATGGGTCCGAAATATCTCCTCTCATCAAACAAACAGTAGTCGCACTCGTGACTAGGCTCCCATGTCACTGTTGACAGTCATTACTTTGAAGTCGTACATAATTTCGTCCACCTTGGAACCAGCATCAACACCAACAACAAGGTCGGACTGAGTAGGCAATTGAGAAGTAAAGTCCTCTCCCGACGAACAAAAACAAAACTCTATAAGTCACTCTTTATTCCCGTCCCGCTATACGGCGCAGAGGCATGAACGATGACAACATCTGATGATTCGACGTTACGAATTTTCGAGAGAAAGGTTCTGCGAAATATTTATGGGCATTTGCGCGTTGGCCACGGCGAATATCGCATTCGAAGGATCGATGAGCTGAATGAGATATACGCCGACATTCACATAGTTCAGCGAATTAAAAGACAGCGGTTACGCTGGCTAGGTCATGTCGTCCGAATGGATGAAAACACTCCAGCCCTGACGCTTCGACGCAGTAGCCGCCGGGAGAAGCAGAGGAAGAGAAAGACCTCCACCCCGTTGGAAGGACCAGGACGAGAAGGCCCTAGCTTCGCTTGGAATCTCCAATTGGCGCTACTTTGAGAAAAGAAGAAACAACTTTCGCGGTGTTGATAACTCGGCTATAATCGCATGAGCGGTTTCTACGCCAGTAAAGAAGAAGAAGAAATTAGAACTATTAAAGGAAATTATGCTTTTCTGAAAGGGTAATTTTCTTAGCAAATTTAAATAAACTGTGTATAAATCGTTATTAATAAAATACAAGTTTTTAAACTGAGAAAAGTTTACTGAAATCATTAGTGAATACATATGCTGATAAACAATTATTTAAGTAAGATAAGTTTGGGCGTAACTGAACATTTCATACTCTTGCAACTTCAAAGTATCAAAGACGGGTAAATACCTCCAGTTGCATAAGGTTTATTAAATATATGGGGTCTAAAGCAAGTTTTCACCTAATTTCTTACATTTTAGGCCCCGTCATTAGAAATAATTCCTCAATTTAATTCAGATAACTCATGTATATGTTGATATATACGGTGTTAAGTCAGCCGGAAGCTCGAAAATATGTTTATTATGTACCATATATTAGAGGTAAGGGAATTATTGATCCGATTCTATCCATTTTTGACATATAGACACATATTATATATATATTATATCAGTGTTTTCGTCGATTTTTACTTGTTAAAACGCAAGTTAATAACTTTGCAGACAAGAATTTCTCGAATTAATGCAAATTAGTAAATACGTGCTTTATTAATATGCACGTCATTTGTACACATATGTACATATACTATGTGTATATTTTATACTCTCACAAAATGTTGCTAAGGAGTATTATAGATTTGTTCACATAACAATTGTTTTTAACTTTATGGAAATCTTATAAAGTGCATTAACTAACCTCTCAAATGAGATACAATTTTTATTTGGTAATATGTTTAATGTACATACAGTGAGTGCCACTCAAAATGACGTTATTCCACAAAGTACTAATTTCTAATTACTTAATGATATTTTTATGTATTTTCTTAAATTTAAATAAGTGGGCCATTTCATGTGGTTCGTATAATTCGATGTGAATTTCTTGTTTTGCGTAAATATTGGAAGTATTATTTTATCAATGAATATTTTTATGTTTTTTTGTTGGCTATTGTCTAAAAGTTAAGAAAAATAAAAAAAAAAGAAAAAATAAAAACTAAGCTTGTTTATAACACGTTTCGTTAACTTCTCACAGGTGGGCCATTTTGAGTGGCACTCACTGTATCTTCAAAACCATTTAAGCTAAATAAACCAAAATAACTCAGAACAGTGCGGAGTGAAATGGGATTATTACCCAGCCTACTCGCTTAAGGAAAATTACTTAAATAAGTGGGTCAGAGCCTCTAGGTTTTAGTTTTAGGTAAAAACCCATACTTGAGAATTTAAGCAAATTCGGTGTGCAACATTACTCTGATGTATCTACATCTATTACGCTGAGAAACTTGGCGAAATGGGACGAAAACGATTTCACATAGGGTAACATTATTTTAGATTGCATATAATTATTTCATTTTACAGTATATAAACCAAGCATCAATAAATATATCGGAATAAAACGTTACACAAGTATTGTTTTTAAAGAGTGCGATTTATAATTCTTTCATTTTACAGTATATAAACCAAGCATCAATAAATATATCGGAATAAAACGTTACACAAGTATTGTTTTTAAAGAGTGCGATTTCAGTTCTACAAATTGTGGAAATAAGACCATAACTATATGGTTCCAAGTGCCCCTGGCTGACGTTTTATCGAACATATCGGTCAACCTGTGGGATACATTGTAGAAATAAAATATCATCTCTATCTAATTACAGTGTTTCATTTTGCCTGAAACGAATGAAATCGGGTCATTATTACTCTAGCTTGCCCATACCCAATATAAATATTTCAAACATTCCGTTGACTTAAAGTCGGTAAATGTGTAAGATAAAAAATAGGTCAACGAATTATCCCTATGTATATGATATATCATAAAATTAGATGGAAACCGTTCGACATGATTTTGGAACGTGCAAAAAGCTGTATTGAAGCAAAAGGAGACTATTTTGCATAAAATAAATTGATTTTGCCGAAAAAACCATTTGATCTGTTTTTTTTTTAAGTCCTGGTTACTTTGGAATGCATCTTGTACAATCGATACTTTTTGTAATGAGTCATAAATACACGTTTTTTGAAACTGATTTAGTAGCAATATTAACAGGTAATCGATCTTTGGTATAAAATAATGAAATTAAAAAAACCGGATACTTCCAACGAAAATAAATACTTAATATTCACAGTTTTATCTCAGTATGCTTGGAAATATGTAATATATAGAACCAAAAATCGAAGTCCACTCAAATATTAAAATTTGTATGCTAGAAGAGATTTACATTTCTGCTAAATCGTTTAATTGGTTCCTAGTTTAATTTAAAAAACGTTAGATTTTGCCATCATACTTAAAATATATATTGCACAGACAGGGTCTGATCTTTTTAAATATAACTGTTTCTGGTGGCGCCACCTATTGGTGGGTTTTTGAAATAAAAAGTCTGATCTCTTGTTGACATTTCGTAAAAATTTTAAGACAATTGGATAACTACAATCGATGTTATCGGTCAAAAAGTGGCAGCAGCTTTTGGTTATCGGTCGTAAAATGCATTTAGAACAAAGAGCAAATATTAAATTTTATTTTAAACTTGCGAAAACGTTTACTGCAACATTTCAAATGATGAAAAAAGCTTATGGTGATCAGTGCCTATCCCGTAGTAATGTGCAGGAGTAGTTTATGCGATTCCAAGAAGGTCGTGAGGACCTCTGTGACGATCAGAAGTCGGGCCAAAAAAAGTCGTCTTCAGAAGTCAAAAATAAAGACAATGCTGATTTGTTTTTACAATTCCGAGGGTATTGTATACTGAGAGCTCGTCCCACCTGGCCAAACGATTAATGCTGTGTTTTACCTTGGTGTTATGAAGCGTATTTTGTCACGTATTCGTCGTGCTCGACCACAATACCGTCACTCACCCTACTCACCTGATCTGGCACCATGTGATTTTTACCTATTTGGAAAACTTCATTTGCGCATGAAAGGACACTGGTTTCAGGACACTTCAGCTATCCCAAAGGCGACGACCGATATTCTCAAGAGCATTCCGAAAAATGACTTAAACACTCAATGCTAATTGACTGGGTTAAACGCTGTATCGAAGCACAAGGATACTACATACTTTGAATAAAAAAATATAACTTTTGAAAGATATTAATTTTTTGTTGTTTTTTTAGCAGTCCTGTTTCTTTTGCGACAGACCTTGTAAGTGTACAATATTTATGTTCGAGTTCAAATACAAAATTGTATTGAAATAGAAACAACTCACAATCACGTCGATTAGTATAGGGAAGATAATTGCAACTCAAATTGTCGACTTGTTACCGATAATACTGAATTACAAAATTAATTTAAACAAATTTTCATAGAGTTATGTGTTTTTGAAATAGTGGAGGAAAAATAGAATATTCTTCGTTACTAACACGTTATCTCAAAAAGTTGCAAAAAAAAATTTCAGAAAATAGCGGCTACTCAAAATTAAAGATTTTTTCATTTATTTTTTTATTTTATAATTTTTTTTTTTTTAATTTTTAAAAAAGTATCCCGTTGCCCAGACACTAAAATCGATATAATTTCGGAAAAATTTTGAATTTTGCGAAAGCTTTTCAGGGAGATATTTTTGAAAAACGAAAACGAAATGAAAAATAGTCTTAAGTTTTTCCAAATTCTTAGACTAGAATACCCGTTTAAGTGAAGCCAATGCAAATAGCTCTACTCTTAACATCACTTTTGTTCATTTAAATGGCCCATTATGACAAAAAAGGCGCTATAAATAGATGCAAAAAATGACACATATTATCTTAAAATTATAAAGTAATAATGCAAAGTAATTAATGAATCATATGGTTGTGATCATGGCACCATACAGCGTATACTTTATCAGAACTTAGAGTATTTTATCGCAGTACTAATACCATAATGTGCAAGTTTAAGCGCGCTCAAAGCAATAATAGTTAAACACTTAGTGAATTATATAAGAAGCATTCATCGTTTAACATTTAACAAGAAAATAATCAGTATGATATTGAAAAATAACAAATTTTGCTTCTAGTCAAAAGAGATGAATCACAAACTGGATGAAAGAAAATTCCCCCCAAGGGTAACAAAAAATTATAAAGTATAATTCAGAGAATAATATTTGCGTGCAAAAAAGTGGGAGTTTACAAATAAATATGTTTACTTTATTACATTCAGACTGTAAAAATGGTCAACTGTGTAGTCTTGACGAAAATTTTACACATTACATATAAAATTAGACACTAACAAATAAGAGGTTGTCAAAAAAGTCTTGCGGTATTTTCGCTAGTTGGCGCTGAAAGCGCGTAATTCTAGTTTTATTCGTCGCATCCGGTTATGCTATACCTTTTTGAAAGCTCATTTCACGTGCTGACACGTGTTTGATTTATTGTCATTTTTTTTTAAGTCGTTCGTGAGTTATAGCGTCGCAAACACGGAGCAAAATAAAGAGAAAATACGGCATATTTTACAGTACTACTACCAATAAGGCAAAAATGCATCTCAAGCCGCCAATAAAATTTGTGCAGTTTATGGACCCGATACAGTTTCCATTTCCACCGCACAACGATGGTTTCAACGTTTTCGTTCTGGTGTAGAGGTGGTCAAAGATGCGCCACGCTCCGGAAGGCCCATCGTCGAAAATTGCGATAAAATCGCTGAATTGGTCGAAAGAGACCGGCATAGTAGTCATCAAACCGTTATAAACCATTTGAAGAAGCTTGGAGTCACTAAGAAGCTCGATGTATGGGTGCCACACGAATTGATTCAATAAAAATACCGTAAGACTTTTTTGACAACTTCTTATTTGTAAGTGCCTAATTTTATATGTAATGTGTAAAAATATCAAGAAAATATTTAAAGTCAACAAAAAATTTTGTTCGGCTAAATTGTTGCTTCAAAGATGTCAGACTATAATTGACAACGCGTGAGATTGGAGAAAATATTGAATAAACGTCAGCTATAACAAAACAATGCATTTTATATAATTACAACAACGCTACCTACATTTTGGAAAACCGAAATGTTATTTTTTGAACGAACTGTACATAAAGACCGTAAGGAATTGTTCGGAATTCAACAACTTTTACTAATAAGAAAACAAAAACAAAAAAAAAAAAACAAGAATGCTATTTATTCATTTCTTGGTTATTTATATTCCATGCATTTACGTTTTACTTCTAGAATACTTTCTTTACACACATACAATGGAGCTACCTCATGAAAATCCAGCCTTTATTGGAGATGATGGAAAATCTGCACGCGGCCAACCGAGAGTCTTGCGAAATTCGGATGAAGAGGCAGTAAGTACTGGTGTTTTATGGTTGTAAAATAAAACTCAAATCAATTTTGTTTTTGTCTAAATAGAAGCTATCTGAAAATGACTCTGCGAAGAAGGAACGCGCCACGTGGGGCAAAGGTGTAGAGTTTCTTTTCTCTTGTATTGCTATGTCTGTGGGACTGGGGAATGTATGGCGCTTTCCTTTTACAGCACTGGATAATGGCGGTGGTGCTTTCTTGATACCTTATCTAATAGTATTATTTTTAATCGGTAAGCCGATTTATTATTTGGAAATGGCGATAGGACAATTCTCGAGCAGTGGATCAGTGAAAGTATTCAACTTGTGTCCAGCGATGAAGGGTAAGGAAGCATCTTTAGCATATATTCATTTGTCTCTGTATGTTATGAATTTTAGCTGGAGTACATGCCTGCGTACGTAGTTTTTTTGCTTATGTATCTTACAAAAAGTTGAGAAACAAGTTAACAGAATTAAATTCAAAATGTAGCATACAAATTGAAGGAAACTGTTTTATAACATTTTGATTGTATGTAGAACGAGTATCTAGAAAAGTTAACTTATTTTATGAAATATTATTATATTATCATTGTTAAAATTTAGAGTCAAGACAATTTTATATGCTATACTAGCAACTCAGCACCGAATAGAGACATTAGAAATACATATGTATGTATATGACAGCAGCACTACCCAAGGGATTGTATGATACTTGATATTTCATGTAGAGATTTTAATTATTTAACTTTCATCAATTTACAGCGTTTTGTTCAAGCAAATCTTTACTACGTAACCTCAAAACATATGCCCAATAAGTGAGAGTGCTTTCTAAAAGACATAATGGCGTTGGAGTATATTGTATAGTTAATTTTAAAAGGGGTGAAACTCCATACAAATAGTTAAGTACCGTTTCCACGATGGAGCTCGGAAAGAGTTTCTGTGACTTTCCACAAATTGTAATTAAGTTAGAAAAAAGGTGCTGTGTTCGTATAGATAATATAACTAGTAAACATCAGGATATGAACATAGTTGATAATATTGGGTTGTCAAAAAAGTTTTGCGGTATTTTTATTAAATCAATTCGTGTGGCATCCATACATCGAGCTTCTTAGTGACTCCAAGATTCTTCAAATGGTTTATAACGGTTTGATGACTACTATGCCGGTCTCTTTCGACCAATTCAGCGATTTTATCGCAATTTTCGACGACAGGCCTTCCGGAACGTGGCGCACCTTCGACCACCTCTACACCAGAACGAAAACGTTGAAACCATCGTTGTGCGGTGGAAATGGAAACTGTATCGGGTCCATAAACTGCACATATTTTATTGGCGGCTTAAGGTGCAATTTTGCCTTTATCATAGTAGCTCTGTACAATATGCCGTTTTTTTTTCAAACACGTGTCAGCGCGTGAAATGAGCTTTCCAAAAAGGTATAGCATGACCCGATGCGACGAATAAAACTAGAACTACGCGCTTTCAGCGCCAACTAGCGAAAATACCGTAAGACTTTTTTGACAACCTAATATACCGGAAGGGGTTTATTTTTTGAAGTCGAAACCACTACCTACATTTATTAAATCAATTTCCAACTAAGCGTATATACGTACGTATGAATATACTTATATCAAGGCATGTTCTTCTTTCAATTCTAAGTATTTTAATGGATTCGTTCGTAATATTTTTTGTAAATTCTTTGTGAAATTTGTCATACCATGTAATACTTTAATTTCCTCTCATATTTGTGAATGCTTCTGATAATTTGAAAGGTATTGGTATTGGTCAAGTGTTGTCCATTTCGTTTGTGACCACCTACTATGTGGCCATTATGGGCATGATTGTACGCTATTTGTTTGATTCATTCAAATCCCCGCTACCGTGGACAGTCTGTGACGATGCATGGAGTGAAGCCTGCGTTGCATCTGGCACAATGCCCGCGCCAGAACCTATAATAGAAATTTCAACTGGAGTGTCATCAGTAGTAAACAACATCACATTACATAATGTCAGTGCGCTCATAAACGCGAGTGTTATGCCTCATCATACCAAAACCATTTCATCTGCAGAGTTGTATTTTATGTAAGTTTAATATTATAAATGTTTCTTAAATAATAACAGTAAGATTGTATTTGTATCACTAACCGACATGCTTAGTAAGATATAACATATTTGTGCTTTCAAAAATTTCCCTGTCATCCATTCAATTCGCTTATTTTCTTGGTATTCAGTTAAAATCAAGTCCCATTTGAAATGCACTTGTATCTGATGCTGATTTTACAGTTATTGCGTGATACATTCTTAAATAAAATCGATTTAATTAATCAATAAAAATTTGCTTCGATCCGACACGTCAAATTGAAATATTTTCACAAAACGATTTGCGTAGGTACCCAGTCGGGAAAATTCTTCGGTACTTTACCAAAATAGAGAATTTTGTACCGCGAAATTCAAGGAAGAGACAATTCTTTTCCTTTCTTCACTTTTCTATATTTTAGATCATGAGTGGATGTGTGTACGAAGCATTAAAAAATAGGAAAGAGTAAATCGGTTTTCTGATTGAAAGTTTAAACTTTAAGCAAGAGTTAAGAGTTTATGACTCAAACTGCGATTAAAACACGGATATTTTTTTAGTATAAACTATTATTGTAATTTTTATTTTAATACTAGTTTCCACTTATTATAGCAACACGCAAAAACAATTTAGCTGGCTAATTCGGATTCAAAGATTACTCTTCCAATGGTTCCGAATAGGTCCGTCTTAATTGTCTTATTTTGTGAATCAAATAGAAGATGAATACATAAATAGTCAAAACAAATAAAACAAGGGGCAGTTACTTCAACTAGTTTGTTAATTGCCTGGTATTTTTCATGTGTTTGTATCCTACGTAATGTTAATTATCAAATTCTGGGCAGAAATATACCAATTACTAACTGCTCCACCTTACTAGTTCAATTAATATTTCCTGTAATCATATTATTCTGTATTTTGTGTAAGTCCTCGGTATTTGTCAGAAAAAAAAATTGATTGCCCGACGTAATGAGATTCTACGGTGAACCTGCTTTTCGAAAAATTTGTGTAAATTTCACTTCCCATTAGTGCGTTTTAAATAAAAAAAGAAATAGTTCGAAGCCTATTTTTTGAATAGTTTAATTTTTTATTGGAGGGCGTATGTATATATAAAATACATTATTCCGCGGTTGTATGTGTGTAAATGTTTACTCCAAATTCGTATGTCGCAAACCCGAAGTGTAAATTGACTTTATTCGGCGATTCTCTGCAAATTAGTTTGTAAACAAAAAAATATAATTCTCACAAAATTCAACTATCAGCTGGCTGTTACCGCTTTACAATGTTCGTTAATGGAAGCGCTTGCCAATAAAAAAATATTTCACATGAGACCAAACATCATCAACAATAATATATCATGCAATAAACTAAAAAATATTTATCGCATGCGACTGAAATATCATCAGTACCTTCATTACTTCTTATTACTTACATAGTTGTGCAATTGACTAATATATAAGTATACAACCATATGTACGAGTATGTCTTCATTTAACTGGCTTTTAAAAAATTTATTTTCCTTTCATAATTTTTTCTTCCATGAGATTTGTACTCGAAACCCGTCATACATATGTTCATTTTCGGTGATGTTGCAGATTATGTCGCTGTCATATTACTTACCGCTTTCTAAGTATTAACCTTATTTTTTAAACTTGTAATTTCGTTTTCAGTTCATATCCCTAAAACACATATATTCATATCATAGTTTTATCTATATACAAGAGTGTATGTACACGCTTGTATATATACATAATGCTATTCACTACAACATTCTATTTGCATATAACACTTTCAAGGTATTGGCTTAGGGCAGGCTTTCATGGTATACCTATTGGCTACATATTACGAGTCCATATGTGCACTTATCGCATACTATCTGGTGCAATCATTCCGTGACCCGCTGCCCTGGTCCTACTGTCGACCGGAGTGGGGATCGAATTGTTTTGATTCTGCGCCTCGTAGTTGGCTCGATGGAGCCAAATTCATAGACACAGTTCGAACTGGCAATTGGAGTTTGGTTTACAGTAATCTAACAAAGGACTATAATAAGCGAATAATCTCGAGTTCGGAATTTTATTTTGTGTAAGTTACACCTAAGAGTTTATGGAAATTGTTTTTTTTAAGGGTTGTGGATTAAAATAATATCATTAGCTAATTTTTTGTCTGATTTAATCAAACTTGAATAACTGCAGCAAGGATGTACTACGCGAGAAGGATAACATTGATGACGGTATTGGTTTGCCGAACTGGGAACTGGTGTTAGGACTTCTTGTATCGTGGACAACAATATTTTTTGTTGTACACAGAGGTGTGAAAAGTTCAGGCAAAGCTTCGTATTTTTTGGCTTTATTTCCCTATGTAATCATGGCTGTGTTATTGGTGCGCGCAGTCACTTTACCAGGTTCCGCGGACGGCATAATCTTCTTTATAAAGCCCGATTGGAGCAAAATTCTGGATCCTAAGGTGTGTACATACGTGATTGTATTGACCAATATAATTTATTAAATCATTTTTGTAGGTTTGGTATGCCGCCGTCACTCAGTGCTTTTACTCACTATCCGTCTGCTTTGGCAACATAATCATGTATGCTTCGTACAACAAGTTTGATCATAACATTCATCGCGACGCAATGATTGTCACCACATTGGATACGTTCACATCCCTTATTTCGGGTTTTACCATATTTGGCATTTTGGGTAATTTGGCCTATGAAATTGGTACGGATGACATCGGTACAGTAGTTAAAGGTGGCACCGGACTTGCATTTATTTCGTACCCGGATGCGATTTCCAAATTCAAAACGTTGCCGCAAATATTTTCAGTACTGTTCTTCCTAATGCTCTTCATTCTTGGCATCGGCTCAAACATAGCAATGACATCATGTACCATAACAGCAATACGAGATAGCTTTCCCCACATTAAGCAATGGCACTGTGCATTGGCTATATCCGTTATTAGTTTCTTTATTGGGTTAGCCTATGTGACTCCGGTAAGAAAGTCAGTTATAAAAAAGTTCTTTTTGTTTAGTTGGTCGTATACACTTCTAGGGAGGCCAATTTATTTTGACTTTGGTGGACTTCTATGGCGCTTCTATGATCGCACTGATTTTAGGCATACTGGAGCTCTATGTTTTGGGTTGGGTTTATGGCGTGAATCGGCTATGCACGGACATCGAATTCATGATAGGCCATAGAGTAGGCAACTATTGGCGTTGGTGTTGGGCACTCATCACACCCGGCATTATGACATTGATTTTGATTTACTTTTATGCGACATATGAATCGTTAACCTACAACAATGTTCACTATCCAAGTTGGGCGTATGGTAAGTGCATTGTTAACTCTTACATAAGAATTAAAATAACAAATATATAATTTATTTTGTCTGCAATTTCAGCATTGGGTTGGACAATTACTGCGTTGGGTGTTCTCCAAGTTCCAATATGGGCAATGGTGGCTATTATACGCCAACCAGGAGAAAGTTTAACCGAAAAAGTCCAAGGTGCGTTCAGACCCGTAAGTAACTGGGGTCCATCAGATCCCTTACTTCGCGAACAATACAACAAAGATCTAGCACATGTCAACGGCTTGAGCAACACAAGTTGCTGGAGTAAAATCAAGAAGAACTTAACTGGTTAACCATTTTGATCAAGTGATTTTTAAAACAGCGGGTGCTGTTTACGACTTGCCAAATTTTTGTATTATAGATATTAAAATAAATGTGAAAACTTATTATCTAAATTATTTTAAACATGTACTTACCATAATTTAAAATACTTCGCTAGTACAAGCTTTAAATAAAAAACATTTCTCAAAACTTTTTAACAAAAACCAAATGCTACCTATTATTTAATAAATTTAATAATATTGAAGGCTCAAAAGACTATTTAGAAATTATGGAGACATGTACAGATGTAGCCAATGATTTACATATCTTTGTAAGTGGATTTATTTTTGTATATACTTGCCAGCTTCAGCATCAAGTATGAGCAGTAGTTCACCATTTTTAGGCGAAACTTTTCCAGCTGGTAAATTCTCCATATCAACGAACACACGCTATGTTTAATAAACGGAACAAGTTTGTTTGAATTGTTATTGTTATTATTGGCAATACTCACTTTAACCATTTCTGCTTTGCTTGTACCACACATAGCAAATATACAACACTTGGCATTGTTGATAAGCGGCAAGGTCATCGTGACCCTCTGTGGCGGCAGTTTAGGTGAATCGGCAATGGGTGCTATCAATAACGTTTTCTCATTGAGTAGCGCGTGTTCGGGAAATAACGAGCAGGTATGACCATCAGGCCCCATCCCCAGAAGTAACAAATCAAACTCAGGTATTGAACCAACGCTTGCACCGAACTCTCTTCTTATTTTTTTCTCATAGTCAGCGGCGCATTCTGCCAGCGGCAAATTCACGTTAATTGGTTCAAATTGATGTAACTGTAGTTCTGTTTGTGGCACCAGTTTAATTTTATAAGTGCCGTAAGTTGATTCCGGATCTGTTTCGTCAACATATCGCTCGTCACAGAAGAAAAATTTCCATTTACTTAAGTCAGTTTGAATACGTGGAATTGCTTTGCTTAGGAAATTTAACACGGAACCACCTTAATAATTAATACATATTTTACTGTTATTTTATTTAATGCAGGGTATAGGTCGGTAATAAAAACTGTTTATGTTTATACAGAATAAGAGTTATAAGGTCACTCAAGTACACAAACATTGCTGCTTAGCAACCATTAAGAACAAAAAGCAAACGCACCTGAGAGTCCAACGCGAAAGACGCCGCTTTCAACAATTGCTCGTTTCGCGCATTTTGAAATTTCGGTTGTAAGTCGCTCGATCACCTCTGATTCATTGGCCACAACTATTTTCGACATTACTTCAATATATATAATATATTATGAATTTCTAATAATTAACTTCGGAACACGTACCCGCCGGTGTATCTATCTTCAATGTAGTTCGATAATTTGACAATCAGCTGTGAAAATAAGCTTTGACCACTTGTTGCTTGTCATTGGCGATAAGCCATTCCAGTGAGCACCAACACACATGTATGTAACTACAATGTAGTTACTACATACTTATGCTCATACAAATTCATATAAATAATATAATAAGCAGAGCGAGTAAGAATGCTTTTTCATGTGAGCTTTGCGAAAAAGCTACTGTAGAAGCTTACTAGTCAGACAAATGAGAAAAATTTAATCGAAACTAAACTTTCAAAACTTGTAAAGTACATAGGAATAAGTTTATGTTTATATGTATTTATTTCGTTACTAATAAATAACGGCACAACGAGAATGAATTTTTAAATCGGTTCATAAAGATTACAAGTATACTTACGAGAATATGTTAGGCGTAGTAGGTTATGAGACGTGATGGAGATTTCAAGATTTCATAAAACCATAATTTAAAATACAAATAATACTTAAATAATAATAATATTTATACCAAAATATACATACATACATAAGGAATGTATTAACATTTTGTGTATACATACAGCCGTTGACAACTAATTAGAAACGATCCTTATTTTTTATTTAATGATCTTTCTTTTTTATTAAAACATATATTTCACAATTTGTTAGTATATTTTATTTAAACGTAGATGAAACTTAAAAACAAAAAGAAACTGGTTTATTGAAAATACGTTTTTAAAGTTTTTTGTTTTTGTTTGAATGTGCGAAATCCACGAATTGAGTGCGGCACCTAATTAGAAACGGAAGTATTTACCTTTAGTATTATTAAAATTAGTTTCTTGCGTGCTACTCTACCGTGAAGTCCCGTTGAATGTCGGAGGAACTCTTTTTTTGGGTCTGTTTCTGCCGAAGTTTTCCGTGGCCTTTTTTTAGGTGCAATATTTGCAACAGTTTCAAAATTCTCAATATGCTTTGAGGCATTAAAAATCATTTTTTTAGAATATTCCAGCTGCTCTGCAATTTAGCTGTATGACTTTTCAGCTATACGAAGGTCAAAAATAGAGCTGCGTATAGCAAGTGAACAACTGTAGCATTTTCCTATTATAAATCTTGAAGATAAAAACTTAAATTTATATTAACAATAAATGTAAAGCAAATACTTACGAAAAATGTGTAATATTATTTTTAAAACAGCACAGGGTTATGTGCATGTTATCATTGAACAACTGTTTCCAATTAGCTGTCACACTTTACTCACGTTGTACTAAGTAACTCGTAAACATTGTTGGAAAATAATAACGGTACCTAAACTTCACAATAATAAAACTCGGCAGTAAATTGAGTGACAAAAGCAGTGCGAGTATTTTGCAAAGAAAACATAACGGAAAATTTGCTCATTTTATTATTAACGAGAACTTACAAAAATAGAGCGTTTCTAATGAGTTGTCAACGGCTGTATGCACACAAGAGCGAGTCGATTTATTGGAAACAAAAACGGAAAAAATCGCGTATGCGGCAAATGCCCTACGGATCATTCTAAACAACTTAAACTAGGGGACTATGGGTCTAAAACCGCTTCATTGGGGGTGTCAGTTCACGAGCGATCAATGTGCTATAGATTGAAATTATCGCCGATCTATCGAGGATGCGATGGTTTACGTGTTTGCTTAGCGTGCATTTGTTAACGACTATTATCCTTTAGCTTATTTCCATAGATATATTGTTCGTATTATTAATATTTATCCTAAGATCTTAAATCCGACAACCACTTCAAAGTTATGCACTGATTTCGTCGTTGAGTATATTAGTACATTCGTTCTTGCTTCGTTTATTTAGGTGTGAAAAGAGTCAATCCTTATGAGCTTCTTCGTTAAGAACTGTATAAAATCCTGAAAACGTGCGTGCAGCACTGTTTGGTGATAGGTTGTAACGTGGTGGAATCTTGGACGTATTTTTTGATAAATGCATTTCTTGGACGACTAACTTGTTTTCACTTGTGAAATATCAGCTACATGTATACGATATAACAAATTCTTAAATATTTGTTGCCAAAAATAAAAAGGAAACGGACGAATTTGCCGTTGAATGTGGTTTAACAAATTTTACAATAAATCGTCGAATGTCTTGGACCTTAGGTGAAATTCGGACACATTATCTCAAGAAATGACCGAATTCCACCAAGCTGCGATTTAGCTAGACATTTTCTACGTCAATTAAGTTACAGAATGCACACTATTGTTGAAGCACATCGAAAGGTATCGGAAATGAATTGAAATGAGGTTTATACTTCAAAAAGTAATTAGAATCAAAAAAAGATTCAAATATCGTGCCCTAAAAAAAAAAAAAAACAATCAAGTCAATTCAGTTCATCATAAACACTATTGTTGACCAATTCGAGTACCCGCTAGCGTCAACTGATTTGATGCAACATGAACACTTTGTTCTTTGTCAATCACGATCGAGTAAACGGTGTGGCTGGCTTTGGTTTAAATCGTATCATGGCAGTTCATAACGTTGCGACGATTGTTTGAATCGATATGAAACTGCGGGTAAACTACGAGTAAATCTACGAGTACAGCAAACAACAACAATTTTCTGCTGGATAGATTTGAATCATATGGAACAAAAAATGTATCAGCTTTTAAAATGTGCACATGTTAAGAATTTTCAATGTGTTAACAATGGAAATTCCATCGAGTACGTACATACATATATACATACATTTGTTGTATGTATGTACTCTATGGAACTTCCATTATACATTTAACATATGAATATACATACATATGTATTTGAAATAGAGCACGAGTAAATCAGTGTTGAGGGGTGATGTACAATCCGAACGCTGTCGATCATTTCATTCATTGAAGCACGAGTATTCCGGTATTTTTTGCTAATGCGAACGTTCATAAACAACGTGTACATGAATCGAACTGACAGAATTAGACAGAGTACCGTATCAATACCCGATTATGAACAAAAATGTATTACTCTTTGCAGTTCTTTGATATTTACCTGAGCCTCATATACCTAATATAAAGATTTTCGATCCTCCTGTTGACCTTATGCTGAATATATCGGCCAATACTTGAGTTATCTCAACGAAAATTACAAAACATGTTTTACTCATAACAGTATGTCTTTGGGCTAAAACTTAACCTACCCGCTATATAAATATTACCAGGATTTTCGAACATCCGGCGGACTTTGCTCCATATGGTTGGTGATTGTTAGTGAAACCCAAGGAATATTTTTTTTATGATAATAGTTTATAAATAAAATCGGGTCGATATTACTCCAACTCCCATATACTGCTTATAATGATGACCGAATTTGTCGGTCGGTGTATGAGTTATGTATATATAGTATATATATGTATGTATATATAAAATTGTTTAGATTCCGATCCTATAGTTGATACCTGAAGTTGATTTTTGCAAGTATAATATGTTCGGTTGCACCCAAACTTGGCCCTTTCTTAGGTTAGGTTAGGTTAGATGGCTGATCAGAGATCGCACATGGACTGATAAGTAGTCCTTTGTGAAGCCATTTAAAAATCGAACTCCCGTGTTCGGACTCAGATATCGGCAAACCGTTTAGTATCCAATACAAATTTGCAGAGGCGCTTAATTTCCATGCCCGCCAGGTCGGCGGGTAGTCTGAAGCTATGCGCACCCAGGTTTCTAAGCCTTGATCTCCCAAAAGCAGGGCAGTCAAGAAGGAAGTGCTGGCTAGTTTCTTCTGCATCTTCTTCTAAGCAGCTTCTGCATGCGGCGTCCGGTAAGATTCCCAGTCTTACCGCATGTATGCCAATAGGGCAGTGGCCCGTCAAGAGCCCCATCATTAATGAGAGGCTAGCCTTACTGAGGGCAAAGAGATCACTAGATCTTCTACGATCTATCTTGGGCCAAAAGGCCCTTGCAACCGCGCAGGTGCCAATGCTGGACCATCGCCGACCGAGCAGCCGCGAGGCCCAGCTATCCAGTAGTAGAGAACAAGAGGATGCAGGAGCACCTACCCGTTCCCATTCCACCGACAGCTATTCCAGGGTACCTTTTCTTGCTAGCTCATCAGCCTTGCAGTTACCTGGGATTCCGCTGTGGCCCGGCACCCACACAAGTCTTATAATAAAAGCTCCCGACGCCAGAGACAGTGACGCCAGACTCTCTTCGACCAACCCTGAACGCACCGTGAATGAGTTCAGGGCTAGTATCGCCGCTCTGCTGTCTGAGTGAATGGTCACTTCCCTGAAGGTAGAAACTCTCTTGAGCAGCATATCTGCTGCTACCTTGATGGCTGCAACCTCGGCCTGGAAAACACTGCAATAGTCGGGAAGTCTGAAGCTGGATTTTATGGAGAGCTCCCGACAGTAGACCCCTCCACCAACCTTCCCCCCAAGCTTCGACCCATCCGTAAAGAAGCTTACTGCCCCTCTCCTCCAACGACTTCTTCCCTGCCAAACCTCCCTCGTCGGTATATGTACAGAGAAGGAGCCACCGGAGTTCGATAAGGCGACTCCATGATCCAGATGATCCGGTATGCAGTCAAAGCTTGTGAGGATATCCGAGTGCTCAGATGCACGTCCCTTTAGGAACCCAGACTCCCTGAGCCTAATAGCCACCTTTGCGGCCATACACCTTCCGGCAATATCCACCGGCGTTATGTTCAGGATTGCATTAAGTGCGATGGTTGGGGTAGACCTTAATGCACCGCACATGCTGATGAGCGCAGCTCGTTGAACGCTCTCAAGTTTCTTTGCAAGTGTGGTCTTCTGCAAAGCTCTCCACCACATGAAGACTCCATAGAACATTATGGGCTTGACTATGGTGTCATAGAGCCAGAGTACCACCTTCGGTGAGAGGCCCCACCTTTTGCCAATAGCTCCTCTACAGCAATATAAGGCAATCAATGCCTTTTTAGCTCTCTCCTCGATATTCGGTTTCCATGAAAGCTTCTTATCCAGGATGAGCCCTAAATACTTAACTGTATCCGCCGGTTGCAAGCGAATACCTCCCAATAGCGGTAACGGCGCCTCCGGGATCTTGTATCTTCTGCTAAATAAAACCATTTCAGTTTTATTTGGATTGATGGCGAGTCCACTTTCGACCGCCCATTTTGCTACAACGCTGAGATATCCCTGCGTCAACTCATACACGGTGCTTAGAAACTTTCCTTTCACCATGAGTGCTACATCGTCTGCGTAGGCAATCACCTGACAGCCAAGATCCTCTAGCTTCTTGAGAAGGTCATTAACGACTAGGATCCACAAAAGAGGAGAAAGAACCCCCCCTTGAGGGGTTCCCCTACTCACTCTCCGCCGCGCACTCGCGCTGCCCCATTCTGTTTCGACCACTCTGTCGCACAGGAGACTGAAGATGAGGTGCTTGAGGTTCGATTCGACTCCAAGACCGTCTAGTGCAGTTACGACTGCCTCTGGCAGGACATTGTTGAAAGCTCCCTCAATATCAAGGAAGGTCCCAACCGCGAAGTCCTTAGCCTCAATTGCTTCTTCAAGCCACGACACGATAGTGTGCAAAGCAGTGTCCACTGACCTTCCTTTACGATACGCATGTTGCGCTCCTGATAGATAGTCCCTCGGAATGCGCCCTCTTAGATACCAGTCCAGCAGCCTCTCCAGGGTTTTCAGTAAAAACGAGGAGAGACTGATGGGCCTGAAATCCTTGGCCGTGACATGGGAGCCCCTGCCAGCCTTCGGGATGAACGTAACCCTGACTCGTCTCCAGGCTCCCAGGATGTAACCTAATCTGATGCAGTTCGCATAGATCGGTGCCAACCAGCCACATGATACCTTAACAGCCTGCTGCAGCTGCGCTGGTATGATGCCGTCCGGTCCCGGGGACTTGAACGGTTTGAACGAATCGATCGCCCAGGTCAGGTGACGCTCATCTAGAAGACCGACAAAGGCCGTGTGGTCAGCATGCAACGCTCCGAGAGAAACCTCCGTGGGGGACCTGTTACTAGGGAAGTGAGCATCAATGAGCATCTGTAGTGTTTCTTCACTGCTCAGCGCCCACCTCCCATTTACATCCTTAAGGTACCCCAGAGACACGGGGTTTTTCGAGAGAATTCGCCTGAATCTAGAGGACTCATGAAAGCCCTCCACTTTTTCGCAGAAGCTCTTCCACGAGATCCTCTTAGCCCTTCTTAGCTCGGACTTGTATATCGAAAGTCCTGTTTTATACAGGACCCAATCATCGGGTAGCCCACTCCTACGAGCCTTGTTGAATAAGCGTCTGCAGGACGCCCTGATTTCCGAGAGCTCCAAAGTCCACCATTGAGGTTTTCCCCTGCCCTTCGGTGTTTTCAATGGACAGGAGCTCTCCAGTGCAGTGTTGCACGCCGAGCTGAAGGCTTCGACCCACCCATCCACCACATCGGCGGTGGCCAGCGCGTCCAACTCCGGTGCGCGTGGGAGAGTTTGCCGAAGCCTTCTGCGGTAACCTTCCCAGTCCGTGTTTCGGGGATTTCTGAAGGATTTTCTGGGAGGACCTTCTCCGTCAAGACTAAACGCGATATATTTATGATCAGAAAAGGAGTGGTCATCGAGAACCCTCCAGTTCGAGATCAGCGGGGCAATCTTGTGTGAGGCTAGGGTGAGGTCGAGAACCTCCTCCCTGCCTGCAGTCACAAAGGTGGGAGAATTTCCCCTATTGCAGAAACAAAGATTTTCACTGACAATAAAATCGAAAAGCGACTCACCTCTAGCGTTGGTATCCGAGCTCCCCCAGATCGAGTGTCGCGAGTTGGCGTCCGAGCCGATGATGACATCGGCACCATTCCGGGACGCTTCAGCCAAGGTCCTTCTTAGCAGTGTGGGAGGCGGCTCCACCTCATCGTCATGAGGCATGTATGCTGCGACCAGCCAGATATTCCCGGTGTCGCACTCTAGTTTTGCTGTAACTACGTCAGCGTTGCTGAAATTAGGTAAAAGAAATACCGTTAGTTCGTTTCTGACCAGCATACAGGCTCTATTTCTACCTGCATCCATGGCCGCCAGCAGCTTATGGCTTTTCGTCCTTAGTCCGGATATTCCGTTGCCAGTTAGCCACGGTTCCTGGATCAGGACCACATCGGCTTCGTCTTGCTCTAGACGAAGCAGTAGATTGGCGGAGGCCGCCTTTGCGTGGTGGAGGTTAATCTGGAGGAATCTCATCCTTCAGACCATCCTCTAGGAGCGCCAGTTCAGCGCTTAGGTCATGATCGACCCTCACCTACTCGAACAATTGTTCGAGGCTGAAGACGGAATCGCCGATTGACGAGCCGCCTCCAGTACTCGCCACGTCCGAGAGGTTTGGGTCGTTTTCCCTGGTCGCTTGACCATCGCTAACGCCTTCCCCCTTCTCCCCCGCACCTGCAGCTTGAGTGCCATCCGTTGGAAGTACCTTCAGTACTACCATTTCGAACCCATAGCTGATGGCTCCCTTGGTTTTACTGAGAGGACCGATGGACTCCGCGTTAAGCATTATCAGTGCCTGCCGATATGGTTCATCGGTTCTCTCCAGCCTTATTACCCTCCAGTCATGCGTGGGAAGTGAGGTCTTTCATCGGCGCATCTCGTCAGCTTGTGCAGCCCATGGTGCCAACCGGCACTAACACATTTTGGGGGTGGCCCCGGGTTTTCCTTGACCACCCTGAGGAAGACCGAAGAGATAGCCGCTGCTACTCTCTTCCACTCTTCATGGGAGATAGCCCCGTCCTCCCTGCTGCGGTCGAGCACGCCGAGTATCTTTGCACCAGCACCTTTAGCAATCTCGCTGAAGGTTGGCGCCGCCCCTGTTCTCGGTTTTTTGCCGATGGAGGTTTCTCCCTCGTGCGACCTTTGCCGCTTAACCGCTTGTTCGTGCCTCTTAGCCTCGAGTCGTGACACATCGGTCTCGCTCTCGCTTAGCACCTTCTTGGCCCACTCCAGCGTGTTAGCATGCTGCTCAGATACCTGACCACGCACCCACCACCGTAGCGTTCGACTATCTTTGCCGCTAATCGACGGTCCGACTTCAGCTTCCTAGCTAAAGCCCCTTTTTTTTCATAATTCTAGCAGAGGTTCCTCTACTAGTACTGGCTATTCCGCCGTGTATGAAGGCTCCACCCTTCACTGTCTTTTTTGCCGGCGGGTTTGCGCCGACTTCCCCCATCCTACCGTCTGATGCGGAGACTCCTATGAGGGTCTTAATTCTACTACTACCTGTCGACGATTTCGTCGTCCCGGGAGCAGCAGCCCCACCCGAGATAGATCTGGGTGTCGATTTCGACGCCCCTTCACCACCCTTCGTCACCTTCTCGTCCATGTTTGTTGTTGTGTCCATGCTAAAAAGGGTCCCCACTCAGAGTCGCTATCCGTCCCCCGGAGAGGTAGTCGCCTTTTATGGTCCCAAGGTTATCTCAGAGAGGCCAAGGCGAGGGTTGACGTACGCCCTTATGAGGCAATACGTTCAGAGCCGACCAGCGTAAAGAAGGAGTCCTCTCAACTTACACCTACCACGCCAACTTAATGACGACGGGGGGGGGGGGGGGGGGAACGTACTCTGAGGCCTGCCAAGGTTTTAACGGGACGGAGGCAGTTTCGACATTAGCCCGACAGCCATTTCTGATGGGTGTCACCCCATCATACTCAGGTGCCAGAATGCCGCCACCACCAGCCCAGGGTTCTAAAAGATCCAGATAAGTTTCCTATTTCAAATAACCAGTTCGGTGCCAAAAACGTCGTCAAGGGAGTTGTGAGGCCGTGAAGGCCGCAGGTCATTTGGCGTTACCCAGGATGCACCAGCGAGGAGGCGACCTGCCCTACATCCCTGGCCCTTTCTTACTTGTTACAGTTTTTAAATCGTCAACAAATGTTGCCATAATGTTTATATCATCAGCATAAGCCTAAATTTGAGTCGATTTGAAAAATATTGTACCTATGGTATGTACTCCATACCCTCTTATAACCCTTTCAAGCGTAAGATTGAATAGTAGGCATGAAAGTCCACCCTTTGTCGCCGTTTTTCGAAATGAATTCACTTGATGTAGTGTTTCCGATTCAGTACGTTCACCATTATGGCTTTAATTCGTTTATTGGGTATACCAAACTGATCTAAGACTTTGTAAAGCGGCTTATTTATAATATCGTTTGCCGCCTTGAAATCTATAAACAAGTGATATTTTGTGGTATTATTTGGGGGTCGGCTTTAGTATACCATCCCAGGATTTCGGGAATAAAATGGGTATGGTCGGATAGAGGAGATTCTCCAGATCACGAATATATAGCCGCAGGAAGCTTATAGTTTTCGAGTTATTCGCGTTTTAAGTTGAAAATTTGCAATATTTTAATTACATATTTTCGATATATAAAATTAATTTTGCACTTATATTTTTCACTTTTATATACATTAACACATCACTTATTCATTTGCACACATTTATTTTATATAATATAGTTCAAAAATAGCTTTTAATACACATTTAAATTATTGTTGAATTTGATTATTTAAGAATAACAAATGAATTGCAAACTGTCATATAATCAGTGTTACCTTATCGACATCATTTGTAAAAATAAATGTGTCAAATAATCAGTGTTACTATAGTAAAATATTTTACAAACTAAAATAAAAAAAAAAAAATATATAAAGAAATATTATACCCTAAATACAGGAAACATAATCGTTGATAAACATTAAAAAAAAATATAAAAAATTTAAGTGGCTGCCAATGTAAAAATGAGTTCTACGGGAGAAAAAAAATGTATATACCCGGTGTTGGACCGACCAGGGTTTTTTTTTTTTGAAGCGCGGCCGAAGGCCGCCCACGCAAAAAGGAGTTCTACGCGAAAAAAATTTGGTACACCCCGGTGTTGGACCGGGCGCGGCCGAAGGCCGCCCACGCAAAAAGGAGTTCAACGCGAAAAAATTCTGATACACCCTGGTGTTGGACCAACGAGGGTTATTTTTTTTTGAAGCGCGGCCGAAGGCCGCCCACGCAAAAAGGAGTTCAACGCGAAAAAATTCTGATACACCCTGGTGTTGGACCAACCCTTATTTGGTTGTTACAGCAAAGTAAATTGTGGAAAATATTATTCTTCTGCATTATTTGGGCGAAAAATTCAAAAATGGTCAATGGCAAAATCCAAAAAATACAATGGCTAATACAATCGACGTCCAGTAAACGAAAGCTCCTTCGTGCGAATGTTCAATAATACGAATGCAATATATTACAGTATATATTTATGGATTCATAATAAGGGAAAAATTTACCGTTCGGTATTAGGAAAACATTTTTTTCTTTCAGTGAGCTGTGCTCTTTTGATTTTTGTTTTTATTTTATCTTCTGTTCTCTTCAAATAAAAAATAAATTCGTAAATTTCTGTTCTAATCAATTTTTGAAAAATAAATCGCAAAAAGTCAAATAAAGTCAATTTTTTGTTTGGTGTTATAGTGTTTCGTTAGTGTCTGATGTCAGATCCAGAGCTGGTATCCTAGCAGTTATCAACAAAAAGGCTTACAGCACCATCTAAACGCAAAGGTAGGGCAACAGTTAAAAGAAGAGCCCAATGAACTCAGATATGTATATAAAATTCTGACACTGATTCATCAGAAAAATAGAGAAAAATACTTCAAAAAGCAAGAAATTTCACTTTTCAAGCTGCTCAAATCGCTACACATTGCTTTACTGAAAGTTCTCCAAAAGTGTTAATAATATAGAAACATCCACTGAAGTGCCCGTTCGTACAGCGCCACAACCGCCTCCTATTTGTGTGGATAACGCATGTAATATTATAGGCCTGTTAATACGATTGAGTAAGCTGCGGGTGAAGACACTTTTACCTACAAGTCAAGTAGGGATGGCAAGGGAAGGCTTATGTTCAATATAGTGATGGCTATATAAAAGTAGAAAGAGATATCACTATGTTAAACTAGACTGCCACACATATCAACTGAAAGAAGAGCGTGCGTATAAAACAGTGCTGAAGCACACAAAACACCTCTGGAATATATCAAGACTGAGCTTGCCGAGTAAGTTAACGATGTCAAAAGGCTTTGCCGAGCGGTTGTATGTTTCGAACCACCAAATAAATTTGATGATTTCGGGCATATGCGCAGATTCAACAAATATTAAATGTGCACAAAATCATGTAACATCTGATTGCACTAAAAAGAAACAGCAGCCTGCTGTGCGCATTGTGGAGAAGAGCACTCTGTCCACAGGGAGCAAAGTATACCAGCAAACAGCCCAACGTTTTTTTAAATTGAAGGAGCTACGAGTCCAGAACTCGGTCTACTCCACCCAGTGAAATTATTGCTGGTGCTAAATATGTCAGTTTGATTTAGAACGGTCCTGAGGTCCAGTCATATAACCCTTCTCAATCCATGTCCTCGTCAGTCGTTAATGAGGAATCAATATTGAAGAAAGTAGAAGTTCTTATGTGGCAAATGCAGATGACTGCTCAATTTAAACAAATGATTACTCAACTCATGAAATCAATTTATCAAGACTTAAAAATACCATATGGAACGGCCTATGCTAAAGCAGTCGAACACTAAGTCAAATCTAATAACATTGATGTTCTACTTGTAGCAGAAACTCATTTCAATGATCTGTCATATGTTAAAAGGGGACGGTACGATTTTATAAAATTAAATCATCCTGGTAGCAAAGCAAGAGGAGGACCTGCAGTTCCTATACAATCTGGTATTTCTTATATGGAACTTGAACCTTTACAATATCCTTGGGTCCAAGTAGCAATGGTAACGTTGCCCAGTCCTCTTAGAAATTTAACGATATCTGCCTTCTACTTTCCTCCGCGACACAATCTATCGCAGGACATCTTGACTTTGCTATTTCGAAAGATTTTAATTCAAGGTACATACGTTCTACCACCTGTTGTGATCTCTTATCTGATCACATTGCAATTCTGCTCGAAGTAAATACGCCGGTACGTGAAATGAATAAACCCACCAAAGGACTTGACAAATTGGCAAACATTTTAAATTATCGCAAATAGCTAGAAGAAAATGTGGAATCCCAATATCGCTATTTCCACTGACGCACATATGATTATCTTGATCAGAAGCATATACTATGTTCGGACCGACATTGAAAACACATTTGTATGTTGTGGAATGTAAGTCATTCGGACCGACAATGTGTGTTTTTGATGAGTTTTCACTGACAACTATCAATACGGGGATTCTCTTGCTCTTGCAAGATGACACAAAATGCAAAAGTCCTACACCGAAATTTGCAAGGACACTCATTGCAGAATCTAGTGATATATGATGGCACGAAAATAAACATGGGTTTTGGTCTGACATATTTTACAGCCATTGCAAATAAATTTTTGCGCTTTTGTTGTGACGTTGCACCAAGAAGAAATTTCTTCAATTGGTGCACCGTGCAAGGGTTTTGCAAGAACAAGAGAATCCCCTTAACAGTGAGCAGCTGTATTTGTATATGGAAAATAAACAAATATCAAGTGACAATTTAGGGCCGGCAAAATATGTCTTCCAAAAAAATCGATTAAACTAGAGCAGGCACCTATTATAATGAGTGGAATGTAAGTTTTTAAGTAGTTTTCAGCGAAAACTGTGTTTTCGTTTGACAGATTTTACATGGACGAAAACAAAAGTTTTCGTGCTAAAACCAGTTTTTCAATGTCAGTCCGAACATAGTAATACACAATGCTGCCTATAGAAGTACCTCAAAAGCTAAAATCACACAAAGCGCCCATAAGTGGGACAAATATCTCTGGTCCAATGAGGTAAAGACGAAGCTAGAGAGAAGAGACGTCCAGTAAACAATCTTTGGAATACGACTAGACAAAACAATAAGTCGATATCTAAATACCCCCAATTTTAAACTGCTGACGAACAGCTTATTCCGAATCATCAGTTTGGCTTCAGAAAATTTCATGGCACAATTGAACAATATAATAGGGTAAAAAATTTATAACTGATGGTATGGAAAATAATAAATATTGCTCTGCTGTGTTCCTTGATATCCGCCAAGCATTTGACAAAGTCTGGCATCTAGGCCTATTATTCAAATTAAAGGAAAAGTTATCGGATTTGAGACCTGTTCGTGCCCAAGGCAGTGTACTCGCCCCTGTGTTTCACATTCTTTATAAAGCAGGCCTTCCAGTGGCGACTCCATAATAACAGCTGATGATACTGCACTGCTACCAACCCTAATACAGCTTCGAGAAAACTGCAGAGGCAGCTGAATGCTTTAGAACCGTGACTTATTAAATGGAACATTGGTATCACTACCGAAAAGTCCATATAAGTAATATATACCTTCAAGTATCAAAATTGCCCTCAAGTGGCTTTAAAAGATCTCAGCTAAGATCAAAGTTGGCGCAGCTATACCGGTTTCTCATGCCAAGTCTGAAGAATAAGTTGCTAATTTATAGGGTAATACTTGCAGCGAATTCAAATTTAAATGTAATTTAAACTACTCAAAATAAAGCTCTGCGCACCATAGTGGGGGCTCCTTTCTATGTGAGAAACGATGTCCTCTGCCAGGATCTAAAGCTATTTATTGTAAAGGAACCAATCGAAGAATTTAGTAGACGCCGGATCTTCCGTTTGGAAAATCATGAAAATATATGTATTTGCGATTCAACTGCTGGACAACAGTTTACAACGTAGATGATTGAAGAGATACCACACCTCCGCTTCGCTACACTTCCGCTTTCGATTCATTTAATGTTTCAAATTTCATTTTATTTGTTTGTTTTTTACTACCATATTTCATCCTCATTGCATTTTCATGAAATCTAGTTATTGTTCTTTATATTTAAACAGATTGTAAATATATTGAAATTTACAAAAAAAAAATCCGATCTCTTCAAACTGCCTATAATATTGGATATTTTCGTATTTTGTTAATAGATGTCGTTGCAGTCGTATATCTCCAGTGCTACCAATCACATTGTATCATACCATGTAGTGTTGAAAAGGTGAGATATTAAGCTTTATTAAATCAAATAAAATTAAATTCGGGGAAGTTGAAAAAACGTTACAGTTGTTCAAAAATGAGTAAAAATAATGAAGAAATTCGCTATATTTTAAAATTTGTGTTTAAAAAAGGAAAGAACGCCACCCAAGCCACCAATTACGGAGACGATGCTGTATCAGTTCGAGTAAAACAACAATAGTTCGCTCGTTTTCGTTCTGGAAATTCCGATGTGAAAGATGATGGATTCTGATGGACATATCGTTGAAAAATCCGAAAAATTGGTTTTGAACCATTTAAAAAAGGCTGGCTACAAAAGGAAGCTCGATGTTTGGGTACCACATGAAATGTCTGTGAAAAATTTAATGGCCAGAATTAACATTTGCGATTATTTGCTGGAGCGAAATGAAATCCAACCATTTCTAAAGCGAATGGAAACAGAAGACGGAAAGTGGATCAATTACGTCAATAACGTCCGAAAAAGATCATGGTCCAAGCATAGTGAAGGTCGAAATGTTATGCTGAGTGTTTGATGGGATTGGAAAGGAATCATCCACTATGAGCTGCTCCAGCCTGGTCGAACGATTGACTCTACGTTTTATTGTCAACAACTGATAAGATTGAAGCAAGCAACCTAAAAAACGGCCAGAACTGATCAAAAGAAAGGGCTTCGTCTTGCATCAGGACAACGTTAGAACACACACATCTTTGATTACTCGGTATAAACTTGGAGAGTTTGGTTGAGAAGTTTTGATGCATTCACCATATAGCCCTGACCTTGCACCATCGACTACCATTTGTTTCGATCAATGCAGAACTTTCTTAATGGAGTAAAGTATGCTTCAAGAGAAGCCTGTAAAATTACTTGTCGCAGTTTCTCGCCGAGAAACCAGAAGATTTTTACACTGATGGAATAATGTTTCTAAAAAAATATGTTGAAATTAAATTAGACATATGAAGAGCCTATCCAATATTTTCGCCATAAAAGTAGGCTTCGATTTCTTGATTGTTTTCTTTTTCATTCGCTTTTTCTTTTCGAGTTGCAAGTTTTGCTTGATTTATAGTGAAGGACTGCATGGAAACAAAAAAGAAATTAATTGCATGACAAAACGAATATACTCGCGTTTCTAATATGATGACTTGTCCAAATCGACAATTTGTACACAAACCGAACATTTTAAACTCTTGCAGCTTGCAAGAATTAAAGCCAGGTAAATACTTTAAGGTGTAAAATTAATCAGATAGAATAAAGTCAGTCGGATATTCGAAAATCCTGATATTAGTTATATAGGGGTTAGACGTAGGAGAAGAATTATCCCTCAATATCAGTTATATATATCCCACATTGACCGGCAATTTCAATCAAAAGTCAACTATATGTACCTGGGTTGAAATATTCGGTACCTAGGCGCTTGAATAGTTTTTATGGGATTTAAACAGTTTTTGGTCATAAGGTGGCACACACTAAAGACATTAATGTTGCCAACTCTTATCCCTTTATATTAATTGATTCCTGATTTGTTCACTCGTAACTGAACGAATCAAGCGGAATTTAAAATTTTCCTATATGGGAAGTAGGCGTAGTTGTCGGATTTTGTCCATTTTCCCAACAAGACATAAGAATCTAAGAAATTTTGTCGAAATCGGTTGGTTGGGTCCCAAGATGTTGCACTTCACCGAAAGGTGGGCCGTGTTAAGCCCATTGTCCAATTTTCACACCGGCCCCCATTAAGCTCTCTCATTCCATCTCGGCGGTAAAATTTAATGTCTCTGAAGTGTTTAGTTATTGATTTATCGCTCTTTCAATAGTTTTTAAGTATGTGTGGTCTAAGGAAAGCATTAACCCGTAGTCTTTGTCTGTCTAGTCCCATCTCGGTCGAAAAATTAATTTGTTTTTACATTACCGTTATATGTATGAGTAGTGAGCGGGGTTATTCATTTTCACGCCGTGTTTAGTTACAACCCTTTATACGTTTTATTTCAATGGCGCTTTGTGGGCGTGGCAGTGGTTTGTTTTGCCAGGGAACACGTGTACCAAATTTATGTCAACGTGCAACTCTCAAAAGAATGTTCCTCCAGATAAAATGGTGTAAATCTTATAAACTTTCTTACTCTTGCCAGTCGTAAGCAAATGTTTGATGACAGGTTTAATTTCAATTCATGCTTTCTTTCTGATGTTAAAAGAGTTCGTTTAGACCCTCGTATAATGTATGTAATTGATTCCCATTTTTTCTAAGAATAGCTGAATAATAAATAATTGAACAAATCATGTAGCATATATACATACATAGTTATAACTTTCTAAGAACCCATTAATACCGAATATAAGGATCCTGGGTCCTTATTCCACTATGTGTAAAAAATCTTAAATCTTATATTCGGTATTAGCGTAAGATAAGAAGGTAGTATGATTGTAATTTTTCAAAATTTCGTTGAAAAACGAATATTGAGTTTATATGCAATATTTTAAATACTTTTTATAAGGTTTTGCAGACACCTCAGGACATTCCCCCGCCTTTGATATTGGCAATCGGGCGAGTACAGACTTCAGCAAAGCACTCTCTGCCCGAATGCGTAGCTCTATACTTGTTTTTATAGTGACTTTCTATTAATGGGTGACAAGGTTTTCCTTGGGTAATAAACAGTATTTTTTTAACAATTTTTTCTTATAAATAATGAAATGTTTTATTACAATTTTTTATTGTTACAAACTACACTATTAACAAAGAAATTTTTGGAAAAAAATATTTTAAACAAGGGCGTTGCGACGCCATTTTAGGTGACCCCTTGGAAAAAAGATGCGCCCGCGTTGGCCGGATAGCTTCTTACAGAATCATCTAAAGTAAAAAAAATACGTGTTTTAGTTAAAACCTTAACTTAAAACTTGGACGAAGGAAAAAAACTTAAAATTGGATTTTTGGCAGACATTTTTACAAGCAAATGAAAATTTCGCGACATTTTAATTGAATAAAATCCTTCGTCCAAGTCTTTAGGAATTGTACCTTAAAGACTTGCGTTAAAAGACAGCGTACTTAGCCTAGCTAGCCCCGAGCGCACTAGTTCTCAAGGCTCAACTTGAATACTTTGGACAATATTCTAGAGGTGTTGTAGAAATTAATAAGACAATAAATATAATAATTATTGGCAATAAATGCATAATGGATATTTATTCATAAAGTTCAACCAATATTGCAGGAATAGCATAACAGAAAACCCTATCTGAACATTTGGTGTGCAATATACGTATTAAGTAATTAGTGGAACGTATTATACAATTTTTCCTTGAATATAATTGTAATAAGAGGGCCTAGTTTTATGTGAATATGAGATCTGAGATACATATAAATGTAAATTTATAGATAAGAAAACTACAATAAAAACTCGAATAAATATACATAGGTTCACCATCATTTTTGTTTTGCAATCAAAACTATCTATCCAAAATAAATGAGTGTATCAGTACTCATAAAAAACCGTTAATCTTCCAATTTTTATTGAGATCGAAAAGGCTTAGTAAGTTTAAAGCTAATGAAGTTTTTTAAATTTTTCAGAAAATGAGTCAGTATTAATTATTTTGGCACATATTCGTGCACTGGTATGTATTTTATAGTATGTGTGCTTTAAATCAATTCTTTAAACCCATCATGCCCATGTTTCTAATTAACGCTAACTTTTTGTGTAGCAATTACAAATTTTTAATGTCAATTCCAGGTGGCGTACACAACGACAACAACACAGAAATTAGTGTCGATATCTACTCTTAAGCAACTCGATTTTCGTTTCGAATCGTTTAACGTCTCCGTCGGCCAAGTTTTTTAATATTGGATAATTCATGACTCTCCCTTCCATCCTTAACACTAATTGTCCATAATGGATACTCTTATGAAACGCATTGAATTTTGGATATTAACTTGTGTTCTCAACACCTCTGTTGCCTTCCGTTGGCTTTATGAAAAAACTTCTCACGTTATTCAAATATTCACGTCATTTACGAGTTCCCTTTTCTGGCCATGTGCGCAGCTCCATTCAAGCGCTCGACATTCTACGCTACTTAGTTCTGTTAACTTTGCAATATTATACCCTCAACACGGTATATTAAGTTTTCCACGAAGGAAACGTCAGAGTCCCTTTAGAACACATCCATATGTATGTATATAAATGATAATCGTAATGAACTGAGTCGTCTGCCTATTCGTCATTATATGTATATGTATGTACATTATACATGAACTGTCCAGTTTTTCCCACAGTTTTTAAGGCGTCGACCTGAAATTTAGCATACCATCTTTTCTCCCAATATTTGGGTTAAAAATTTCAGAACTGCCGTATAGATATATCTACCATACAAACTGATCGCTCAAACTCAAGTCCTTGTATGTAATCTCTTTTATTAGTGAAGGGTATTATACCATAGGTACCGTCGAAGTTAAAGTTTTTTTTTTTAGTTTATATATGTATATGTACATATGTATGTATGCAAATACATATATTTAAGTATTTTCCGTAAAAATTTTTCTTCCTTTTTGTTTTGATCTTTAACGCGTAACTAAAACTTTCATGAACCAAAATGAGTCGAGCCAATAATTTGGTGTGAACTTTTAAAGAAGGGTGGCTATACAAACATACCAACATATTTACCTTATTTGGTTAAGTATATATGTACATATATATGAACGTGGTACATCCGATCTTAGATACTCGTATACAGCATCCACCAATAGGGATGACGTGATTTTGACTCGTGGGTGTCATTGTGCAGTAAGGTTTTCCATTTCATCATGTCATATTTCACTTGGTACAATGATTGGAAATTTTCCAAGGATATAATGCAAATTCACGTTAATTTTCTTAGATGAGGCCCATTTCTGGCAAATGTCTTTGGCAACAAACAAAGTTGTGGCTATTTGGATGAGACAATTGCATCTCCATAAGTTGACGGTTTGGCGCTAATTTTGGTTTGGCGGTATCATTTGGCCTTATTTCTTACGAAATGAGGTAGGAAGTGGCGTTACAATCAGTATGGAACGTTAAACCACTTTGTTGATCGATTTTTTACTGTTAAATCAAAAATTTAAGCCAATCAAACAGCAACGGAGCTCGACGACCTCGAAGACACATGGTGAAGGGGTTCATCGAAAATTGGCTTAAATGAATGAATATATGCAAACGGAGCCTTGGTGGCTATTTGATGGACATTTTGTTCAAAACGTAGATGGCATATAATTATCTGCTTAAAGAAAAATATAAACCATTTTGAGAAAATTTTAGCGTTTTATTTCATTTTAACAGCGCGTCGTTCTTGTAGGTAAACCCTTTATATCATATGAAAGTTGATTTGCACAATGTGTTTTTAAATCGAAATTTTGGCGAGTAATTGATTTTTTGGTTTCGCACGTGGAAACATGAACTGTCACAATATTTAAAAAGTGCAGTAGAATCAGTGATTTTCGGATTTAAAGGCAAATTAGCCAATGTAGTAAAAAAAGTATTGGCGTTCTCATTATGTTTACAAGTTAGTGGCAATTAGAAACATCAAGTGAGCTGTTAAGAACCACTGGGTCTTCCGAGCTCAGGGGATTATTGCCTAGAATATTTTTATTAACAAGTCACAGGCAATCCCGATTTTCCAAACACTTTAAAGCAAATCAAGCGTATTGGATGACTGCTTTCAAATATTTGAATGAGTACCAGGAATACATGACTTTTTCTCATATTAAGTCTTTATCGGAATTTTATTTCACAGCTAACAGACGGTATTTACATGCATGTACATATATACATATATAACGGGTGATTTTTTTGAGGTTAGGATTTTCATGCATTAGTATTTGACAGATTACGTGGGATTTCAGACATGGTGTCAAAGAGAAAGATGCTCAGTATGCTTTGACATTTCATCATGAATAGACTTACTAACGAGCAACGCTTGCAAATCATTGAATTTTATTACCAAAATCAGTGTTCGGTTCGAAATGTGTTTCGCGTCCGTGTCCGATGAGCGATGAGGCTCATTTCTGGTTGAATGGCTACGTAAATAAGCAAAATTGCCGCATTTGGGGTGAAGAGCAACCAGAAGCCGTTCAAGAACTGCCCATGCATCCCGAAAAATGCACTGTTTGGTGTGGTTTGTACGCTGGTGGAATCATTGGACCGTATTTTTTCAAAGATGCTGTTGGACGCAACGTTAAAAAAAAAAAAAAAAAAAAAAAAAAAAAAAAAAAAAAAAAAAAAAAAAAAAAAAAAAAAACCCCCCCCCCCCCCCCCCCCCCCCCCCCCCCCCCCCCCCGGCAGTTTTTTAGAAAAATTATTGCGTTTTGTGTGATGTTACCAAACGATCCCAAAGTCTTAAAATCTTATATAACAACAAACTGTTTACCAGAAATTGTTGTGTATGTGACAACTGGTAATACTCGTATTACCGTTAAAAGTATCATAACAAGGGGTCAATTCTGTAACTCGATTCGAAAACAAATTTACTCGAATTCGGATTTTATATATTCTGTAACTCAATTTTCGGATTTTCAAGCCAATTTCGAATAAAATATTCGTTAGCTTTTGAGTTGTAGAAAACAAAAACGAAAATTGTACGTATTTAAAAAGAGGATCCGAATTTCGAATAGAATACATTTACGAAACGAGATACAGAATAGGGCCCCAGGAATACATGACTTTTTCTCATATTAAGTCTTTATCGGAATTTTATTTCACAGCTAACAGACGGTATTTACATGCATGTACATATATACATATATAACGGGTGATTTTTTTGAGGTTAGGATTTTCATGCATTAGTATTTGACAGATTACGTGGGATTTCAGACATGGTGTCAAAGAGAAAGATGCTCAGTATGCTTTGACATTTCATCATGAATAGACTTACTAACGAGCAACGCTTGCAAATCATTGAATTTTATTACCAAAATCAGTGTTCGGTTCGAAATGTGTTTCGCGTCCGTGTCCGATGAGCGATGAGGCTCATTTCTGGTTGAATGGCTACGTAAATAAGCAAAATTGCCGCATTTGGGGTGAAGAGCAACCAGAAGCCGTTCAAGAACTGCCCATGCATCCCGAAAAATGCACTGTTTGGTGTGGTTTGTACGCTGGTGGAATCATTGGACCGTATTTTTTCAAAGATGCTGTTGGACGCAACGTTACGGTGAATGGCGATCGCTATCGTTCGATGCTAACAAACTTTTTGTTGCCAAAAATGGAAGAACTGAACTTGGTTGACATGTGGTTTCAACAAGATGGCGCTACATGCCACACAGCTCGCGATTCTATTGCCATTTTGAGGGAAAACTTCGGACAACAATTCATCTCAAGAAATGGACCCGTAAGTTGGCCACCAAGATCATGCGATTTAACGCCTTTAGACTATTTTTTGTGGGGCTACGTCAAGTCTAAAGTCTACAGAAATAAGCCAGCAACTATTCCAGCTTTGGAAGACAACATTTCCGAAGAAATTCGGGCTATTCCGGCCGAAATGCTCGAAAAAGTTGCCCAAAATTGGACTTTCCGAATGGACCACCTAAGACGCAGCCGCGGTCAACATTTAAATGAAATTATCTTCAAAAAGTAAATGTCATGAACCAATCTAACGTTTCAAATAAAGAACCGATGAGATTTTGCAAATTTTATGCGGATTTTATTTTAAAAAAGTTATCAAGCTCTTAAAAAATCACCCTTTATGTATATGTGTAAACACATTGATTACTAATCGAGGCTTATTGAGAAGACACGGCCCCAGAAGGAGAGTGGTTGTTGCACCGCAGAAATGTTTTCGCGGTAAACATTTATGGAGATAAATGGCCGGCACCACCACGCTTTGTAGCTGAGTGGCACAACCGTTGTGACAACACGTTGGTCAGCATCGCATTTGGTTTGGTATGCGGTCGGCTTAAAATTGGCAACTACTTTTACAATAGCTTTAAAGCTTTAGGTGAAATAATGCAGGCAAACGTAACTATTTTGTTAGAAATCGCTTAACAAAAATTCTAAGCGGATATACATATAGTGTGGGCTATTGTAGAAATTCGATGCTAAATATTTGTTATCTTAAGCATCTTCGAAAATGGAAGAACTTTTTACTTAACGTTTAAAGAAATATAAAATACACTATAAAAATCTAGTTTATCGTTCCCAATAACATGACTAACAACGCCAAGCATTTCTACAATCGACACTTCGCAGAAATTTTCCGACATCCTAAAAGAGTTTTCTGAAATTACCTGTCCGACATCACCTGATATTCGAATTAACACATCTGAGGTTCATCGTATCATCGCGACCGGCTACGTACACCCGACCACGACGACTGTTGCTGCAAAAGTTAGCAGTTGCGAGGTCAGCATTTTAGTTGTTAATTAAACTAGGAATTCGTCGTCCTTCCTGCAGTAACTTGGCTAGTCGATTACACTAAATGCGCAAAGCCGACGGGTCGTGGAGGCCATGCGTGGACTAGATCACTAAACGCCGTGACAGTACCGGACCGTTACCCGCTGCCTTTCCTGCAGGACGTTTCTACAATCTTAGCAGGTAAAATTGTGTGTTTCAAAGACTGACCTTCAAAAAGGCTTCAATAAGGGGCCAATGCATCTCGATGATATTTGCAAAACTGTCATCACAACTTCGTTTGGACTATATGAGTTCACTCATATGACTTTTAGGTTAAGAAACGATCCACCGTCTAATGACCGAAGCGTTTAGAGGTTTGGACTTCGTATTCACGTACCTTGACAACGTTTGTAATGCATCAACGTGCCTTAACATAAGGCATAAGGCAGATTTTCGTTTAGTTTTCAACTCGTTGAGAGATTTCAACTTAAGCATCAACGTATCGAAATCAAAGTTTAGAGTTCCGACATTCAATTACGAAAGATGGGATCCGCCCACTTCGTAGGTGTATGGATCCCACTTCCGACTGAAGCGTTTTTAGCTATGTTGAACTTTCATCGTTGATTTGCAATGATTCTGGTAACAGAAAAATCGACACTCTTCATTGGACCGAGTCAACTAACCCAAAGGTGCTTGACATGTGTGCTATGATCATTTTTGCTTTCCGTTAGTCGCTACACAAGGCGACAGACCGACCAACCAGGCAGCTCAACTTTATATATCAGGGCACTACCGATATACGTCATGTTAAAGGTGAAGAGAATGTCGCCGCTGATCTTCGCGAATACAACCGCTGACTGTGGCTACAATCAGTTACGACGAGTTAGCCGAGAATCAAGTCAGAGATGGATAATTTAAATTTCAATGGTACAATCCATCATTCCCTTAAGGGGTCAATAGGGTAATATGGCCTATTTTTTGACATTTTTTCATAGAAATTTATATTCTACAATAGAACTTTTTTCACATATCATGAGGTATATGGTGGAGTGTATAAACAAATTTTTTCGGAATTTTTTGATGAAATCTGTCGGAGAAATGGCTGGGAGAATGAGATGCGTTTTTTCCCTGGCGGACACGATATCTCATGTTGGGATCACCTGAAACACAAAAACCCAATTTATTCTTAAAAAGTACGTGAATGGTTATAGCCCCTTCCAGAATCAATAAAAACTGTTGATAAATAAAAAAAGGAATTGACGGTTTTTTTTAATTTTTCCTTCTCCCCATGTTTTTCACATAAATTTTGTCATAACATTGTCAATAAATTCGGTAACTAAGCCCGGTAAAAAAGTGTGTTTTGAGAAAAACGCTTTTAAAGTTTGAGGTGTGCACTCCGAGCGCTCCGAACGCCGAGCGGTATTATTATTTTTGGGCCTTTTTCGAAACCTTCCAAAGGTAAAGTGGGTTTCTACATTAATTTTAAGGGTATATGGGAACAGAAAATGCCAAAAAAAAAACAAATATTTGTGAAAAAAGACTTCTCTACTGATCCCTTAAGCTAAAGAAAATTTATGTACCAAGAGAGTCTTTTGTGAGGTCTCTACGGGTCACATACATACGTCCATTTGTAACATCGAAGTTTCGCTCAGCATTCCTGCAAGCAACGCACAATTTTTTGCATCCTGGCATACGCGTTACTTCAAAGCTGACTATCGAGCGATTTATTTGGCCAGGCATTTAACGTAACACTAAGTTATTTGCTAAGAACTACATACATCGGGTGCAAAGGGAAAAAAATCAACCGGCACAACAAGGGTGTACAAAAATGCCGAGAGTTTCTCAGTCAACGATTCGGGTACTTACACAGTAGACCCGGGTAAGTACCTGAACATTTTAGGAAAAAAATTTAAATTTTAAGTGTGCTTAAATTGGCTGTTAATAGCGGCTACTTCTATTTACAACAGAATAACGACCCAAAACACACGTCTTATCTTGCACGTGAACGGTTGTTATGGAATTAAGAATAACTCCATAGGTCAAGAAATCACTAGACATTAATCCTATTCAAAATATCTGGAACTTTTTGGAAAACCGTATTCGAAAACATCAAATTTCTTCAAAAAGAGGCCAAAAAGCTGGATCAGGGATTTAGTAGGTCAAAATATCCGGAAATAATACTAGAAATCGAGTGGGGACCATACGTCGACGTCTAGACACAAAAATAGCAACAATATGTAGGTCAAAAGCCGCTAAAACTATTGTAATTACTTTTGATTTATATAAACAGTCATTGGTGTACGTAAACTCTTTTGATATGAATTAGGCACATTGAAACTTTAGCATTAATTTATTTTATTTGTGTAAAAAAAAATATTTTAATATGCTAAATTTCATGTTAAATATACATCTTTTGAAATGGTTAGAAAAAAAAAACAAAATGTATTCATTTAATAACAAATAAACATGTCTTAATTTAATAAAACTAGGTGTATGTAAATTTTATTGGTCTACTGTACGTGAACTAATCCTTAAGAGTGTGAGATATCGACCTAAAATTTTGCTCACTTTTTTTCTCTCCAAGAAGCAGCTCATATGTTATATGGTACATTATAGCATATAGCTGACGTGCAAACTGAACAATCGGAAAAAAGTGCTTGTTTGAAAACATTTTTCATTTGACAAAATATCTTCACGGAATTTGGAATGGATTATTAATAATACAATCTGCTAAGATAAAGTTTAAGTACATATGTACATATATCAGACCACTGTAGGACAAACTGAACGATCAAAATAATGTCGTTGTTAGAAAAAATTTTTTATTTGGTAAGATATTCTCACGGATGGAGAGGAAGATGATTAATTTCTATCGTCATTCTGATAATTTGATTTTATATAACACTATATAGTTTTAGAATTTACATACATACATCCGTTAACTGAAAAAAACTATTGCTCTGTTTTGTTTGGTTCAAGAAGCACTCTTTGGCAATGCACTGTCTGAAGTTTCGCTACGGATGTTTATACGTATATCTGTACACATGTGTATAATAACGGAAATGCCGTTTGTTTACAATTTCCTCCTTTCGCTATTAATTACGACATCTTCCATTAACTGTTGATCGCGAAAAGGCATGCGACTGTTTAGAATGCACAGTGCGTTTGTGTATACATATAAGACGAATCCCCAATGATAACAAGTAGGATATTTGCAAAATTCTACTGACTAGAACGAGTTGAAGAAGTGGTCCTAGGCGTGACCTGTATTAGCTGGATTTTTGTAAACAGTCATAGGTTTATTCGTAATCACTTTCCAAATTATAAGAAAAGTCAAAATTACATACATTTGAAAATTGTAAAAATTAAAATTCTGTTATTATTATAAATTAATTTGTAGTGTAAAATTAATATATGCTATAGACGGGATTTCAAAACATCCACTTTTAAGCTGGTGGAGGTAGGAATGAGTTTTCAATTTTTTTTTATCTAATCTCTCACTGTTTATAATATCAATCATAATGTAAATCATTATTTTGAACATATAAGGAGTCATGTGTAGAAGTTCACGCAAGTGAGGAAAGTTCTCTGATCGCCATTCACTTGGGAGTGGCCAGAAACGATTCTTTTACATATGACTCAAGCAGCTCACGACTTCCGGTCTTTGATCAAGTATCCTCTGGGTAGCCAAAGAACATCCGTTTGAAGCCGAGCTAAAGTGAGAAGGCGAAACATCCCCTGCATAGGGTTGTGCGCTGGATTTGGGACCCGCGACGTAAAAAACACCCCCAATGAAAAATAAACAACTGCCACGGATGAGAGACCCCCTTTTTGATGACGACCATGGCAAACGAAATAAGGACTATGATTTGAGGGCATGCACCTGGAATGTCCGGTCCCTTAATTGGGAAGGTGCCGCTGCTCAGCTGGTAGATGTCCTCGTAAAGATAAAGGCTGACATCACCGCCGTCCAATAAATGCGATGGACGGGATAAGGAAAGAGACGAGTAGATCCTTGTGACATTTATTACAGTGGCCATATAAAGGAGCGAAAGTTTGGTGTTGGATTCGTGGTGGGAGAGAGACTCCGTCGCCGAGTACTATCATTCACTCCGGAGAATGAACGTCTAGCCACAATCCGCATCAAAGCGAGGTTCTTCAACGCTGACTTGCGCCTACGCCCCGACGGAAGAGAAGGACGATGTGACCAAAGACGCCTTCTATGAGCGCTTAGAGCGCACTTATGAGAGATTCCCCCGCCACGATGTCAAAATCGTGCTTGGCGACTTCAACGCCAGGGTGGGCAAAGAAGGTATCTTTGGCACTACGATCGGTAAATTCAGCCTCCACGAGGAAACATCCCCAAATGGGTTGAGGCTGATCGACTTCGCCGGGTCCCGAAATATGGTTATCTGTAGTACTAGATTCCAGCATAAGAAGATACATCAAGCTACCTGGCTGTCTCCAGACCGAAAAACCACCAACCAGATCGATCATGTTGTGATAGACGGAAGACACGTCTCCAGTGTTTTAGATGTGCGTGCGCTCCGAGTTCCTAACATCGACTCGGACCACTATATTGTTGCAGCCAAAATTCGCACTCGCCTCTGTGCAGCATAAAACGCACGCCAACAAACACAAGGAAGGTTCGACGTCGAGAAGCTGCATTCACAACAGACAGCCGAAAGATTTTCCACTCGGCTTGCACTCCTGCTCTCTGAGAGCACTCGTCAACAACTCGGTATAAGGGAACTGTGGGACGGCATTTCAAACTCCTTACGTACAGCTGCAACCGAAACCATTGGTTTTCGGAAAGTGCAAAAGAACAGCTCGTACGACGAGGAGTGCCGTGTCGCAGCGGAGAGAAAACAGGCTGCCTACCTCGCAACGTTACGATCGACCACAACACGTGCGGGATGGGATAGATACCGAGAGTTGAAGAGGGAAGCGAGACGCATTTGTAGACAGAAAAAGAAAGAAGCCGAAATGCGTGAGTACGAAGAGCTTGATAAGATGGCCGACAGGGGTAATACTAGAAAATTCTACGAAAAGATGCGGCGACTTGCAGAAGGTTTCAAGACCGGAGCATACTCTTGTAGAACCCCCCAAGGTGATCTACTCACCGATGCCCAGAGCGTACTTAAATTATGGAGGGAACACTTCTCCAGCCTGCTGAAAGGCAGTGAACCTGATTCCCCAATCGATGACGATGGAGCAGACGTTCCATTGCCCGACCATGAAGAAGTTCGAATAGCAATTGCCCGCCTGAAAAACAACAAAGCGGCAGGGGCCGATGGATTGCCGGCCGAGCTATTCAAACACGGCGGCGAAGAACTGATAAGGAGCAGGCATCAGCTTCTTTGCAAAATATGGTCGGACAAGAGTATGCCCAACGATTGGAATTTAAGATGCTATGCCCAATCCATAAAAAAGGAGACCCCACAATCTTCGCCAACTACCGTGGGATAAGCCTCCTCAACATCGTACACGGTTTTATCGAGCGTATTGTGTGAAAGATTAAAGCCCACCGTCAACAAACTGATTGGACCTTATCAGTGTGGCTTCAGACCTGGTAAATCAACAACCGACCAGATATTCACCATGCGCCAAATCTTGGAAAAGACCCGTGAAAGGAGAATCGACACTCACCACCTATTCGTCGATTTCAAAGCTGCTTTCGACAGCACGAAAAGGAGCTGCCTTTATGCCGCTTGTCTGCATTTGGTATCCCCGCAAAACTAATACGGCTGTGTAAACTGACGTTGGGCAACACGAAAAGCTCCCTCAGGATCGGGAAGGACCTCTCCGAGCCGTTCGATACCAACCGAGGTTTCAGACAAGGCGACTCCCTATCGTGCGACTTTTTCAATCTGCTGCTAGAGAAAATTATTCGAGCTGCAGAATTGAATCGAGCAGGTACAATCTTTTATAAGAGTGTACAGCTGCTGGCGTATGCCGATGATATTGATATCATCGGTCTCAACACCCGCGCCGTTAGTTCTGCTTTCTTCAGACTGAACAAGGAAGCAACGCAAATGGGTCTGGCAGTGAACGAGGGCAAGACGAAATATCTCCTGTCATCAAACAAACAGTCGTCGCACTCGCGACTTGGCTCTCACGTCACTGTTGAAGTTTGACTTTGAAGTTGTAGATAATTTCGTCTATCTTGGAACTAGCGTAAATACCACCAACAATGTCAGCCTGGAAATTCAACGCAGGATTACTCTTCGGACCGAGTAGGCAATTGAAAAGTAAAGTCCTCTCTCGACAAACAAAAACCAAACTCTATAAGTCGCTCATAATTCCCGTCCTGCTATATGGTGCAGAGGCTTGGACGATAACAACAACCGATGAGTCGACGTTGCGAGTTTTCGAGAGAAAAGTTCTACGAAAGATTTATGGTCCTTTGCGCGTTGGCCACGGCAAATATCGCATTCGATGGAACGATGAGCTGTACGAGATATACGACGACAATGACATAGTTCAGCGAATTAAAAGACAGCGGCTACGCTGTCTAGGTCATGTTGCCCGGATGGATGAAAACACTCCAGCTCTGAAAGTATTCGACGCAGTACCCGCCGCGGGAAGCAGGGGAAGAGGAAGACCTCCACTCCGGTGGAAGGACCAAGTGGAGAAGGACCTGGCCTCGCTTGGAATATCCAATTGGCGCCACGTAGCGAAGAGAAGAAACGACTGGCGCGCTGTTGTTGACTCGGCTATAATCGCGTAAGCGGTGTCTACGCCAGTAAAGAAGAAGAAGAAAAAATAAAGGGGCATATGAAACGATTTAGGCTTCAATGAGATTAAACTTAAAGAAATATCTTGTCTTAATCACCTCAATAGTCGCAATCGAACCACTATCAAACTTCAAATAATGGCACAATTCAATAATTTTTTACAGGGGATTATTAAAATTATTAAAAACGAGTTATTTTAAATTTGCAGTTTATGGTCGATCAGTGGACAGTAATTTATAATGAATGCAAAATTGTTGCAGAGAATTTAAGGCTTGCCAAGACGTTGTTGATTGGAGGACTTTAAACTGTATGTTCAAAACTTAAATAGTGCGAAAGTCGGTGAAATCGGACTACAGCCATTTCTTCTTTTACATAATAAAATTTTAAATTCCATTTGATTCTTTCACTTTCCGGTATACAAATCAATACTAATTAATATACTGATATAAAACTTTGCACGAATATTGCCTTTGAAATACTGTCATCTTATGACCAGAATTTGTCCAAATCGGACCAAAACTGTTCAAGCCGATCAGTTATGTGGAGTCCAGTACCCACCGTTGACTTTTGACTCAAAAAATCGGCCAATGTGTCATAAATGGGTAGAAGATTTTCGAACTTCCCGATGACTTTATATCTCATATATCGGCCAACATGTGAGCTATCTTAATGAAAATGACAAAGAGTGTTTTACTCATAACATTGTATCTATAAAGTAGATCAAATTGGGTGAAAACTTGGCTCAGCCCCCATATAACTAAAATCATATGATGGTGATTATACATATGTGAAGAGCCTTGATGAAAGGAGCATTTCATTGTTCGCTTTGATTATAATCTATTTATGATTCCGTCGAATAAAGATGTTTAATTCTTTTAATACGTTTTAAAGCACTTGAATAAATTTCCCGATTTTTGATCTTTGCAAGCAAGGATATATTGTATAATGTTCGAATGCACCCGCTCTTGGCACTTCCTTACTTGTTTATTTTATTTCCTTTGCCAAAGAAACTGTTACGCCATATGTTTCTATCGTCTTGTCCATAACAAGCTTTGTTATCCTAGTTTTTTAAGACAGTTTCATCTTTTTCTATAATTATTATATTTAGTTCCTGTTTAGAAACATTTCTTTAAATCTTGCCTCCTGCAACCAAAAACTGCTATGCAAATAATAATACTGATACTCGTTTTGGACGATCCATGTTGTGGTTTATAACCTATACTAGTAAGAATCCTTAGATTTAGACTTAAGAGAGAAACAGCGAGATAGAGTCAGAGTAAAGTATAGAAATGCAATTATTATTTCAATAATTTAAAATAATTTAAATTTTGTAAATGTGGTAAATATCCACGTGATATCGGTTATGCCAGAAATAAGTTAACCAATTAAACAGCCCCTCTATCCAGTGCAAATACAATATTCATGGCGATTTAGTGTAGGAGAGCATGTACATACATACCACAAATATTGCGTGGAGCTTTTGGCACAGTTGCCACTTTCTTGTTTGATGCGGTTCATTGTCGTTTGTGCGAACTGTTGCAGCTGTCTAAACTTGGAATTAACAGAAAAAGGTTGCCACCCCCAGCGCAAAACCATGTATTGAGGCGATTTGTTGTTTCAATTGTTATATCTGAGAGTTTTTTTGCGAGTTAGTAACATGTGACGCCGACAACTGCTACGACGCACTCTCAGCCACAGTTATCAAAACAACTGCAGTAGAATCTTGTTGATTGCCAGTGGAGGATACAATGATGAGCTTCACTGGCATGGGATTTTTCTGAATGCTTTATTGGGAGGCGCTTGGCAAGCGTCGGTCAGCGTCAGCTGCAAAGAATTGTGAATGGTTGGTGAGAAAAGAGAAACATGGAGGTTTTCCCTTCAAAAAATAGGATTGAAATCAAATAATATTATATATTCGAGAGGCTTCGAAAACTCCAAATTATCAAGATAGAACTATTTTGTTGATAAAAGACTTCTTTAGAAGCATATTTTGCCCAACATACATATCTCATAGTTGGTTATACCTCGGAATTTTTTGGGACCTTGTTTAGACGATAATTGATCAGATTATTTATTAACATGACTTTGCCTATCTATTTAGAGATTGCAATTTCTAGTATAAACTGGTAATTATAACAGTTACAACAAAATGTACCATTTTGTGTATTAACTAAACCTTTATGCTTTTTCAGAATTTATTAAGGGCCATCAAAAAATTTATTTGGAGACGTTATCATTAATAAATATGAATTCAACAAGTAAGGAAGAGCTAATTTCGGATGTTCGAAAATCCTGGTAATAGTTATATGAGAGGTAGGGTCAGTTTTCGCCTAATTTAATCCTTTTTAGGCATAGAGATACGCTGTTATAGTAAAACACGCTCTCTCAATTTTATTAAGATAACTCACATATTTGCTGAGATATGTCAGTATATAGTATAAAGTCACCCGGAAGTTCGAAAATGTTTATATTAGGTAATTGTGTAATCAGGAAGTATTGACTCGATTTAACCAATTTTTCATACACAGAATAACTATTATAAGAAAAAGATTCTCTCTGAATTTCAATTATATATGTATCTCCCGTATTGACCGATATTTTCGGTCAAAAGTCAACTATAGATACATATATTCGATACCTAGGGGCTTGAACGTTTTTGGTTAGATTTGGACAATGTTTTGTCCTATGGTGGCATACTTTAACGAAATTATTAGTGCAAAGTTTTATCTCATTATATTAATTACTCTTGATTTGTGTACTGGTAAGAGAAAGAATCAAGTGGAATTTAAAACTGAGTAGGCGTAGTTGTAGTCCGATTTAGTCCATGCGTAGGAAAGTTAGAACAATGCCATGCACTAAATTTAGTCGAAATCGGTTCGTCGGGTCACGAGATATGTGATCTAATAGTGGGCGGTGCTAGTGTCAACATCCAATTTTTACCCCGACTCCAATAAAACCCTCTCATACCATCTCTGTCGTAAAATATTTTTTTTTTTTGTTTTTTTTTTAGTTATTGATTAATCATACTTTTAGTAGTTTTTAACCGTTATATTGGGAGTGAACGGGATTATCTTCCGTTTTCATCCATTTCCTCAGTGTCATTTGGGGTGCTTACGGGATTTTTCTTACTTGAATTTGGTTGTTATAACATACCATCTATCAAGTAAGAGCCGACAGTTAATGAAAGATTTCACCCTAAATCCTTCGCGTGCCGATAGAGGGATGCTTTGTCCTTGATGCATTGTTAACAAATGTTTAGTTGTTGGCGGTGTTCCTTTGCAACCATCCGAACGGTCCCAAAATGTCGCAACAAGCGGCTGATAAATATATGAGAAAGTCGAAGGCAATGGAAAACTCAATCTGGTATCGTTACATTGGATTGGCCGTCTCAGTCGCCTGATGCAAACCCTATTTTAAAAATTTTTGTGGGCATATATGTATTAAACAGAAGCTTCGTGGAAGACGCACATACACTTTGAAGCAGTTGTCTTACGAAATTCGTCGGATCTGGAGATCCTTGCCACTAGAATACGCGTCAAATTAGTTGAAAGCATTGCTCGGAGATGCCAGTCAATTATCGACACCGGTGGCGACTAGACACATTATTGACCAAATTGCATCATTTCTTGCAATGTATACAATGTATATAGGTATAAATATGAAAGTTTAATAAAATAATTTTTTTTATAAATTATCCCGACCATGCTCTTATTTGACAGACTGTAAGTAGTTTTGTAGATATGTACATTAAACGTGGTCATACTCACCTTTTCCAAGTTTTTAGCCCAAAGGTGCCTCTTGCTACTGGGATCCCCTGTGTCTATAACTTAATTTAGTGCTTGGTTAAGACACTTTATACATTTTAAATAAATAGCGTTTTGTGGGCGTAGTAGTTTTCCGATTACGCCCATCTAGGATTTTTTTTCCAAGGGAATGGGTGTACCAATTAACATCTCAATTTTCACCCAAATTTACACAAATAGACAGACAGACAGTCACTCGGATTTCAACTCGCATCGTCATGTTGATAATTTATATAAGTACATATGTATACTAGCGGACCCGACAGACGTTGTCCTGACATGTGTAGTCTTTAATCCGAAAATTTTAAACTGTTTTCAATAAGCTGTAACAACCTGGACCCTTTTGATAAAATTTATTATTAAAAAGTTATTACAATATCTAACCTCAATACAGGTACACCTATCACAATTCAACCAATCCATAGCGTGTATGTTTATACTGTATGAGTGAAATGAAATGTAGAAGCTGCGTTTAGTAAAAATTTTAAGTCGTTTTAGTTAAAGATGAAAAAACTTACACTCAAACTATTTTATTTCATAACATATAGTCATATGTTAGTACTCCCACTATCAACAACATACGCATCTCTCTTCCATCTTTCCTTACCTGTTTTACTTATCCTCTCATATTAAATAATAATTAAAACAACAACTTCCTCGCTGTATGGATTTGAAATTGAGTTTAATTATTAAGGTTACATTCGAAAAGAACGGACTTGTTAGTATATATTTTTTTAATTTACATAAATTTAGTTTATCGTAATGCCATTGTATGTACAATATTTTTGGTTAATCCTTGAAGCGTATAAATAAACAAATTCGATGGTTTTCCAACCCTGGAACATTCAACATATAATTGACCGTGAGAGAAACACCAATTTTCTTAATCTAAGGCTCAAATTGACATGGTTTTGGAAAACGTTTTGTACATTTTCCATTGTCCACACATGGTGACATCATATTTAGAGTACCACATGGACCATGGATCATATTAGTAGTAACAAGGTCAAACAATTCTTGAACAACATTCGGATCTGGAATTTCCGCTGAAATTATATTGTCAATTTTTTCCACCAATTAAATCGAAATATGCGGATGAGGTAAAGCTCGTTTTTATCATTCAACATAGTAAAGCCAACAACGTGTTTCACCTAATACCGAGTGATGTGTAATAAAATTTATCAAATATTATATTTAAATTTTTGTTTGAAGACACGTGCATTGATATCATGGCGATGTACCGATGTTTGACCTGACAACAGCAAATTTTTAATTTCATCCCAGTTCGGATTACACGTCAATGAGATAAAAAGTTCTGGTCGGCCGTATGCACGAACGATAGTCATAGCGTCTTGAATATATTCTTGCATATTGGACTACCAGTGTATGATATGAGAGGATATATGCAGTACCGATGTTGTTGATGTCATTTGTTGCACCTACGTTACCGATTATGGCATCACGCAAATTAATGTACTCCTCAGTACGAAGTTTTGCTTGATTAAATTTTTTTTTTTTTGCAATCTCTAACTTTCGATTTTTACATACATATCTATAATAAACTGATGAAATAGTTGTCTGCATCGGAGAATGTTGTTGCGTAGAAGTTCATAGCACTAACTGTTTTCATCAGTACTTTACATGCATATGAATATATTTATGATATAAACAGAAATTATTGACTTAAAATAATTGTAAGATAACACGGGTCAAAACAAAATTTGACCTTAACTTTAAAGCAGTAAATTTCCATGTTTTTGGTCATAATTAGACGAAAAAAAATATGTGCCATGAAAAAGTTTACTTTTTATTTAGGAAACTGCTTTAACGATAGTATAATTATATATAATTATTATGTAGTATTATTACTATAACTTTTACAAAAGCAAACTTTATACGAAAAAAAAAGTATTTTCTTATCGTTTTTGTGTATAATTAATCAGAAAATCATAAAATAAACTTTAGGACAAAGAACGAATATTTTTTTGTAAAGTCGTGTAATCTATAAGTTGTACCTGTAGTTGGATTTCTTTGTTTAACATTTAAGTGATAACCATTTTCTCCATCCCAAAATATAAACAGATCCTGCAAAGCATCGTATTAACTCTGCGTTGTATGCGTCTCGACGTTCACATGGGTCACCAGTAGTGCGTTTCTGTAAGGAATCGACAATATACTCGATTAAAGTGACGTCATTTCGATTCGATCCAAATTAGTCGATTGATCGAGAACGAGTGTTTCTGTAAGCATAAGTCGACAAAATATGAAACAGTGAGAGAAATGGAACGCCAATCGACAAGAAATCTATCGAATCGGACTGACAACTTCATGTTTGAGAAACTATTATTGACAAAAGTAAGCATTATAGAAATGTGTGCACAAATATTTAATTCGTATTAATAAATAAAAATTGATTGTGTTTCAGCTATGAGTTTATTGGTAATAACGCTCGCCATACGGCATGACAGAAGAAATATGTTGCGAATACAAAGGCGCACTTTAAGGGACTCGACAGATCCATTCAGCATTCCCGAGCCGCGTTTTCTTGAGTTATTCCGCTTCAGCAGAACTGCAGTACGGGCACTCCTTGTGGAAATCCAGCCTTTTACGGACACAGCAGTAAGAAGTACATTTATTCCAAGCTCCACTAGGTTGTGTGTAGCGCTGCATTACTATGCTACAGGATCATTTCTTAGGGACGTAGGTCAGGATTTTGTTTGCCCTATAAGTAAGACCATGGTAAGCCGCATAGTGCATCAAATTACAGAGATTTTGCAAAATCATATGGCGCAACGTTACATCATTTTTCCAACTACCTTAGAGCAGCAGAATATTGTGAAGCAACGGCAAGTGAAGTGTTATAATCTTGAACATTAATGGTTATTTATAGCTGGCTTATGTTTATGTTCACTTCCAGGTTCTTCACTGCTACTGGATTTCCTGGCATCTTAGGAGCGATTGACTGCACTCACGTCAAAATTAAGAAGCCACCACTTGCAGTAGAACACTGCTACATTAATCGAAAAGGATATTTTTCCAAAAATGTGCAATTAGTGTGCGACTTTGATTTAAATATCCTGGCGTGCTTTGCAAGATATGGGGGAAGTACGCACGACGCCTACATATGGGAAAGCAGTACACTAAAGTCCCATATGCTGAATGAGTACACTGCCAATGGGTCCACAGGATGGTTGCTTGGAGACTCTGGATATCCGTTGCAGCCATGGCTAATGACTCCATTCAGAAATGTAGAGAGTATTAGTCAGCAAAGCTACAACGATTCTCACGCACGAGCTCGAAATTGTGTGGAACGCCTTAATGGAGTTTTAAAAAAATTATTTGGGTGCCTTTCCCAAGACCGTGGCCTAATGGTGAGCCCCTCATTTGCAGGATCAATAATTAATGCATGCTGTACGCTACATAATATTCGAAAGAGATATAACTTTCCACTTCCTGAAGTTGATCCACTTGAAAATTCTCCGCATGGAGACAATGGTTCATTACTTAACATTTTAAATGAAGGAAGAGCTATACGAAATACTATTTTAAGAAACCACTTTTGTAGTTAATTCACATACAGTGGTGACCCATTGGAACCTCATCAAGTGCCTCCACTTCGAAAATGTCCAAACCGTCCGCGTTTGCCTAGAATTCCGAACGGATCACTAAATAGCTTAGTTTTTAGTTTTGTAATATGTTACTTACGTCCAACCCAATGTTGGCAGTAGCATCACCCTCATCCTCAATGGTAACATCGACCATTTCAGCAGTTGTCTGCAATATACACCAATTTTATTATCACATTTATAATCACAACTTTAAATTTTGACAGACGTTACTCACCGACAAACCAATTTCGGGAGTGAGCCCATCACCGTCCACCATGTCGCTGGAAAAAAACCCAAGAATTTCCCGGTCCATGGCATCCAACGGTTTTGGACCGTCCTGCAGCGGCAGGTTGCCAGTTCGTCTGGCGAACGCTCTGTGGGCATTGTGCAGCTTCTTGACTGCCGATTTCCAGTCTATCCAACACTAAAAAAAACCAACACACATATGTAAATTGTAATGCTATACACAAGATTATTTTAGTTTTACCTTTTTCCACTGATTAGGGGACTTGTGGGACCCTCCCAATGCGTTTAACTCAGCAGCAACGGCAGCCCAAACCTCTTCGTGCTCCTTCCTCGCGTTTGGTTTCGTGTATTGGCCCCTTCCAACGCTGCGGTGCTGCTGCATTAAGTGCAGTAACCGCCTCTTTTGGCCATTCGTAGCCCGCCCCGACGTACTTCTCTGTAAAGAAAATGCATCAAATCTTTTTTAACTATTCATATATAATATATTAACAAAAATATACTTACATTTGCTTTAAATTCAACAAATTCCATTTTAAATGTAACGTACATTTGTTTTGTCATCACCTCAAATGGAAGTGAGAAAACCAATCGACAGTATTTCATTCAATTTGGTTACAGAAACACATTCAATCGAGTATTCCTACTGAAATGGAATGGAACATATCAGCTGACTATCGATTGAATCGAGTAATTATTTTACAGAAACACATTGAGTGAGAGTGACGTCAAATCGAGAATTTGAGTCGAGAACATCGATCGAAATGGGTTACAGAAACGCACTACAGATATAACAACTGCAACTGGAACATTGCTGCGTGCTCCCCATAGGGCGCTTTTTCTACTTTAATGACAATGACGTAGTTGTCGTTTTGCAGTCTGTTAGAAAGGGTCTTGAATTTGGAATCATGAATTGAATTTTCGAATTTTCTGCAAAAAAAATTTCGATTGAGGTGTGGTTCCAGCTCAAAGTGCTTTTAAAAGTTCGGGTGGTATATTGAGTGGTGGCAATGACATTTCTCCAGATGCGCAACATAAACCAGCTGATTCACCTTTGTAATTGAAAGCATAACAATGTTGACACTCTTTGGCCATTCTACCGATCGTGATTAATGGATATGACGAAAAGTTTATTTCAGGATCATACGAGTATTCAAATGCGAAACGATTAAGTGATTACTACTCGATTATCCCGCATTCGCCGTTGGGTATGTTCTCTATGTGCGTTGGTCGTTTGTTGACGTGCCCCTCGTTGTCTTAAGGTATTAGCACAAAGACGTTGAGTGCGTTGCCTTCAGTTTGCATTTGCACGTGTACTTCGTGCAACTTGATTTAAATTTATATTATCGACCGATTGTTCGTCGACTGATATACATATTAAATCGACGATCATCAACCGATTTCGCGATCCGAGTACGTCGACCAATATTTCTTGTCCTTCACGAAGTCGTGGCATTTTTCTGTAAAAATAAGAAACTGTTAAATGTGAGTTACTTATTGAAATTTCTATTAAAAAACGTTTCTTTGCTTTTTTTTATTAATTATTACAAAAAAATTAATAAAACAATAATAAAACATAAAAAATTCGTTACGAAATCAATGAGCTACACAAATTAATTTGTAGGTTAGGGTAGTTGTTAATGAATGCACGTGTAAATTTAATAAAAAAAAAATTATAAAAAAAATATTCACTTCAATTCCGCACTAAATTCGCACAATGTATAGTTTTTTCTGCACACTTCAAAACTATTCGAACATTAATTATATTTTGATATAATATTTTAATCAGCACACGATTTAAAATCACACAATAATAACACAAAACTACGAAATATTTTTTTTCTAAATTTGATCGCAGCACCAACTGTCGGGATAAACTAAAATTAAAATGGAATAATATTGAATAATCGATACTGTGATGGTAGTCTGCCTTATTACTCTTTCCAGTGGTACCTTCAGGTCGCGGCGGAAATCGGAATTCGGCCATTTCGGTATATAATTTATGCACCTAAAGAAGCCTTCTCTTCCGTTGTATTTTACCAGAAGCGCGTAACTTACTTTGATTTTTACACCGTTATTACAATAATGTGCCGCAACAATAACCAAATAAAACTTTTGCCTTCCGATATTTCAACACTTATCTTTCCTATATTTATTAAATATGTACGAATTTTTGTATACGACTATTCAAATTGAACAGAACTTATTCGCTTTGCGGCTCACGCTATAATGAAGCTGAAACATTTTTCTACACCAGCGATCGTTAGGTCGTTGCTCTCTTAAGTCACTTTGGCCTCCAACAACTCACTTACAGAAAACTCAGCGTTTTTAAGGATATTTTATTTAATAATTTAAGTCTCACGCTTTTTAACAATTACCTGAGGAACTAAATATACTAGTTAAAAGCATTAGGTTACGTTCTCTTCAAGTTCACAATAAAGTTGTGATTCACGAATTTTCCTATCACTCTGTTTTGGTATTGGAAGAGTAATTTGGTCAGTCCGGTTAAAATTTTAGTTTGCATTGATCGATGCCAGCAGCAGTCTAACATGCACCTTCTCCCGGTACCAACGACGGCTGTTATTGTAGGATTAATGTTGTTATAATTTCTCAACTACTGCTATGTGACGTTCACATATGTACATTTCCGTGCATTTGCTTCTCCCGTTCCACCATACCGCAGCGCAGCATAAAAGCATGTTGTTGTCGAACACGTGCTGTTGTGGTAAAGGTGGTCGGTGAGGTGTACACGTGTTTCGTACTCACGGCGGCCAACACATTAAATATGCAAATATGTACATATGTATGTATATGTGTGTGTATATTGCCAATGTATGTATGTATGGCTGCGAATGCTGGTGCGTGTGCGCAAACATTTTCGCACCCCTCACTTTCAGGTGACACTAGGCATGTATTCGATGTGTGAGGGGGATATTCCATGTTACGTTAATGTGCTTCCAACATATTCGACAAATTGTGGATGCCGCAGATGTACCGAACAGTATTTATAGTTGCAGCATCTGCCAAAAACGCTTATGAACGAATATAAATTTTAACGAAAAATTGAAACATTGGCAAACACAATTTTCACTCAATTATAGCATTTTGTATAAAACTGAATGTAATGTGGTTTAATTGAGCACGACTATTACGTCGTTAAACAGAAGAAAAAATTAAAGTAGACATTTACTTATCAAGGAAAGATTTCAGCAAATATTGAAAAATAAGAGACTACCTCGCCTCGAGTTATGAGTGTAAGGAGTTAAATCTTTAGTTCCGTAAGGTACTTTTTGGAAACGGCATATTTTTACGACGACATTGACCTAGTTCAGCGAATTAAAAGACAGCATCTACGCTGTCTAGGTCATGTCGTCCGAATGGACGAAAACACTTAAGCTCTGAAAGTATTCACGCAGTACCCGTCGGGGGAAGCAGGGGAAGAGGAATACCTCCTCTACGCCAGCAAAGAAGAAGATATTCGAATGGCTGTCGACTCAGTATTTTCAGAAATGCAAACACTTGCGACGCTCAACATGTTATATCTCACAAATTATTCGTCCTGAAATTTTTACATGTTTTTTCACGTACCATTTAGTGCCACCCGCGCCTGCGACTCATCCGGCTACGGCAAAGATTATACTTGGTCACACTTTTGATGTATAATTACGAATCAACAACAACATTCGTATGCATACATATTCATGTATAAACATGAAGTGAATGTACATAATGAAGTAGGAAGCGTCTCTTCCTTGTTCTTGTACTTTTACTTAATACTTTATGTTGCTACAACATCTATGAATGCATTTCAGCAACAGGAGCTGTTTCTTTTTAACAAGTCCAATACAAACAAGACAATGGTGTTACAAAAATACCAAAAACAACATCATAGCCATTATTTCATAGGTTTAAGCAGTGCGGGAAGAGTTTCCATAAGAATTTACCACCCGAAATGCTTTGCATCTGACAGTTTCATAATTAAGTATTCAAAATCTGAAATAACTAAAATTTTGCAACGCTTCATGCGCCCCATTGCTTCCGGCCTAGTTACTACCCTTCCGTAGCACTATTCCAATCTGCTCCTCGCAGGCAATAACATGCATCTTCGTCGAAATGGTTTTATGTCACGTTGTAGGTTGCCAGTCTTACGTTCTTGCATTCCTTGTTGTTAGAATTTTTCACAACCAAATAACCTTTTGTTTGCAATATTCAATATCCGCAGAATACCTAAACATTTTTGGGCTTCAAGTTATTTACCAATTAAATTTATAGCTTATTTACATACGAGAAACCTTGTAATCATTCAGGGAGGGAATAAGTTTTTGATTCATGAAGTTCTTAAATTACTTTTTATTTATTATATCCTCAAATGTATCATTGCACCGCTGATTGCATTGTTATTGGAACGCGTTAAATTTTTTTATTAAAATATACGTTTTTTATCGAATAAGTTATGGGTTTACATTTCTTTCAATTGCGAATAGCACAAAGAAATATACTAACAAACAATATTTTTCAAAATCTATAAATAATAAAATGTTTCAGTCGATTATTCCAGCTTTCTGTCTTCAGCGTTTACATGATACTGTAGCCTCGTTGCATGTTTCGATCCAATTTCGTAAAAAAATTTTATTTGATGTTTCGATATACGTATGTATATGTGTTCAAGGCATCGCCACAGCTGCATTTCATATGTCCAAAATGGTTTCGAGTTTTGACCATATATTAACACGTTCTACCGGCGTGGACCACTGGTGGTTCATTTGTCTGGCGGCGTGGACCGTGGAAATAAAATAGACTGGGGATTTAAAAATTTTTATTTTTTGTAGGTGTTTTCCACATATATAAAATTTAATTTTTATATTTATTTCTAAAACAAAACAATTAGAAAAGTGTCGTTATACGAACAACTTCACAATCTTGTTCACACAATATACAGAAAGGTGTTAAGATTTTATTTAGTGTTATTAACGGTGATTATTTTGTTATATTTTAAGTTTAGCTCTGCAACTTTAGGTGTGTGTGCTATTTCCAGTTGAACTATACGTACAGTATTTCAAACATACTTGTATACATAATTGAATACATAAAGCGAAAAGTCAAACACTTCTCGTATCGTTTAAGGTTTTAGGCCATTTTAGTGTTCATTCCACTATTTGATTAAATAAATATTGCATTCTTTTGGACGACTCTGCTTTATTTTTAGCGATCGTACTAATACAGGTATCATCGGTAAGAGTGGCAGTTGTGCTGTTTGACGGAGTAGGTATATCATGTTTTTGTATCATAATGACGTAGAGGTAGTATTGACCCGATTTTTTAACAGGAAATAGTATTCTATGATTTTGAAGCTTATTTTGCTGGGTATATGCGATCTATAGGAAATGACCATCCGATATTATATATTTCAACCACAAGGACTTTTCAAATAACAGAAAAGCATACACTTTTAATTTTATTAATATAACTCCTATGCTAACCGATATACAGGGTAGGCCATTTAAAGTTGACCCATTTGTTTGTTTGCCAAAATTAAGGCGTCGCGGATAATCAGCTGGGTTTAGTTTTTGTGCCATTTGAATTTATATGGAAACATCTTCAAATCTTTATGAATTATGCGTCGGAGAGTGGTGCGAGAGATGTCTAATTCCTGAGAGCGGCGATAACTCGATGTCGATGGAGTCTCCTCAATACTGGCTGGTACAGCTTCGATATTTTCATCAGAACGTCTTGTGCGTTGTCTGGATGCATGACTGGCATTACTGAGATTACCGGTGTTCACAAATTTTGCGTATAAAGACTTAATTGTGTTCTTAACTGGAGCACTTTTCACTTTATTTTTTTTGCGAAACGCACGTTGAGTTAACACAATTGAAAAGTTATTTTGAATATAAAGCTGAACAATTTCAGCGCGTTATTTTGGAGTGTACTGTTCCATGGTATAAATTGTCTTCGAATGGCGCTTCTAACACGGTATGACATTAGCCGATTTGTCAGCGCTGTTAAAAGTTACAGCGTTGCCAGATGGGTCAACTTTAAATGGCCTACCCTGTATGTATACGGTAAAAAATTATCCAAGGTTTGAAAAGCGATATATTAGGTATGTATATGATACATTAATCAGATGGATTTTTATATTATACTGGCGAATTTAAGTGTGTTCATGCCCATATATGCGCACATACATTTCGTACACGTGCTTATGGTAACAAATAAGAATAACAATTTATTTCTATAAAGAAAATGTTATTACAAATATTCAGTGATCTGCAAGATCAACTTACCGCAATGTCTCAGCCTATCACTTCGGCGTTCGGAAATTGAGTGAATTATAATCGGAGTTCCAACAGTATGGACACCGAAAATGAACGTCGGGAGTAAAAGACACAGCGATAAATCACAATAACGTGCTTAAACTAATAATTCACAGTGATCCTTAAACTGATTAAATTATTAACTATAAATTCGTTACAAATAAATGCCGTTTTGTTACATCACCCTCTCCGTGAGTCGATTCGATTCACTTACTCCACGTCCAAACCGGCTAACTTTGACACGGGGCGACGAAGGTTTCCACTGCTGGTGCGTACATCAGCTCTCCTGATAACGCCATCAGATCCGTGCTGTACCGCTTCTACCCGACCACTGCTTCCGCGGCATGTTAACGTCGCATACAAATACCAGATCACCAACCTGAATTGGTTTTGGTCTTTCACACCACTTCATTCGACGCGTAAGTGTCGGCAAATACTCAAGAATCCATCGTCTCCAGAACGTGTCTCTTAACTGTCGGGCGATGCGCCACTGTTTACCAAGTGCGGAGGGTTTCGTGACGATATCATTGACGGCTGGCGTTTGTGAAGTATTGGCAGCACCAAGCAAAAAATGATTCGGAGTGAGCGGTTCATCCTGACCTGATAATAGTGGTAGATGTGTGAGTGGTCTAGAGTTAACGATGTTCTCGGCTTCAATCAACAAACTCTGCAGCGTGTGCTCGCGAGGTGCAACTTCCTTTAAAGTTGCATTGAGAACACGCTTTACACACCTTACCATACGCTCCCATATACCACCTTCTGAAGGATTGTTCGGACAATTGAATATCCATTCAACTCCTTTCAGGAGTTTCCTTCATTGTTGGCTCCTACGAAATTCTTACCGTTGTCGCTACGAATCCTTACTGGCATACCGCGACAATTGATAAAGTTTCGAATTGTAAGAATGCATGTATCAGTCGAAAGATCGGCAGCTATTTCCAGGTGAATCGCTCGCATTGTTAGACAGGTGAACAATGCCACTCATTTTTTCTCCTTACGCCGACCAACCGTTACGGTGAGAGAACCAAAGTAATCAATACCTGGGTAAAAAAGTGGCCTCTAGAATGGCGTTAGTAGATCTTTTGGCAATTGACCCATCATAGGCTGTGAGGGTACGCACTTGGAAATTTTACAAATAAGACATGTCGGTATGATCTTCTTCACAGTACGTCTTATGTTCGGCACCCAGTATCTTTGCCGAACCTCACATATCGTCACCTCCACGTTCTGATGTTTCATCCGATTATGACAGTCCAGTAAGATCAAGCGAGTGAGATCATGATTTGGTGCTAGGATAATAGGTCGCGTGGCATCATACGGAAGCCAGCTAGCAGAATCGATACGTCAGCTAACACGCATAACACCTTCTGTGTCGATGTGTATAACTCAGACCCCTTCACTACATTTCCACCTTCTTTCAATTGATTAATATCAAGTGAGTACGAGGCAGATTGGGCAAGGCGGCATAAGAAAATTTCGGCTACTTTCAATTCCTCGGCTGTCAGGTACCCTTCTACTTTTTTGTGATGACACAAACTATAAATCGGATAACCCAGGCGACCGACCGCTTTAGCTTAGTTAAACTTGAAAATCTTGAAATGTCTATAACACATGACGGCGTGGCTAACATTACAAATTTCGGGCGAAGCTCTTCACACTCTTCTAACAGATCAGGGATTCCTTCAAATGTGGGCCAGGCTTCTTCTTCTTCCGTTAAAAATAGTGGCGAGGGCTCGAAAATTCAATACATTTTTCAACTGACGACGCCACTTGTCCCACTCTTTACATATAGATTCAGGCAGAGGCTCATCCCACCGCAATTCGTAACGCCAGATTTGCGCACCAACAATTTTGCGTTGACCATAAATTTGGATAAAAACCCAAGCGGGTCAAATACTGGCATGACTCTGCTAAGTAACTCTCTTTTCGAACGTCGTGACTTCAACGTACGTTGTTAAATTTGAGTGTGTAACAAAATACGTCGCTACTTGGTTGCCAATACATTCCAAGAACGCGTTCTACTGCTAATGTGACTAGGCTATTTATCAGTTGTTCCGGTTTATAACCATTTAGGGCGATTTTGGCTTCTAGGAAATTTGAAAAAAAAAGTTGTGTAGTTCAAACACGACATTCATGTGAATACGTCTGACTTCATTGGCTACTTTAATGGCTTCTTTAACGTTGTCGAAACAATCCACGAAGTCATGCTTGTGATAGAGTCGTAGGCTCTTGGACAGCTTATGCGGTGCTCAAGTGCGTTAATATTATTAACATACTGGGCCGTGCAAGGCGAGCATGCGGCTCCAAATGTCATCACCAGCATTTCGTATACGTCAGGATGAATCTTTTGGCACTTCTATCTTCTTCTCTTATAAAAATTTGGTGAACATCTCTTTAATATCGGCGGCGATGGCAATTCCGCCAATACCAAAATTAAAAAGTACTGACGGCATTGCTTGATATTGTTAAGGACCCTTTAGCAGGTAACTGTTTAGTGAACAACCGTTGACGGTGGCGACGGCATCAAACATCAGGCGCAGTTAACCGGGCTTATTGACATTCATCACACCGAAGTGTGGAAGGTACCACGTTTTTGGGCATGTAATTGCAGCTTCTTCCGGGCGCAACTTTCTGGCATAATTTTTATTTACGTAATCCCGAATGGTAGCACAATACTCTTGGGCAAATGTTTCGTCTCGTCTCATATTACACTCAATTCCGACCAGTCTTCTCTCGGCCATGGAGTAACTGTCGGAGAGCTGAACATTATCTCGTTTCCACAGGAGACCGGCTTGGAAACGTCCATTGATCTTCGTGACCGTGGACACGAGTATCTGGCGCGCTCTTTTATCATCGTCGGGCTCGACGAGTGGTGCTGGACGTACACCGAAGCTCTCAATACTAAAGTAATCGGCCACCATATCTTGCAGATATTTATCTTCCGAGACGGACATATGCAAACACGTTGTCCTCGCTTGATTGAAGTTATCAGTCGGCCCGAAGACGACCCAACTTAACTTAGTACGTGCGGCATAAGGACCCTTATACTGTAGGGTTTCAATCCCACTGGGAATTCCCAAGTGACTGTGGTCTAATCCAATAAGCAACTTGGGGACGGCGTTGTTGTTCGTTTGAATCGACAACTTGGATGCCGTAGACATGATGCAACTTATATTTCTGGCCTGAACTGGAACCACTAAACTCGATGTCGACAATAGTTGCATTATCAGTAGCAGTTCTTCCACCCAGCCATTGGAGGGATACTCGGCTTTGGTGACCCTTTAATCCGAGCTGCTCAATCAAAGAAGAATCGGGCATAGTTATCGATGATTCTTCATCCAGTAGAGCGAAGGTCTGAATACGGTCTTTGTAACTGGAACTATTCTAAACAACACTTTTTGTTTTTCATTCCACTGTCTGTACAGCTGTGTACTGCATCAGCTGTGGTTGGTCCAGATGGAATCTCAACCCGTTGCATCTTTGACATGCTCCTCGGTGGCTCGTGTAACAGTTTGTTATGTACTCTTTGACAACCGTTCTCCGTCTGCAGGTTTTCCGTCGGCGACAATCTCTTGTGGTATCACCACCCTGAAGACAAGAGAATCATAAGGCATTGCTCCATCTGTCACGGATGCTTAGCGAGCTGAACAAGTCACAATCGAAGATGTGGTGTCCAACATGGCACAGTGGACATAGGATTTCGCTGGCGTTGTTTGCGGTTTGAAGAAAAACGCGGCGCTTTGGTTCGCTCGAATGAGTCCGCCCACTATCTTGTACTGTACATATTAGATCGGCCACTCCACTAAGCCGTATCATCGATGAGGTTTTTGCCCAATCGAGTTTCTTGCTCATGGGTAGTTTACCCACAAGATCCTCCAATAATGTTGGCTTACACAACTGCTGCTGACCATTTACTGATTGTAGAAACACGGCTAGGTTTTTTACTTTGACTGAGAAAGGAATAATTTTGTCGATGGCGGATTCGGATATGTGTGGCACCTCCCACACTTGGCGCAGCTGGCATTTGATAAGTAGTTCTGGACGACCGAATCGAAATCACAAGTTGTCCATAACGGTAGGAACGTTATCCAGATGGATTAGGAGTGAGTGCACTGTCTCTCTAGCCTCACCCTTTAGGCATCTCTGTAGACGTAGATTGTTTTCGAAATTCGTGTAATTGTATGATGCAGTTGACTATACAAAGGCGGTGGCGAACATAGGCCTGTCTTCTGCGCATCGGTCGAAATCTGGCAAATCTTGAATTTTTCTCGGTAGTGTAAGCAGATATGAACTCTCTGGTGTAACGTTAGCAAATGGCTGCGACTCTAATGAAGTTGAAGGCATAGTACCTATCGAAGAGGCGGTGGCTGTGAAGATTGGCGATGTAGTACCTTCACAAGGCAACTGAGTATACGTATGCGTGACGGCTGTTTACGTTGACGTAGACTGCATAGAAGTGTTCGAAATATTCTGCGAGTTCGTTGTTGTCTGCGTTGAGACTGCTGTAAGTTGTATAACGGTATCTAAAACGGTATTCACTGAGGTCGCAATGGAATTTGACCTTGATCCGTTCTCTACGCGTATCGTGGACTTCAGAAGTTCACACTGACGTTCACTTTCCTTCAGCTTTAGCTGAGTACCTAGCAGCTAGTTACTCAGAGCATTTATCTGCATTTGCATGGCAACGAGCATTTGTTGCTGACTTTCCACTGTAACTTTAGTAGATGCGCTAGAGTTAGTTGACGCACTACCTTGATGATTGGATCCGTTATCCACATTAATATCCAATCTTTGATCTTCAACTGAAACTGACTTACTAAGGCTGTCTTGTTCTTGAATTCGCATACTCTTTCTAGTTGAGTTTTTCATTGTTTTAATACAGCGGCTTGAATGAAATGTTACACAAATATGATCGGCAATTTGGGCAATATAAACGTTATAATGTTAGCGATGAATAGCGGGATGGCATCTCGTTTGACGAAGTGGCGACTACGATTTTGGCGGCGAATAGAGGGATGGCTTTCCAGTGGCAATATAATACCTATGACGATGGTGACTAAGAATTGCGCCATGGCTGCCCGTTTGGCGACATAACAGCTACGACGTTGGCGGCAGATAGCGAGATGATTTCCCGTTTGGCGATGTAACGGCGGATAGCAGGAAGGCCTCCCGTTTGGCGATAGACACGTTAACAAGTTTTGTCACGATGGCGGCTCGCAACTAATCAGTTATCCCATAAAGCTTTATAATATAAATTATACTTCACTGGTACGGGAGTGACGGCAATGCAAGAATTGGTTATTTGCACTCGATTTGGCGACAGTATAAATGAATGCATAATCTTGCGTAGTGATGATCTTGTTAATTACAGGTCGGCAAAGTAAAGGTGCTGCGAAATAAAGATGTCTCAATTCTGTTGGCCGGCGAATTTAATTGTGTTCATGCCCATATATGCACACATACATTTCGTGCACGTACATACGGTAACAAATAAGAATAACAATTGATTTCTATAAAGAAAAGGTTATTAGAAATATTCAATGATCTGCAACATCAACTTACCGCAATGTCTCAGCCTATCACTTCGGCGTTCGGAAATTGAGTGAATTATAATCAGAGTTCCAACAGTATGGACACCGAAAATGAACGTCGGGAGTAAAGGACGCAGCGATAATTCACAACAAAGTGCTTAAACTAAAAATTCACAGTGATCCTTAAACTGATTAAAAATATTAACTATAAATTCGTTACAAATAATCGCCGTTTTGTTACAGGCGCGATTCCCAATTTTTATGATATCCTACTGATTCTACGATTTTTATACTCTGGCCACATGTTGTTACAGAGTATTATAGTTTTAAATGTAATCGGACTATTGCAAAGTCCGCCTTTACTAGATCAATTTCAACAAAATTCGGTACTTAACACTAAACGGACGGTGCTATGTTACAGTCCGAAAATGAAATCGAACAAAAATGACGCCTACTTTCCCTAAAAAGCAAGACGAATGGCTACTCCTGAAACATCTGGTCACTATCCTAAAGCCGTTCGAATATGCAACAATTGAAATTAGCGGTCACAAATATTGCAATGCTTCTATGGTAATTCCTATAGTAAATGGTGCGTTGTTAATGATGATGCGTTGTTAAGAGGTTTAACCGAACGACTCGGAAACACGGAAAAGATCAATACGCTGACGATGGCTACGTTTTTGGATCCGAAATTTAAAACATTTGCCTTTTCTGAGTCTACAGTAGCAGAAATTGTAAAAAGCCGCATTGCTACCGAGGTAGGTCGAGAAATACAAAATCAGCAAAGTGAGCAACGTTCAGCCCCTGTACCTCCGTGTCTAAACTTAGATACAAATATTGCTACAAACAGACCTAAAGGTACTAGCACTTCGAGAGCTATTATAGAAGAACAAAAAACACGTTGCGATGGTGGAAAACAAACACACTAAATATAAGTATCTTCAGTGCCTTGTGATAGGTTATTTTCTACAGCCACGAAAATGATAATACATAAGTGAAAAGCGTTTAGACGATGAAAAGGCTAAAATGCTAATATTTTTAAATAAAAATGTTGGTTTTTAATTTTAACTAGCTGACCCCGCAGCCGTTGTCCTGCGTGAAATTATGTGTTTTGAAATAAAAAGAAAGTTGAATTTATCATTTATTTTTTTTTTTTTAATTTAACTCAGCTTGATAAACATTTTTGGTTTCTGTTCCGGTGTACAAAAAAATGGTTTTCCAACTCGTGAGCACGCCACGTATATCTGACCGTGTGAAAAACATAGCATTTCCAAATATATGCCACATACTTCTAGCGACTATCCTTGTGTCCTCTTGATTGTTATCTCAAATGCAATTTTCACTGAAAACGAAATACGTTTGAACTGAAATGGCAAATCGTTAGAATACAAAGGAATTCGTCGAATCAAGCATTCTGCCCATTTGTATTCGATAGCTGCGTCACAACCAGTCAAGTTCCATTACACAGATTCGGCGCATGCGGATAATTCAAGGCGTCGTCTTCATTGTCAAGACGATCGATCGATTTGTATGAGCGCAAGTCTCCCGAAATTTGATTTTGAATCTTCCAGTTTAAGTCAGCAATATCGGTATTTTTGGCAGCTATGGTAGTTACGATAATTTGGCCAATGTCCGAACATTCGTGTTGAGTTTATCTTTCCTGAACTGTTAAACGGAAGTTGGAATTGATATCAAACCACCGGAAGTACCAACCGGAATTGTCCCTTTTCCAATTCTTGGTGAATACGATGTAAAATGTCTTCGGCAACGTCATTTTTGTTCGTATATGTATCCCATAATTGACGCAGATATGAAGGCTGATATATCGAAATGATCGTCGCGAAAAATATGCGAACTTCATTTACATTCGAAGCAGCTATCCCATCGTCCATCGTTTGATTCCAGTGATTATCGTGTTCCAGCAATTCTAATTGCTGGCTTCCTTCTAAAAAAGTTGCTCACACCGTACCATTCACACTACGCAATGACTCAAATGAAGTTGAACCGCGTACATTAATCAATAGCAACCGAAGATAGAAGCGTTTTTTCGGGTGGATTGTGTAAATTCGTCCTAATGCATTAGTTGAGCACACCTGGATGTCCATCTACTGGTTGGCCTTGCTTTTTTCGTAATTATTTGTTCGACAATGAATTCCAAGTATAATATCAAAATTGCCTTGAGTTGATAGCAAAAATATTGCGATCTCTTCGCGGCTTCGTAGGAAATTTCAATCTGTAATTGATAACTTTGTGTGAAACACCCATAAAGTTTTCACTGAATAATTTTCAATAATTTTTCTTTGGAATAGCGGGAATAAAAAAGCAAGCGACCGAAATAAAACGATTCAAATAATTTAAAATATTGAAAAACAAAACAAAAAAAAATTGAAAAAAATTTGTATGGAAAAAAGTTACGTTTTGGAATTGTCCAATTTTCCGACCTTTCCTCATGAAAAGTGTAAGGTATTTTTATTCTTAAACCTTAACCGATCCACAAAGAACAACCTCTGAAAATTTCATCAAGATTGGTGTAGCCGCTCTCTTAGCGTGTTTGTTAGTAACAAGCATTCATTCGTTTGTATGGGAAAAAGAAAAGGGCTGTTTTTAGGGGTTTTCCGGCAATTATTCGAAATTTTCTTGCCGTAAAACCCATCCTTGAAGAATTGGCCAAATTGGTCCAGGCGTTGTTGAGTTATGCGCTTAGCAACACATTTTGAGATTCATTATTGTTAAAACCAAATTGTGAAAGCTTTTGTGACAAATTTAAAAATGAGAGGAATAAAAATTAACCCTCTCACAGGTAAAACTAAAATCGTGGACAGAAAAGATTGAAAATTTTTTTCTAGGGTAATTGACCTCAAAAAGGTCATCATATGATGTTTTTTCATTTTTTGAGCTCACAGATGAGAATAATCTGAAGACCGCCTCAGGGCAGCCTTGCCGGCATAGGTCAAAATGAAGAAATAGATGAGGTTTTAATTAAAACTTCGTTTTATTTGAAAAGAAAAAAAGAAGAATTTCAAATAACAAAGTTTATTAATGATTGCCAAAAAAAACAGTTTCACGTAGTTGAGCAGCATAAATTTAGTTTACATTTGGAACAAAACACTGCGTTTCTGAATTTAGGCAATTTACATTTTCTTTTTCCATCATCTCTATGAAGCCAAATGAGAAAGTAATCATATTGATCAAAGCGGACATCCACGACTGGATGTTCTGCTCTTTTCCCCACATTTAGTTTCTTTCCTAGGGGTGTTGATGATGTGAAACTTGGCCGACCAGCAGGACGATTGAGTTTGCAAGCGACAAGACCATCAGTAATTTCTTCACGAAACTCAGGCAACTTTAACAGCTTGTCATCTTGTGCAGACCATAAGTCCATCCATTAAGTCTACTCCCCCCATATGGTTATTATATTCCCGTATAATTTGAGAACAATCTACTTCAATATGATGTTTTGTTTTCGATCGTAGCGTGCAACTTTGGCCGATTGCTCGTTTTCACTTTCTCTTTTAAATGGCTGAATGCCAATGTAAGTTGATGAAAATCGGACCAATTGGCCAAATTATTTGTCTTTCCACAAGACCGTGTTAATATCGACACAATATGCAACACCAATGTGCTCAATTGAGTAACCTTTTTCTTCGTTTTTTACATCCTTATCCAACGGAAGCTTGCATTGTAGTATTCGATTCGCTCGTATCGTGTCCAAGCTCCTTGCGCGTAAATACGAGTATACCAACAAAGGTAACGATGTATAGAAATTGTCGAAGTAGAAGAAGTCGTACAACTACATTTGCAGTACTTCCACGATCCGGCTGACTTGGTAAAAATGATGTTGTCGCCAGCGCGTTATAGACTTCGAAGCGATACGAAATCCAGTGGAGTCACACAATACGAACAATTTTATTCCCGACTTATGGGGCTTATTTGGCATATACTGTCGAAGGTGATGTTTTAATTGTGTGCTACACATATGCTCACCGACACAAAGATGAGCAGGTTTCGGAACCGAATCAAAACGTTTGTTGAATTTATCTGACAATTTTCGGATACGAAACAACATCTCGCTTTCATCTCTAAAAGACAAATATCTTTTTATCGCCAAAAACTGTTTTACAGTCATTGTTTCTTGAATTAGAGTGTAAGCAGTTTTACCCCAATAGCTCTCCAAATTCAGTAACGGTAAACGTACATACAAATGTACGCCAATTCAAAAATTCCTTCAGCGTCGATCCTAAACTGGCTGTTGACGTTTTCAGAATAAGCTTCTCGATTTGTTTCTTCCACAGTCAATAGAGCTAGTTCTTTTGTAAAAAAATAGCAGAACATTTCCATGGGTGTGTCAAGCTTTGTGATACGTGGCGGTACACCTGAGACGCCGCGGAACGCCACTTCATTGACATAAACCACTTTCATTCACATAAACTCATATTTTTGTTTCGCCTAATAATGTTTAAAAAATCATTTGCACTTTTCGAGATATTTTCAATACCTATAAATCATATGTTATCGACTGATGCAATAAGTGCAAACTTTGAATGAAAAACATATACCTAAACCTGTAAAACCACCTGAAAAGTGAATGACTAAGGAACCAGTAGATTCCATGGTTGGTAATGGAGAAGACGGTCTTTTTTTGTTTTGAAATGTATTGCTGTCAATGACCGTGCGGTAGAAAAAGATGCTTCAGGTATTTCAGCAAGCGTTGATGAGCCTACAGCTATATCATCAATTAAACTTATATTCAAGGACATATTCGTGATTTGATTTGTAAGGATTAAAGATCCTGCCATTTCTGTGCAACGCTTCTTTAAAAATAAAAATTAGAAAAATACTAGCAATCAAAGAAATACCTAAGAAAAATTTCGCAAAAACAGGTAAGGTCGTCCTGAGACGGTATTCGTGTTTGTGTTTTTAAAACTCGAAATACTTTTTATTTTTAATTAAGGAGGGAGCCTACTTTAGAAGCTTAAAAAATGGATTAATTTTTTTTTACTTAAATCTCTTTAAAAAATATCTAAGAATATGTCCCCAAAGTTATAAATGGAAATTCGAAATATTTTCGAAGCTAGTAGATAATGTACATATATGAGCGATTGAGCAGAAAGCGAAAATTCTGACGGGCGATTTCTCGGTTTTTAATTTTTACGATTTTACTGAATTGGCGGGCAAGATAGGAAAAAAACTAAACGTCCTATCGAAACGAATCAAAATGCGTTGTATTTGGAATTAAATTCTCTTCTAGGTGAACCTAAAATACCTTAAGAAAGTTAACATTAATCCGAGTTTTAAACAATTTAAAGTAAATTTTTTTTGTTTTTTAAATGCATTTTTTCACTTTTTGTTGAATTTTCTTGGTTCACCTAGGAATTACACTATTGAAAATTAAAAATTTCTTTTGTTTTTTGTCTTAGATGAAAATTGCGACTTGCATCTTGGCCGCCACGTAGAAATTGCACACTCGAGGCGCCTCCGTAAATTTCTTCAAACATGAAGAGTATCTTATGTATAATAATAAAAGAATTTGAGAAGAATCTTCAATATATTGATTGAATCTTAAAAGTTTTATTTCAATCAGGCATTTCTTTCCTTTCCAAAAAAATCATTAAAAATATAGATTTTTTGAAGCCTCTAAAGTTGGCTTCCCCGTTAAAAAGTATATTAACTTAAAATAAATTAACTTACTTAAACAATTTTAAAATCGGCGCTGCAATCAATTGACTTTTAACACTGAATTTCTGCATTCAACTGTCGATAACAACAAAACGAAACGTCACAATTCATTTGTTGATACTAAGAAAATTTGATGTATTATCTAAAGGTTCTTACCGCCTCAGAGCGGTCTTGCCTGTTAGAGGGTTAAAATTATTTTCATGGTTGCAATATACAAAAATATTTGATTTAAGTATTTAATAGCATTTTTCAATATTAAATGTAATAATACACTTGTTTATTAATGAATTTTAATAACCGCAAAGTATTTGTTCGAATATCATTTAATTTAAAACATGATTTTTAATTGATTAATTTCAGAAAAAATTATGGAATGAAAACGTTACGGGGTTTAAATATTTTATGAAATATTATGAAATTCCCATCATTTGGTCATGAAAATATTAATAGAGGGTATTGAAAACATACAAAATATCTACCACATCAATGGTAATTCCTTGAAAACAATATGTGAAACCGTTATACCAGCATACGAATGAACTATGCAAAACGCTCTAAGTATCGGGAAGCCCCATCAACATTTGCGAAAATGTAGTGAAAAGAAAAGCGGAAAACCCAAGTTTGAGTTATTGGACCCATGTAAACGCACTGAGTGACATCAAAAGAGAATTTGCCGCTAATAACGACAAAACGCAACAGCAATATAAACTCACAGTGATTTAAAAGTAGCAATCACTAAAATTAATCGCGCATCATTAATTATCTGGCCATCAGCAACTAGATCCCCCTGGGGGTTTCTAAAAGAGTATGCTTTGGGTTTAAAACTTGCTGTTAGTCTCCGCATCTTTGTATTTCGGCCTCTCTTTTTTTTGTCTGCAAATGCCTCTGGTTACCCTTCAACTCTCGGTATCTATCCCATCCCACACTTGTTGTGGTCGATTGTAACGTTGCGAGGTAGGCCTGTTTTTTCCCCACTGCGACACGGCACTCCTCATCGTACCAACTGTTATTTTGCATTTTACGAAAACCAATGATTTTGCATGCAGCTGCAGGTAGTGATCCGAGTCGATGTTAGGATCTCAAATCGTACGCACGTCTGATACACTGGAAACGTGTCTTCCATCTATCACAACATGATCGATCTGGTTGATGGTTTTTCGATCCAAAGACAGCCAAGTAGCATGGTGAATTTTCCTGTGCTGGAATCTAGTATTACAGACAACCATATTTCGGGCCCCGGCAAAGCAGCCTCAACCAGCGTTAAAGTTGACAAGCACAATTTTAACATCGTTGCGACGGCAGCGCAAGTAAGATAGCTCCAAGCGCTAATACAAGTAGAAGGCACCTTTAGCGTTGTAAAATCACAATGCGAAGGATTTGGTTATAAAATAAACTCGTTGCCCAGAGCTCTTTTATTTTAGATTTTATTATCCTAATTCATGTATGCACCACATACAGAGTGCTTACACATATCTTAATATTTATCTACTGCACATACAGTATGTACACATATCTTAAACATACATAAGTGTTCCCAACGGCATACACAACTATTTAATATTTATTATTATTTTAGAATTATTTGCGATTTGAACATAAATATTTGCAACATGATATCTGTTTCTATACAGATTTATGAAAATATCGTTATCCTTAATCCGTTTTCCATGGTCATTATGAAAATTGGCTTCCAGGCCGTTGTTTATTTTCATTGTTGGCGTTTTTTTACGAGGTGGCAGCGCAAAATCCTTGCCTTCAAACGGATGTTCCTTGGCTACCCAGAGGATACTTGGTCTAAGACCAAGCTGTTAAAGCCATATGTAAAATAATCGTTTCTGATCACTTTTAAGTGAATAGCAATCTGAGAACTTTCCTAACTTGCGTAAACTTCTACACATGGCTCCATTCTCCTAATATTGTATATATAGTACTATAGTTTAAAAATAAAACTATGTGAATTTAGTCTACGAACTACACCAATTTTCATTTACTACATATAATGATTTTGTAATATACTCGTACATATGTTTATATTCTAACCAACCATTTCCTTCCTTATTTGTTCAAAGATATTAGAGACATATTTTACATTTATCACGATAGCAATAATTATCAGTTTTATGTAAAAGCTGAAGAAATTTGTCCAATTTGAGAACAACACTTGTGAAAGCTCTCAATTTCTGTCAGTCCGACGTGGGAAGTCTCGCCTTACAGGCGTAGTCTTCGGAAAAAATACACATAACGTTGCGCGTGACCCCCACCATATACTTCGTTGAAACGCATTGAGTCAATAAGAACTAATTTTTCTGTGTAGCCTAGTTATATACTATAAGCTGCTCTAATGATTGATTAAGATGGTTGTATTGGTTCCTTCACAATAAACAGAGAAGTTCATATTTGTAGCATTGTTGTTAATGAAAGCAAGTGTATTAAGAGTGAAAATGTCGAACTGTCAAAAGCAAACGCTGTTAGCAGCATGGAAGTTTTTTAGTTGAATATTTCCACGCAACATTATCTTATTGTAAAAAGAATTTATAAGCAAAATGTTTATTACACACAAATGCATTTTAAAACTAACGGTAGATACGACATCAATGGCCGCCATTTCCTCTTTGACAGCTGGTAACGCGGGTGATACTGATTTTCAGGTGGCACAGTGGATGCAGAAAGAGTAAAATACAAAAAGCAAAGTAAAATTGTAATGAGCAACACCAGCAGCAGAGAAAATTGTTCAACCGACTTTTTGCTTGCTTTTCCTGTGTTCACCGCTCTCCAGAGACCAGCGGTGGCGAAACCAACCTGTCATTGCAGCTGACAGCGATCAGCACCCCAACATCAGCAAGAATAACAGAAATAACAACATGATTAACAACACCAACAGTGGCACAACAACAAAAAGAACTATGAGAATATTTTCAATGCCCAGCTTTTTCACATTTTCAATGATGTGAAATGAAATTATTTAATTACTCAAGCTCAAGAATGACAGTTGCAGCGGGAGCAAGAGCTTCGGCAACAAGAACAGCTGACAACGTTGCTGTTTCAGCCATGCTACGCAATGAGAGCGAAGAACAAATGCTGCCAAGAGCAGAAATTTCAACTTGAACAAAGGGACATGCAGACTGAATGATTTCGTTACGAGAATTGCGGTTGTATGTTCCTCTCCCGGCAACGACCCGGTTTATAGGTTAATCTGTTGGTAGTGAATGCTTTAATCGAATATCGGAAACGAATTATTAACACTGCAAAACTAAACCTTAAGACACCAAATACCACAATGTACGCTTTTATGGAAAATCTAATGAAATCGTTACCAACAAAAAATATTAAGAGGAAGGGAAACACTAAGTTCGGTTATAGTTTTGAAGTGTAAAACTTTATTCTAAAAATTTTAAACTCATTGTTTCTGCCAGAGAAGGTACATGCCGATATAAGTAATTTTACCACCGAATTGCATAATTCTAGTTCATATATTCTGCTTTCATCGTTATAAGCCGTCTAAAGTCAAGTGATGTTACTCATAATGTTAGTAAAGTCAAATAAATAAACTGTTTTCATCCGTCTTTGACTTCAAAAATTAATATTATTATGTTGTTTTGATTTCTTTCAAAATATATCGCAATCAAAAATATGTCTCATTAATTTCAATAATAATCTCTCATATCGATTGATATTTGGAATCAGCCAGTAGGATTTATGATGATAGTAATATAAGGAGTGATGGTAGATGGAGTGGAAGCAAGACCTTATCTGGTATTTAATTCTGCATTTTAATTCATGACATTAATTATAACTCGGTTTTTAAGCGTGACAATGGATTGATTGCGTCCGTATGCGACGTTAACCTCTTTGGCCTGTCAGGGAATCTCGTTATTAAATACGTTCCGATAGTATAAAAATACAGAAGACGTGTATGTATTTGAATAAGTTTCACTTTTTCTTCATCATCGAAATATTTGTTCAATCAGTATTCAATAATTGATCGTACTAAGCTATTCAAAATAAAATAAATTAATCAACCAATGTCGAACAACTTTGATGGTATCTATTGAAATTATTAGCTCCAAGCCTAGTTTTTTTAAGTTTTAAACCTACTTTTTTTTTGACATTTTTTCAAAAAGTTTTTTAAATTAAAAAAGTCTTGAAATGGATTGTTTTATTTTTTAACTCTGGCAACCTGTTGCTACAGAGCATTATAGTTTTGTTGACGTATCACTTAAAACTAAGCGAGATAGAATAGGGTTATCCGGTTGATTGTCTGTCTGGCCCTCCGTCCGTTCGTGCAAATTGTAACTTGAGTAAAAATTGAGATATGCAAGGAGCCTCCTGTTGGCGACATCATTTAAGCTTAAATTAGGTAAGAATCTCGGAATTCGATATATCCATTTATATGTCTGTATATAGGTAGGTGTCAAAATGCAAGTATTTACAGACATATAAATGTGTACATCGAATTCCGAGGTGAACTTACTATAATGACTGGACTATCTGCTATTTTTATCGATTAACCAGTTATTGCGTTTTAAGTGCCAGTTTGTGTTATCGGTGCTAAAATGAGCTTCCAACAAAGAGGCAAAATTAAATTTTGTTTTAAAATTGGTAAATATTTTACCGAAACGTTTCAATTGATGAAACAAGTTTATAGCGATAATTGCCTATCCCGTAGCAGAGTACACGAGTGGTTTCAACATTTTCAAAGTGGTCGTGAAGACATAAATGACGATCAAAATCCGTGGAAATTCCATTGAAATTGTGCGTGAATTCATCAAAAATCAGCCGAAATCATTATTGAAATTCATGGAAATGGAATTGAACATCTCCAAAACATCGATTTATTCATTATTATAGCATTTTCACCGAATTTTTAGGCTTACGAAAGGTGTGTTTATGCACGGTTTGTTCCGCACAAATTGACTGAAGACCAAGAATTGCTCAGAATCCATCATTCGAAAGACGATTATTTGACCAAAAATCACATTTTAACCATTAACCACTCCCCGTATTCCCCTGATATGGCACCGTGCGACTTCTTCCTTTTCGGAAAAATGCATTTGCCCATGAAAGGAGAGCTTTATGCAGATGTAGAGGTCATTCAAAAGGCTTGCACCGGCATACTAGCGGTCATACCAGCCAACGAGCTAAAACACTCATTTGACATGCTTTTGGATCGTGCAAAAAGCTATATTGAAGTATAAAGAAACTATTTTGAATAAAATAAATTGATTTTGAAGAAAAACCCGAAAAATTTTTAAAAAGTGGGCGGGACCCCGCTCTCCAATAAGTTGAATGTATACAGAACGAATATTACAGGAACTTCTGGTGTAAAAATGGATGAAATCGGATGTAAACCCTGTTCCCTCTCCATATAACGGTACTGTTCAAAACTACTAAAATCACTATAAATCAGTAGCTAAATGCGCCAGACACGAAAGATTTGCCGCCGGGATGACCATGCTTTATAGGAGCCCGGGTAAAAATTGGATGATGGGCGTGGACCAATCCGACATATACTTTCCCTAACCCCCATATACCTAATAAAAAGACTTTTTGACTTCCGGGTGATTTTGTACCGCATATATCGGCCAATATGTGAGTTATATTAAAGAAAATTAGAAAACGTATTTTACTCATAAGAGTGTATCTTTGTGCCTAAAATAAAAAAAAAATGCAAAAACTTGCTATAGCCTCTCATCAACTAATATCAGCTTTTTCGAACATCCAACTGACTTTACTCTATATGATTGGTGTTTTAGTATATGACATGTTAACATTATATGGTATATGGAAAAAAGATCGAATTTGGTCGTCACTACCCCAACTTCCACATACTACCTTCTAACAAATTTCATGTGTCTCTCAATGAATAAGTTATTTATACCACATTCACATATAAAATTGCATGCATTTCGATCCTCAGGTTAACGTTTTACATATTAACCCTTTTAGTGCCGGGCGAAAACATAACTTGAAGGTACCTCAAAGTAAGATAGAGTTCTCTCGCAATGCGAGTAGTTAATGCTAGAGCCGATGTATCGGCTCCCGGACTAAAAGAGATAAGCTATTTCATAGCTTTGTTTCTTGTAAGTTGCAAGAATATAAAATGTTAGGTTGCACGCGAACTTAGCCCTTTTTTACTTGTTATTGATATTTTTGAAATGGTGGTCTTGGAGTTCAAAGGAACAGCGGAAATATTCTATATATAGGTATTAGTCAGTGTTTTGAAATTTTGTTTTGCTTATTTTAAGGAATTTATCGCTACATTTATTTAAACTTATCGATATTCTAAAGAAATATCATAAATATTGTTACAAAAATAGTATTAATTTAAAATTTGAATTTATTGATCCCTTTTTATTTTAACAATTTTGCCCGGTAGAATATATTTGGGAATTTTTTCTTTGTCCTTTATTTGTTTTTGAATTAGTCGCTATTGCTTGCGTCTGGCGGTATTTTATTAAAGTTTTTGGAATTTAGAAAAGGATATTCTAGAAAGGGCCCCGCGGCAATCTTGCGAGAAGTACGGTGGGTATTAAGCCGGTTTTTACCAAATCGCGAACGCAATTTTGATCAGGCCTTGGAGAGTAAACGCATAGTTAGACCACCTTTGAAAAAAGAAAACATTAAAATTAAATTAAAAGTTATAGTTTTTAAAATTTTTGGGAAAATCCAGAAAAAAATAACCCAAAGGGGAACTAGCAAAGTTAAAACCGAAAAGGTTAAAGTTTAGGACATGGCAAAAAGCCAATTTAAGATGGAAATTGGGCCCATTAAAAAATTCCCGAAAATTAAAAAAAACGAGGAGCGTCTTTGCAATAAGCAGAGCAAAAGACCGGATCTTTCAATCGCAAAAAGATTACGTGAAGCAATGGAATTTTCGGACGGAAAAAATTAATCTCGGGCGGGTTCCGAATTTTTTTGGGCCCGAAATTTAAAAAAAGGAGGGAAACCAAAGTTAGAAGAAAACTAACTCATCAGTGTTTTGACATGAACAAGTTGAATATGGGTATTTAACAAATGGCAGAAAATGCAGTCAAACAGAAAATTTTTTCTGGGCGTCAGCAAAAGAAACCCAATTTTAAAAGAAAATTACATTTTACATGTTAGGTTTTTTTGCCTTACACAACAAATGACTGAAAATAATACGCAGTTAGAAAAGCGTTTGGTACAACAGATTACAGAAAATAATACACAAGTGCAAGAGAAATTTTCAAAATTTGAAGACGAATTAAGCACAATAAAAAATGACGAAGAAAATTTAAGATCAGAATTTCTTCAACTGAGTAATCGTGTGCGAGAACTGCAACTACATGGCCCTGCACCATCAACAAATAATCAAAGATTGAAGGCACCCACATTCGATGGAAGTATTCCATTTCAAATTTTCAAACTTCAGTTTGAAAAGACAGCAATGGCCAATAATTGGAATACAGCGGACAAGGTGGCGTCCTTGTTTGTATCATTGAAAGGACCTGCGGCAGAAATCCTTCAGACTATTTCAGACTGTGAACGGGACAACTATGAGGCATTGATGAGTGCGATAGAAAGACGATATGGTAGTGAGCACCGGAAACAAATATACCAGATCGAACTGCAAAATAGGGGTCAGAAAATGAACGAGTCATTGCAAGAGTTCGCAACTGAAATAGAACGACTGGCTCATTTGGCAAATGCAGATGCACCTGTGGATTACATTGAGAGGGTAAAAATTCAATGTTTCATAAATGGAATTCGTGATGTGGACACCAAACGCGCCACATATGCATTGCCAAAAAGAACGTTTGCTGAAAAGGTTTCGCACGCCCTCACACAGGAAACAGCTTCCCTACTAAGTAAACCAGCACACAAGGTACAAAGGGTTGAAATGGAACAACCGGCGCTGATGGAAGAAATATTGAAGACTCTGAAGACAATTGCTGCACCGCGAGTAAATACAACAGGCAGATGTTTCAACTGTGGAAAAGCGGGTCACTTTGCCCGAAATTGCAATATAAAAGTAAACCCATCAAAACGGAAACAACCAACAGATAACGAGGACGAAGCATCCACATCTCACAAGTCGTTAAACTTCGAAACGGAACATCGAAAGGGGATTCACCACAAAAATGCGGATGCATTATCACGTCGCCCTTGTCCACTGGAATGTAAACATTGCTCCAAATCAGAGGGAAAAGAAGGTATAATCGACGTGCGATTACTGAATATAGAACCTGAAGATGATTGGACTCCTCATCGCATCAGAATCAATCAGCTGGAGGACCCTGATCTTGCAAAGCTGGTAATGGCCAAAGAAAATGGGGTACGACCACCAAAGGAACAAATAAGTAACGAGAGTCCAACGGCAAAAGCATATTGGGCCCAATGGAACAGCATAAACCTCGTTAATGGATACCTTCATCGTACCTGGGAAAGCAAAGATGGCAAACAGTCTCGTCTGCTGATCATAGTACCGAAGTCCATGATCCCGAAAGTATTGAAAGAATATCACAATGGACCTAGTGGAGGGCACCTTGGGATTACAAAAACTATTGAGAAGATTAAACAACGGTTCTACTGGATCGGTTGTCGAGATTCCATAGCAGAATGGATAAGTAATTGCGTAGAGTGCATGGCAGCTAAAGGTCCTAAAGCCAAGAGTCGCGGTAGGCTACAACAGTACAACGTGGGATCACCATTTGAACGAGTCGCAATGGATGTTGCAGGTCCGTTCCCAACCAGTACGGCCGGAAACAAATATCTACTGGTTGTCATGGACTATTTCAGTAAATGGCCAGAAGTATATGCCTTACCAAACCAAGAAGCGAAGACAATAGCCGAAGCGTTTGTAGAAAATTGGATAACAAGGTTCGGAGTGCCCGTCGAATTACACTCAGATCAAATCAGGAATTTCGAATCTTCCATTTTCCAAGAAGTCTGTGCATCCACAAGACACGGACAACAGCGTTACATCAACAATCAGATGGAATGGTGGAGAGATTCAACCGAACGCTCGAAGAACATCTGCGGAAAATCGTTGATAAAGATCAACGGAATTGGGACAAGTGCATCCAGATGTTCCTGCTGGCGTATCGTTCAGCGAAGCATGAGACAACTGGTTACACGCCAGCAAAGATTATTTTCGGATCTGATCTGGGACTCCCTGCTGATCTTAAGTCTGGAACGAATCCTACAGCTGTAAGAAATGATGGAGATTATTGTTCTGCCTTAAAGGAAGAAATGAATGAATTGCATCTAATGGTAAGACAGCACACGCATCTGATGAGCAATAAGATGAAGGACCGGTTAGATCAAGCGGCAAATTCAAAAGGTTTTGAAGAAGGTGATCTGGTCCTGTTGTACAATCCACTTCGAAAGAAAGGCTTGTCCCCGAAATTGCAGACAGCCTGGGAAGGACCCTATATGGTGATGAAACGACTTAATGACGTGGTATACCGCATACAAAGAAATGGGAAAGCACGATGTAAAATGAAAGTAGTGCATTTGGAGAGGCTCGCCCCATTTGGCTCAAGAGGATTTGTGCCTAATCGGGACGATTAGGCTTTAGTGGAGGGCAGTGTTACAAAAAGTAGTATTAAGTTGTATTTGTATTACTATATGCATCCCTTATTATGAACAATAGCTGTAGGTATATGGAATAGCATTTGTCTTGTTGTAGACATCTGGCGCCGCGGCTGTCTGCTTGCGTCTGGCGCCGTATGGCATTATGTTCTGGTAATTTCCAGACGCGATATTCTAGAAGGACACGTCGGCATCAGCGAGAAGTACGTGGCTATATAAGCCGTGGCAGCGCGAACGTAATCGATCAGTGCTAAGAGCAAACTGCTATAGTGAAGACGAGTTGAGAAATAAAGAGTAGTTGAATTAAATTAAACAGTTGTAGTTTTATTTGTCAATCCAGAGATACGAACCTAACAAAGTGAACTAGCAAGCAGTAAAATCGTAACAATATCTAAAGGAGGCGAAATTGAATACATTGAATTTATACATTTATAAGAATGGTTAGTTGTTCCTATTATTTAACTTTATGCCGGCTGCGAATATTTTGAATTTTGCTTTCGTAACCATTTATATTTTTATTGTAATTAGTCTACATATTAGGTAGTCAAAAAAGTCTGGCGTATTTTTATTGAATGATTTATTGAATTTATTGAAATAGTTTATAATGGTTTGATGACTCACGCCCAACTTGACCGATGCTACGGCTGCTACTATGCCGGTCTCTTTCGACCAATTCAGCGATTTTATCGCAATTTTCGACTACAGGCCTTCCGGAGCGTGACGCATCTTCGACCACCTCTTCACCAGAACGAAAACGTTAAAACCATTAAAAATTCAGAGATCTGAGAAAGTTATCAGAAATTATTTAAGATTGGGCAAGTATTATGGCCAGAAGAAAAAAACCAAAGGTAACAAAAAAATTACAGAGCACCGAAAAGGTCAAATTAAGGACATGGCAACAAAGCAAAAATATAGCGGAAATTGATCTTCCCATTAAAAAACGTCGTGTCCAGAAAATTTTAAAAACACCACAAAACGTGGTTTATAAAAAACAAGCAAAAGCACCGGCACTTTGCAATTCGCAAAAACGCCCATGAAATGGACGTCAGAAAAATGTAATTTTTTCCAACGAGAAAAAATTCAATCTCGACGTTCCTGATGGATTAAGTTGCTTTTGGCATAATTTAAAAGCAAAGGAGGAACCAAAGTTGAGCAGAAACTTTACTGGTGGCAGTGTTATGATTTGGGCAGCCTTCTCTTATTATCTAAGATCCAGAATATGCTATGTTCCAACAAAAATGAATTAATCAGAATTAATCTCATTTCTGGAGAACTGTCATCAAGAAGAACCAATTTTTCAAAAGAATAACGTGTGACACTTTCAAAAAAATTTTTTTTTTTGGTTTTTCGATACTTTGTATATTCAAAAATAATGTGCGAAAACAGCAAAATCGTATCTTGAATAGTTTTTGAATGGCAGCGTTCTAAAAAGCGACCACTCAGAGGTGCAAACAAAACGGTGGGCCATCTAACGTTTGAAATTTTAATTATCTATATTTCGACATTGGAAACGTCAAATACAATTTGGAAAGTCAAAAGTCTAAAATTTACGAAATGGGTCGCTATTCACTAGAAGAAAACTGGGAAATATTGAAAAAAAAAACGAGGACGGTAAATTTTACCGAAAAATCATCTTTTCGGACGAGGCTCATTTCCACCTCAATGGTTACGTTAACCAGCAGAATTGTCGCATTTGGGGCACAGGATGGAGCTACGTGCCATACAGCAAACGCTACACTAAATCTTTTACGCCCTATCTTCGAAAATCGAATAATCAGCATAAGAGGTGATGTGAGTTGGCCTCCCAGAAGCTGCTATTTAACTCCGTTGGACTATTTTCTGAGGGAAGCTGTTAAAGATAAATGTTACGCCAACCATCTAGAGACAATTCAAGATTTAAAGTACGAGATTCAAGCTGCCGTAGCTGCCATAAGGCCTGAAACCATCGAAAAAGTACTCCAAAATTGGATGAATCGGCTAAGCTATTGTAAACTCAGGCGTGGTAGTCATTTGTCCGAAATTGTTTTCCACAAATACATTTCATAAAACAACCTTTTAAATAAATGTTAGACCCTTGAAAACTATCAAGCCGTTTTTTTTATTGACTTTTTAAATTTAAAATTTTATATGTCCCACCCTTTATATAGTATAAGTGAAACTTTAAACGCGTTTTTCTCGAAACCACATTTTTTTTTTTAAATTGCTGACATCATAACTCAACGAGAAATTGACCGATCGAATTCGAATTTAAATTGGCTATAGTTGAATACATTTGCTATACAATGGACAACGATCTTTTTGATTGGTTGAAAATTGTCAATTTGGCATTAAAAAAACGACAATTTTTTTCGTAAAAAAACTTTTTTTTTTTGCAAAATTACGTCATTTTCTTAATTTTTGATATTTTTCAAAGATCGTAGTTCATTGTATAGGAAATATATTTAAGTTTTTTTTCGGCACTTCCACATAACTCCGTTATTTTTCAATATTTTTGTAAAAAAAAATTTTAATATAGCTAAAAATATACTTCATTACGTCCATAGAACGTCGAAATATTCAATCTAGTATTTTCTTTTAAAAAAATTCACGAAAATTGCCTAATTTTTCATGCGTCACACTGGTATAGCCCCTTAAATTCCACCGAGATCCTTTGGGGTATTCTGGCAAGAGCCGTTTATAAAAATGATCGCCAATTTAGCAGTGTTTTTGAACTGAAGACGGCAACTAAGGACAGCTGGAAAAAAATACATAACGATATCTTAAAAAAAAACTAATAGAAAGTATGACAAATCGCATTTTCAATTTAATAAAATGTATTGGCGCCAAAATTAAATATTAACTATTTACTAATTTTTTTAATTTTGTCTTTATTTAGTATTATTGAAACCTTCGGATAAACGAAATTCGCACCTATTCGTAATATCACTATTTTATTAGCAAAAATACAATGAAATTTTAAAATCTTTGTTTTGTTTAATAATAAAATATATATCGAATTAGTTGTAAAAGGTTTATTTTCTTGGTTGTACTTTAAGTGGTAGAAATTAAAAAAAAAAAACGAAAAGACGTTAATTTTGGTTGCACCGAAGCTAAATACCATTCACAGGGCCATTTCTGTTAGTACCTATGTGTTCAGTTTGGAAGCTATAAGCTATAGTAATCCGTTCTGAACAATTTTTTTTAAGAATATGTTGATGGCTTAAATAATAAACCATACCAAATTTCGTGAATATATCTTGTCAAAAGTGAAAGTTGTCCATACAAGAACTTGATTCCGATCGTTCAGTTTGTATGGCAGCTATATGCTATAATTAACCGATCTGAAAAATTTTTTCGGAGATTACATTGTTGCTTTAGAAAATAATAAATACCAAATTTCGTGAATATATCCTGTCAAATGTGAAAGTTGTCCATACGAGAACTTGATTCTGATCGTTCAGTTTGTATGGCAGCTATATGTTATAGTAATCCGATATCGGTCGTTCCGACAAATGAGCAGCTTCTTTACTAGCGTCAACAACAGCGCGCCAGTCGTTTCTTCTCTTCGCTACGTGGCGCCAATTGGATATTCCAAGCGAGGCCAGGTCCTTCTCCACTTGGAGGAGGTCTTCCTCTTTCTCTGCTTCCCGCGGCGGGTACTGTGTCGAAAACTTTCAGAGCTGGAGTGTTTTCATCCATCCGGACAACATGACCTAGCCAGCGTAGCCGCTGTCTTTTAATTCGCTGAACTATGTCAATGTCGTCGTATATCTCGTACAGCTCATCGTTCCATAGAATGCGATATTCGCCGTGGCCAACGCGCAAAGGACCATAAATCTTTCGCAGAACCTTTCTCTCGAAAACTCGCAACGTCGACTCATCCGTTGTTGACATCGTCCAAGCCTCTGCACCATATAGCAGGACGGGAAGTATGAGTGACTTATAGAGTTTGGTTTTTGTTTGTCTCGAGAGGACTTTGCTTCTCAATTGCCTACTTAGTCCGAAGTAGCAACTGTTGGCAAGAGTTATCCTGCGTTGGATTTCTAGGCTGACATTGTTGATGGTGTTTACGCTGGTTCCAAGATAGACGAAATTATCTACAACTTCAAATTTATGACTGTCTGGGTATTACAAACTTCGTGACAAACTTAATATACCCTGTTCAGGGTATAAAAATACATTCGGCCAAACCAAATGTGCGCACTGTATTTTAGGCACAAGGTACACTGTTACTACAAAAACACGCTCTCTAAATTTCATTAAGGTATTTTGGTAACTTATGCCTTTTTTCATGTCTTCTTTGGAGGGTGGTATAGAAATATAAAAATTAATTATCTTGAATATTTAGGGTAATTTTATTTACATATTGAAAATATAAAAAAAAATGTATTTGAAAAAATTTAATACTATATTACTACTATTATTGTCTCTCGAAGTTGGAACCTCACAAAAAATGGACGTGGGTGGTCCGGGTGATTTTGGCCCTTTATGTTATCTGAAATCAAATATTCTTGTTTATTCTTAATCTGTAGACATGCCATGCCATTCTGGTCGGAACTACTAAAAAGTTAGGGGTGAAAAAAATCCTCGTTATTTCCGACGAGCACTGTAAGTGTGTAGAACAGCTTGTTAAATTTTGAAAGCAATCGGTTCAGTAGAAAAAAAGTTAGGACCCGGGCCGACCAGAAAAACAATGTTTTCAGAAAAACTCGTTTAAAGTTCAACAACTCCGATAAGGGAGGACTACGAGGCGCACTGGGAAACTCGTTTTAACTTGCGAAATATTTCGGATTTCTGTCTGAAATTTTCACAGTACATATATTCTCAAGACATTGTACTTTCAAATTAAGCAAAAAAACATTTTTCGATTTTTTGAACCCAAGTTACCAGACTACTACCTTAAAATAGCTAGCATAACGGCCGATATATATGCTTACATTTAAAGTTTTAAATAACTATATATTTGACCTCGAGAGCGCAACTTTACAAGGTTATATCTCTAAAACTATCACTCGGATCATCTTGAGCTTCTAAGATAATAAAAAGCGATTTTTTAAAGCTGTGAAATCCATTTAACCCGTGAAGTAGTGATCATGATGGCGATCTACCCATCTGGTGAAGGATGTTTATTGTATATATTATTATTTATTTGAAACTAAAACTTAATTATAAATGAAAAACTTAACATTTCGCAATTTCCAACATATTTTATTAGAATTTTGATAGCTATGACCATAGCTATGTACGATTACATAGAACATATGTATGTATATCTCACAATATATGTACATATATGTATATTTGAATAACCTTTTGATTTATTTAAATGTTAATGTAACATTATGCACATAGTAGGTCTTTACAAAATGTAGAATGTGGCTGACATTAAGTTTTTCACTGCTTCAATAGCTTTGTACAAAGGTCCCACAGGTATTTTACTGGTGAAATGCTGGCATTTGACAGAAATCTGAAATTGCGCACAATTTCCATTGGGCTCAATGACAAAAATTGAAAACTGTGCACTGCACAACATCAAAGGCAATCAATGTCAGTTACAGGTATTGACTGAATTGCCAGACCGCACAAACTCATTTACGCAAAACACCCACACCTTGTGCAACAATGTCATAACGCACTTCAGGTCAGAATTTTGGAAAGCTTAGCCAAAAGAGTGGTACACAAATGGTATACGACCAGAGATAGTTAGAAATAAAGTTTTTTGTAAAATATACATACTTATTTGTTAAACTTTGCTTATCGAAAAACTTTTTGGAAGAATTTGACAAAAAACTTTCTTATGATACATATTTTAAACATAAGCTTTGATTTTATCAAGAGGGATCTTTCAAAATATGATATGATTTTAGAAAATATAGAAATGAAATGTGTGTATTTTGTTATCATTACCCATAATATTCTTTCCCATTGAATCCTGTCAGGAACCTATGTTGAGAAACAAGAAAACGAACAATCGAGCAAACACAGATCACATTCCAAAGGCCGCATTTAAGAAACATAATATATTAGAGAGCTTTATGATATTCAAGACTTAACAAAATTAGTGTAATTAATAGGACGGAACTCCCATTAGAAATGTTTCATTTTCCGTATTCTATTGTCAATTTTTAAATGAAAGTTTCTGGAGAGAGCTTGAATCCCCATTGATTTGGGGGAAATAAGTGTAGCATTTTTTGGATTAAATTTATAGAGGAATAATAAATTAACCTGATTATAAAAATAATATTATTTTCGGGTAAAATATAGTTAAACACTCCTGCTTTTGAATTGAGAACGATGAATCCACTGTTGGGATATTTGGATATTATTATATCCAGTCGTCAGTATGGCTTATGCACTTATACACACATTTGTAGAGATGTTCATTAGTAGTTATGCATGTTGTGATTCTATCAAATTCTCACAAAACCATCGTGTACTAATTTGTGACACAAAGGGAAAAACAAACAGAAATTCAATTGCCTTTAGCCACAGCCCTGACAAAGTTAAATTTAGTTTGCTGTCAAGTGGTTGTAGTTAGAACATAAAATGCTAAAAGGTTGCAAGTGTCTGTCGAGCTGTGGAGAGATATGCAACTGGAAACCTGATAAGATCCTCCGCTACAATACTCGGGGATTATACCCACTTTTGTTACGTAGATGGAAAATAGCACTTGAGCATACAGGTAAGAATACATTTTTCATTTCACATGGATTTAATACTATTCAATGGACTGGTAGTGATCGTAAAACTATACCGCATTTGACGTAAAAAAGTTTAGTGGAACACAAATAATCTTCCTTGTAATTTGAATTAGTATTGAAATTTATACATTAATTTAATTTAAGCCGGTTTTGTTTAACATTTGGTTAAGACTCATACACTAGTTTACAGTCATTTTGCGACAGTGATATAAAATGCTATTTTTTGCTAATTTGGGGTTCCTAGAACTGAAAAAGATAGTGAAAATTTCCTAACAGATAGGATTTTTTGTGCTGTAGTTGAGGCACTTACAAAAATTAAAAAAATAGCTGTACGTGAAGGAAATTGTTTGCACCTCACTTACCCTACAGACCTCTTAGCACATCAGTTGCAAATTTTTCCTTCAGATTTGTTGAGTAGTGTTATTGATAGACTTGGAGGATCGATGTCAAACAAAAATTATGGTATTTGAGCCGTCGAATTGACGCATGCGCCCCGCTGGTAGCGGGGAATCGTAGGGGTCCAATCTGAAAACGAAAAAGTAGTCTGTCCTTAAGCTTAGTATCCAGCTCTCAAGAAATGTAAAAACTTCATAAAAAAAAAAACGCTTAAGAAACAGTCAAGAAACGTTCCTGCGCTAAATTTACTTGTGGTAGTATGCAGCTCTAAAGTAATCTAGTACTTATTTTTAATACTTTTTTTCAATAAAATGCAAATATGGCAAACCTGGTTTTGCGAAGAAACATCAAATCAACAATTGTTTCTTGGGGGAAATTCAAAGTAATCGTTAAATTCGTCCTAAATTAGTTAAAATCATTATTATGAAGTATATTTCATTTTGAAGTGTTGTGTAAAACTTACCAATCAACAACAACATTCCTTAAATCGCAAGGAAAATATTTATGTTAGTACACACATACATATAGTACATACATATTAAGCACAAAGTTTATTTTTTTTTGTTTATTCTCTCTTGCTCTTCTAATGTGGATCATTCACAATGCGTAACCAGCTTTCAAAACTACTTGAAGAAATAATGTATTAGGTTGTCAAAAAAGTTGGTGCTGAAAGCGCGTAGTTCTAGTTTTATTCGTCGCATCGGGTTATGCTATACCTTTTTGGAAAGCTCATTTCACGCGCTAACACGTGTTTGGTTGATTGTCGTTTCTTTTAAGTCGTTCGTGAGTTATAGCGTCGCAAACATGGAGGAAAATAAATAGAAAATATGGCATATTTTACAGTACTACTACGATAAAGGCAAAAATGCATCTCAAGCCGCCAATAAAATTTGTGCAGTTTATGGACCCGATACAGTTTCCATTTCCACCGCACAACGATGGTTTCAACGTTTTCGTTCTGGTGTAGAGGTGGTCGAAGATGCGCCACGCTCCAGAAGGCCTGTCGTCGAAAATTGCGATAAAATAGCTGAATTGGTCGAAAGAGACCGGCATAGTAGTCATCAAACCGTTATAAACCATTTGAAGAAGCTTGGAGTCTCTAAAAAGCTCGATGTATGGGTGCCACACGAATTGATTCAATAAAAATACCGCAAGACTTTTTTGACAAACCATTATTTTTTTTTATTGAGCAATTACTTGACAGCTGGATACGAACCTTTACAGGTGAAGCTCAAAGCCTTTTTGTTGACGTAATATGTGGTGTATCATCATGCGTCGTGTTCCACAATATTGATCGCGGTGTGGGGTGAGAAACTTGATCATTATATCTCAGTTTATCTTATCTTATCGCTCACTCCCAGGCGACATATTTGGAAACTATCTAAAAATTAAATTAAATGGACTCCATAGAGTCCAGTATATATAAAAATTTTCTCATAAAATGCAAATCTATGTCTAGGTATCTACTCTGCCGATTTCAACCAAATTCGATAATGTCATATCATCCTGACACGCCTACTTCCCATATAACACAATTTAAATTCCATCTGATTCCAGTACACAATTTAAGAACCAATCAATGTATCCGGATAAAACTTTACACAAGTACCTAGTACTCTTAAGGAATTTCATTTTATGCCCAAATCGGACATAACCGTTCAGGCCTTCACATACCGAGTATGTGGACACCATTGCGTGTGGCTGAATTTATGCCACAAATAAAGATCAATCTGTGAGATCAATCCAAACGGGATTAGACCTTGCGCAGCATCGTTCTAGATACTGTAGCAAGTTGAACTCCTACTTATCCAGAATCGACCTCGACATACCAAATAGCTTGCAACGAGTCCCCATATGACTCTAACCATCTCTTTGCATGTTCAGCTAACCCTACGCATCTGATACCCCTCTCCCTATGGTCCGACCCTGTCGAAACAGCACGTCTCCTGGGCCTACCGTTGGGTGACATCAATGGCAACTTATCTGACCCTTACAGCAAGATCAACCTAATGTACCTAATTAAAAAGATTTTCCAACATCCAATTAACTTTATACCACACATTTTAACTAAATAAAGAGTATGTGTTTTTCTAACAACCGTGTATCCATTGTTTTGTCCCAATATATCTTATAAGTATAATGACTTCCCACAGTTAAAGTGTGTCAAAATATGTGATATTTTAGTGAAGTAAAGGGGACACCTTTTCTTAAAGATTATAAAATTATGTTATTGTTTTGGCGCTCAAGAAAAACAACTTGATCTTGGCGTAAATCTGATATCCCTGATATAATGAATTCCGATCCTTTTGTTGATATTTTTCCAGTAATTTGGGTGACCAAGAGATGCAAACAGATGGAGTTTGCTCATTCGACGAATCTATCGATATTGAAAAAGTAAGTACATACTCATAGATTATGAGAAGCAATAATTCTTTATTTTGAGAAAACTTGGAGTTATTACAAAAATTGATAGAGCTTATACAAATTTATTCTGCCAAGGCACTGCACCAACAGTACTAAAGTAATTACAAAATTTATCGTGAAATTGCTTGGCGTTGTTGGAAGAGTTGGTACACTTTGTCGGCTCCAAATCTGTCAAATAGTCGTTTATAGTAATCCCAATATCCATTTCGTTGTAGTTTCTCAAATGAATTGACTCATTTTTATACCCTGAACAGGGTATATTAACTTTGTCACGATGTTTGTAACACCCAGAAGGAGGCGTCGGAGACCCTATAAAGTATATATATAAATGATCAGGATGTTGAGCTGAGTCGATTTAGCCATGTCCGTCTGTCTGTCCGTCTGTCCGTCTGTCTGTATATATACGAACTAGTCCCTCAGTTTTTAAGATATCCTTTTGAAATTTTGCAAACGTCATTTTCTCTTCAAGAAGCTGCTCATTTGTCGGAACGGCCGATATCGGACCACTATAGCATATAGCTGCCATATAAACTGAACGATCGGAATCAAGTTCTCATATGGAAAACTTTCGCATTTGACAATGTATCATCACCAAATTTGGTATAGATTATTTTGTAGAAAAAAAATGTAATATCCGAGAAAATTGTTCAGATCGGTTAACTATAACATATAGCTGCCATACAAACTGAACGATCGGAATCAAGTTCTTGTATGGACAACTTTCACATTTGACAAGATATATTCACGAAATTTGGTATATATTATTTTCTAAGGCAGCAATGTAATTTCCGAAGAAATTGTTCAGATCGGTTAACTATAGCATATAGCTACCATACAAACTGAACGATCGGAATCAAGTTCTTGTATGGAAAACTTTCACATTTGACAAGATATATTCACGAAATTTGGTATATATTATTTTCTAAGGCAACAATGTAATCTCCGAAGAAATTGTTCAGATCGGTTAACTATAGCATATAGCTACCATACAAACTGAACGATCGGAATCAAGTTCTTGTATGGAAAACTTTCACATTTGACAAGATATATTCACGAAATTTGGTTTATATTATTTTCTAAGGCAACAATGTAATCCCCGAAGAAATTGTTCAGATCGGTTAACTATAGCATATAGCTGCCATACAAACTGAACGATCGAAATCAAGTTCTTGTATGGAAAACTTTCACATTTGACAAGATATATTCACGAAATTTGGTATAGATTATTTTTTAAGGTAACAATGTAATCTCCGAAGAAATTGTTCAGAACGAGTTACTATAGCATATAGCTTCTATACAAACTGGACACATAGTTACTAACAGAAATGCACCTGTGAAGGGTATTTAGCTTCGGTGCAACCGAAGTTAACGTTTTTTCTTGTTTTTTTTGTATACTTAACACATAGTCTATCTATATTTAACACAAGATTTACATAATTTATACTAATTGTAATTATTTACCTTAATAAAAGCGAAACAGTTTCAAATTATATAAATTTAGTCACTGTGTTACTAGTTTACTTTTAAATAATTGTGTAAATAGCAACAGGCAGTTGCAATTAATGTGGCTTTTTCTGTATTCAACATTATATCAGTGTGAAATACCCGAAAACGGCTGGCTAAAATGCCAAATGCGTATAATACAATACGTCGAGCTCTAGAAAGTTGGTAGTTAAAGATTTGCTGTTGGATCGATAAATTAGAGCGGCTGTACGGTTTCATTCGATTTTTCAAGAGAGGAAAAATTTCGAATACGAATGGAAATATATCTTCGGACAGTGGTTGCTTTTCCGGCTTAGGTAAACATAGAAGCCCTTCATCATATAAATACTTCAACTTGCATTGGGCGAAAACACCTGCATCTGATGCTTTGCCATTTGTTCCCACTTCCACTGATATGAATTCGTAGTTTGCATTGACCACCGTCATCATCACAATACTAAAACTCTTCTTATAATTAAAATAGAAAGACCCAGATTTTGACGGTTTTTTAATGTGTACATGCTTGCCGTCGATGGCGCCAATGCAATTGTTAAAATTCCACTTTTTTTCGAAATCATCAGAAATTACTTTCCATTCTTCTGCATTACTTGGAATCTGGAATATTAAAGGAAAATTATTATAATCTTTCAGCCCTCTCAATTAAAAAAAAAAAACGAAAATATGATGACTCGGAATTTTTGGAAAAAGCTGTTGCACATTTGGACAAAATGAATAAACCGTCAAAAAAAGGATGAATCAGACGTTTTTGCAGAAGGATAGTCCGTGTTATATCGCAAAATGAACGAACAACAAAAAATTTTTGCCAAGCGCATAATTGACGACACTCAAATGCACGGTCAGCTGAATCATCTTTCTATTTCGAGCAGCCTTAACCTTGGAATGCAGCAATTGAGGTATCCTGTAGTTAAAAGATTTGCAAATTCAACTCCATTTAACGAATCGAGCTTTTCGTCTTCACCAATTAGTTTGCAAATGCTTCCATCCGAGGAAATTTTTCCAGAACATCAATCTGTGACAGTTATTTCTCAGGAAAAAATAACTCCAACAAACTCGTTCCAACAGATTTTCTATAACAAAGAATATAAATAATATTATTATTCACATACTTTGTACAGTTGCGAGGAACCTCAGTGTTGCGGAGAGTCTCCCATTTGCTGCAATCACTTCTCGCATTCCTGTGTCTTCCTTATTTATTACAGGAGTGACTGCAGTAAGGAGATCCATATACGTTTGGGAATCCATCCTGAGGAAGTTTTTAAAATCGTCAGAAGCAGCCAGCTCCATTGAATTTAATAGTTTTACATGTGAGTAGTTATATCTCTCAACTACTCTTTCATTCATTCTTTCTTCATTATTATTTTTTTTTTTTTTTGCATTTGGCTTTTTCGCTTCATGCACCGGTGTATTACTAGCAGCGCAATTACATCATCCGCGTTATAATCAGACATGTTAACTCCGCGAAGCACACAATGGAAATAAGGTTTGTCAAATCAGTTTGTCGTGAGTGCTCAATTGTCTTCAAACAGATTTGTCAAACAAATTTGTCGTGAGTGGGCCGCTTTAGCAACTTTGTTGCAACAGTATAAAAAACTGGCCGATGTGTACCTGTAAGTTATAACAATTGAACATGTGATAGTTTACAAAAATGCGAATTGATCGCGAAAAGGAAGTTTTTTTGTGTTTTTGAACACAGTTTGCAAAAGCGAAAATACTGAGAACAAATATAAATTGATAACAGTGGTCTACAGTAGTTTTCTTTCCCCAGATATAGGACCAATTTTAGATATATTTATCGCCACAATTCGTGAAGCTATCAAGGGTTTGGCACGGTTTGCTTTAGTTCGTTTTTAAACCTTTATTTTATTTTTAATTTTTAATAAGTAAGGAAGAACTAAGTTCGGGCATAACCGAACATATGTATTCTAGGGCGAGTTTAGACCTGATTTTGTTAATTCTAAACACAAATACTTTGTGAAGCAACTTGTGTTAGTTTACAAAAAATAGATCATAAAGAATTTCGTGTGTTAATAAATCATTTGGCTTTTTGGGCAAAATACTGTTGAATTTGGGCTCAGGGAACTCCACCGTTGAAAAGATATTTGCTAACCTGGAAACAGGCGAAATGAGCAAAGTAGGTGCCTCGCAAGTTGATAACCCAACAAAAACAACGAATAAGTGATTCTGAGAAGTGGTTAAGTGCTTTCTAATCGGAATAAAGCCGAAACTTTTCGTCAGTGATAGAAACATAGCTTCATCATTTCCCACTGGAGTCCAATCGACAGTCACTGTAGTGGACCTCACATGATGAACCTGATCAACCGCCAGGAAAGGTTATGACATCAGTCGTTTGGGATGCACGTGGTATAATATATACCCAACGACTGATAACTGAGCCAGTTATAATCTATTTCACTGAGTATTTGGTTGCAGTTCTTTTCTTCTATTCCAAATATTTAGCAATTGTATTATTTTTGAGAAGACTCTGTTTAAAATTGTACGCATATATTCAAATGATTCCTACAAACATGAATTTTGAACAAATGCTTATGATTTAGCATATAATTTTTGTATTTATGAGTGGCATTAAATTTTGACAAAAGAGGGAAAAAGTATCTTATGTCCTTATTCTGGTTCTAAGCTACCTCTCCACCAATTTTCAGCCAAATCGGTTCAGCCGTTCTTGAGTTATAAATGGTGTTACTATACATGAACTTTCTTTTATATATATATGTACGACTGGCGCGCTGTTGTTGACTCGGCTATAATCGCGTAAGCGGTGTCTACGCCAGTAAAGAAGAAGAAGATATATACATCGATTAGTTTTGCGTGATACATGTAACCGTTGAGTGAACGAAATAATTATAATCTGTTGCAAGAGTAGAAAAATCGGAAAATATATTGAAGTCTTTGCAATGTGAGTTTTGTTTTAATTGAAGTAAACAGAGAAACAATTGTCGAAAACATATGTTTTAATTCAATAAAACGCCTTTTACACACTTTACTTCAACAATTTCCAGTGGACAAGAACTAACAGTAATCTGCTATCATGTGACGATCTCATCAACATCGTAATTGAACATTTCTCCTTGTTGCTTATTACTTTAAACATTATCCAAAAATGTATCCAAATTACTATTAATATAGTCTAACTTAATACTCCAATTTGCTCTTTGGGTCTGACTGTTTGTTAGCCTATTTTCCACAATTTCTTCAAAATTTAGTACTTAGTGGTTGCCTAGTAAATTTTCGACTGTCAACCCAAACCTTCCAAGCTTCATTTCCGAGATCAGTTATAACTTTGATTGACTATAATCTGGATCTTTCATTAATTGCCATATTTGAAAACCATCAACTTTGTACTGCTTTTTCACACTAAGTTCGGAAATTTTTTCCAAACGTCATTAATGTCCTTCCATGTCGAAAGCTTTGACAAATTGTTTTTTCTTTGCTAACCTGATCACGTATTAAATCACTGAATTTATTTATACTTAGACTTTGGTGTAGATTTTTCAGCCTCTTTTACACATCCATTGGCCGACTACACCGTTATCTGGGTAGTTGGCGACTTCATTGGCTCTGGGTAGTCCATCTGAGTTACCTTTGAAACGAAAGCAAGATTTTCAAGGGAGCCCGAAAGTAAGGATCAGGTAACGTTTGCTTAGTAATTGGTCATTTAAAATTTCTTGAATTTTAATTTATACGAAAGGTATGTTTGTGTACTCGGACATAAAATTTCGCTTAAGCCGGCATTGTCAGTTACCGATTTGAAAATGCTCCTTCGAATTGCCAGCAAACATTGGCACGTACTCATTTGAACATTTGTCCATTTGCAAAACACCACACTCACTAACTCAAAGCAGAGTAAACACATGAAATGTTGCCACATAAACGCGCAAAGTAAACAACTTCTTTATCGCCACGAAACACACCGCAGCAGATAATGCGGTCGGCAGACTTTGTGGCAACAAATAATCAGCTCAGCTACTCGTGAACATTTCGGAAAAACCAGATGCATGTTTGTGTGAATGCCAAGAGGAAGCAGGAGTTATGTATGGGATGACAAAATCGGATATAATCTCAGAGGCACACACTATGTACTTATGTATGGTATGAGTGATTCTTCATTAAGCTGGAGTTGTGCGTTGAGTTAAGGGGAAAAATGGTTGTAGTTATAGGTTTTTAAATATTTCATACGCAAGAGTATCGAAAAACGGCCTTGAAAATAGTCTATACTTCAACTAGTTGGGAGAGCCTTATATTCGAAGGTTTTACTTTCACTTGCATACTTTCTACATACATATATTCTTCGGTAACGAACCCAGGTATTCCATATTGTGAGTACACGCCTTTAATTCCGTTCTATCAAAATTGGGAGCATCTTAGGGAACATTTACAAACGACCTACCCTAACACATGTACATGTATATATGTTTGTATGTACGATTGTGCACTTCAAATAAAAGCAGGAACACAAAAGGGCCAGACAGATAAACAGCAATTGGCGAACGTGCCATACATTCGTGCGCACGCATTCAATCAGTGGGTTAAAGTGGCGGCGTGTGCTAACGACCTGCTCCTGCACCGTGACCTATTTTGTTATTTGACTAGTTAAAATATTAAAATGGCTTATGAGCAAATTATTGTTAAATATTGAAGTATCACAAGCTTTTTTCCAAATTGGGTTTAATATCATCCGGACAATACGAGGTTTGACAATTAAGTAATGAGACTGATTTTATTACCGCGCTTGGGGCAAACCTGTGACCTTTAAATTTCCGTTTTTTCTCTTTTTCCGGCATCCCTTCCCTCTCAATAGATATATGTACCATAGCTTTAGCTTGTTTAGTTCGCCTGCTACGTCAAGTTGAGTGGACTTGTGTTTGTTGTGCTCGTCACGAAAATGGAAAAACGAAATCAAGAGCAACGCGTCGCGATAATATTTTTCGGCAGATTAGGTGAAACACCTTGGGAAACGTACGCTAAAACTATAGGAGTGTATGGTGATAGTGCTCTTAGCCGTGCCCATGTGTTTCGATGGCACAAAGAGTTTAAGGAGGGGCGTGAAAGGGTGGAAGAGGAGGCGCGGAGTGGAAGACCAGTCGAGGTGCGGACTGACGCGAATGCGCAGCGTGTTCGCGCATTAATCCGTGAAGATCGGCGGGGTGCGCCCAGACATCGTGCGTAACTGGATCCTTCATCACGACAACGCGCCGTGACACACCGCCCTCAGCGTGTCCCAGTATTTGGCCTCTGAAGGGATCGCCGTGTTGCAACAGCTACCTTATTCGTCCGACATGTCACCCTGTGACTTTTTTTGTTTCCTAAAATAAAATCGGTGGTCAAAGGAACCCATTTTGAGTCGATTACGGACATTCAGGCGGCCGTGACGAGGGTACTCGCGGACATCCCAGTCGAAGCGTTCCAGAAATGTTATGAAGCATGGAAAACGCGCTGGAATCGCTGTATCCCAAGGGAACTACTTTGAAGGGGAATGCAGACTTGTAGAATAATTTTCAAATGTACGGGTTTTATGGAATCAGTCTCATTACTTAATTGTCAAACCTCGTAAATTAAAAATAAAGCTATTAACTTGAGATCATACTTAATGTTACCATAAGGAATCATCGAGTTATAAAACTATACCATCGGATGGGATCTGATGAAAATTTCATTTCTGTCCATTATAATTAAAAATTATTTCAGTAGCGTTATCCCATTAACACTGCAATTTGGACTAGCCCGTAAATAGGCAAGAAAGACGATTAGTTTAATTCTTACAAGTCTAGTCGGGGGTTGATGTGACGAAATTATTTGTCAAGATGTTCAACCGAAGCTGGAACTAAATTCGCTCAGCTTGTTACACATCTCTGCAATAGAAGAAAAAGTAAAAAAAAAATTGCCGAGTAATAAATTTTTTAAAGCACCTTCGACGCTATGGAACGTATTGGCTGCATTGTCAACCAGACAAAGAGTGATCATACCAAACAATGACTGACGTATAAAAGAGTTTAATTAGCTTAATTCAATATTTGAAATAATTTATTCTCATGCTACGTATTCATCGCAGATTGCATACCACTGTTAATTAGTCATAAAAGTTTTAATTTGTTTTAGAAACATCATAACATTTATAAATCATCTATTTAGATTGAGGATCAAAATGTGTTGATTAAGCAAAAAACGATGGAAATTTGCTTAATTTTGGTTAGTATTACATAAAAGGTACAAATGAAGATACATTATAGTACATTATAGTAGGTCTTCGGGCTATTTGAACTATTAATTAAAGGATCCAAACAATTATTTGTTTATTAATGAAGAAGTATGAGTTATAGAAATTGATTATTTTTCCTAACGGAGTCTCATTAGAGATTTGTTGTTGACGCGAGTTAATGTAATTTTAGCTTAGTCCTCACAATTTCCAAGTTGAGTTGCTTAGCACTATATACATCTGTATATTCCGTAAAAAAGTATCAGAGTATTACCAGAACATTAATTGTAATATCAAAGATATACATACATATATACAAAATAAGAGGTGTGTCAAACAAACTTTGTAACTTTGGGGCTTGTGTTTCACATGTCACTTAATTCGCTCTCCATCAGTTATTCTATTGTTTCAAGTTTTGAGGTATTCATCTGTTCAAGTGCCCTTTGAGGTGGTATTTCGACGTATTTTTTTAAATAACTAGCTTCAGTTCAATGTGTATATTTCATTTTCGACCCTGGTCTTAATACATTTAGAAAGTCTTAACTAAAAAATTAATTCTTATGACAAGTGAATGCAATCATTCGAAATCCGATCGCTGAAATGAGAAATATAAATTATATTGTTTCTTCAGAAATGGCATTTTGAATGCTCGACTGCTTTCAGTAGAATTTTTACATTAACACAATAAATATCTTTGTAGTATATATTTTGTGCATATATGTATGTACTTGTATGTATAATATACATATATGAATATTTATAAACATACATATAACTTCGCACTCCCTTATAATTACTTTACAACTAGTTTAAGCCTGCACATATACATACATATGTACATATGTATATCATTTGTTTTAGTTTAAAAATTGTATATTTCTTCAATAGGCTTAAGTTCAAATATTTCAAATTTGAATCATGGTTAACAGAAAATTCATAAATATTTAAGAATTAATTAAAATCTCCCTATAATTAAATTAATCGTATGTTTTTTTGACCAGTTAGATGTTATTCAGGACATTCTAGGTGCAAACTAGTATACTCCTTAACTAGTTTAAAGTTTCACCACAGCACTCCTTCAGCAAATATTCATAACGCATACGCACGAGTAAGTGTAATTGTCAAAAAAAAAAATAATAATTTTTCGGAATGTCGCAAAATAACCAAAGTTTGTGTCACATGCTCCAATTGTGCCACATTTGCTTTATGTATATTTGCCCTTTCTACTTCGTTTTTGTTGTCGCATAATTCAACGTTTTGATTGTTGTTGGTCGGGCGCCCTTGTCGGCAAAATACGTCAGCTTATCACAATTTGTCCGCTAACATTTCCCACGCAATTTCGTGCAATTTAGCAGACCTTGCACGAATTCGGAGGGCAACAACAGCTATAACAAACATACAGCTGAAAATAGCAATAAAATCCCGAGGAGACGCATTTCCTTTACTACCGTTTTGGCACGGACTGTGTTGGTGGTAGTGGCTGTAGGGGTTGGCGGTGGGATTTGCCGTGATTTCAATTCATCTGCTACGTCGTCTACTTTATTTGCCGCATCAGCAACAAATGTTTCTTCTGCTCTCCCACTACGTTCTCCTGTAATTTGGCCACAGCTTGAGAGGCCAATTTAAGGCCGTCAGCAGGTTGCCATACTATAAGATTTGTAAAACAATTTATACGCTTAAGAGTAGATATGTGCCAGTATATATCCGACTATTTCATTAGCCTTAATGTAATACAAGTTGAAGTAGTATACAAATTTTAGAATTGTCTATAAGTAAATAAATCTAAAAATGAGCGCAGCAGACCATGCTCATAAAGTATCCTGCTGAAAGAGCACTAACTTAAGTGAATAGATTTGAAATATATGTAGCATATGAGTTAATATATAACTAATAAGAATAATTACACTGACAAGGAAGTTTTAGTAACGATTAAGAAGCTTCAGCTCTATATCATTGATTAGGAAGTTTCAACACTATTTTTTAGTTAAGTTGCCACATCTACTATTGCTATGCTCATCCAATTTCACTGGCGTAGTTTGATATTTTTTAAAAGTTTGACACTTTTTAGATCATCCACCTCTGTGTATTTTTCAGATTTTGAAAATAGAATGGAGTTGATTAAATTTTTTTTAACTTTAAACAGTGTTCCTATATTGTTTATTCAGCAAAACTCTATCGGAAATGAACATATATACATATGTATGTATGTAAATTTGTAAGAGGCGAGATAGTTTTGAGATCAAGAATCCATAGAATATGTGTGTTGCAGTAAAAGTTGAAGGGTCCAAATACTATTTGGATTACTCAGGTTGAATTTTGAATATATTACTGAAACTTTACTCCCATAAATGATGGAGTGGCGAAATCGTAATGTTCTCTTTAAGAGCATCCCGTTCTAATCTTTTGATTTTTTTATGGTTATAATTTATATACATTTTAGCTTTTACATATTTGAAAGAAATGTTTTTTATAATTCTTTTTGATTATACAGTTATAAATGATTCTATGCACATACCCAATCTTCTTAAAATCGTATTGGACTCGTTACGCTCTTCCTTAAAAATAAGAAGCTTGGTAGATACTTAGTCTGGCGCACTTTGGTCTACTTCTACAATAATTAATAATAAAAGAATTAATTATAAGTTCATTGTTCTTGTTTAAGCTTTTTGTTTTATATGCTTACGAAAAATTTAAAAATTAATCTTTTTAAGAATCCGAATATATTAAAAACTTATTTTCATATTCTTGTAACATATAGGTACAGAGTATAAAAGCTTTGTTGTTTGTATCACCTAAAACTAATCGAGATATATATAGACCTCTAAGATAACGAGACGATTTGGAGTCCGAGTGTCTGTCTATTATTTTAAAACAATTGTTTTATAAGTGCTCTTTTGAGTGGTATGTTTTTCTTTATACATCGGAGTCAAATTTGCTTATATTAGTTAATGTTTCCAAGTCTATGCTTTTGATTTCAGCTGCAACCTTTTGCTCCTCTCTTCATTATTCAAGTTATTCTACCAGAGATGCGGTTTTTTGTTTTTACTTTTTGTATATGTACGTAAATATTATTATTTTTTATGTTTGTTTTCGTCATACATACATATGTATGTATATACTTGAGCTTGGGTTTTCATTTCATCACTTTCTCACTTTTATCGAATGTTTGTTTTATATGTACTTTTGTCCAGGCACATTATATAAACTTTAACGCGTATATATTTTTAAATTGTGGTGTTAAGCAAAAACCTCATATTAACTTTTAACCCTGCTTTGATAACATTTTAAATGAAAAAACAGACATCCTGAGTAATTAAAGGTCTCAGAATCAGACGTTGAAGTTGAGATAAAAAAATTATTGGACACACTGTGTCACGAATGTAATTAAGGAACGCAATGAGTCCTCTCATTACCTATTATAAATAGGGAAATGTGGCTTTTTTGGTAGTTTTTCTGGGAAAAACGAATATAAGCAGACATTTAAAAAATAATAATTTGGAAGACAATAATTTATTTGTCACGACATACATACATAAATATGTCCCTCTACAACTACTAATAAAATTGCAAAATGATAAAGAGCACAAACAAATTTTGAAGAACTTTAGACCTTCGTCCACCCACTATTGCCGTCCTGTTCAAATTCAATTTCAAAAAAAAAATCAGTGCAATCAATCCTAAATGCACTAGGTTTGCGCTAGATCCGACAAAGGAATTAACTTCTAAATTTTCCTGGTATTTCTTCCTTCGTCCGTCCACAAATTTTTAACTCACGCTACCGATGTTATTCAATATGCACCTGTTTCAATTGGAGAGCTCTCAGAAGAATCTGCTGTATCGATTTCATCATACGCGAAAGAACTAACAGGTCGCTACGCCTCCAACTACTCGAAACACTCCAACAATCGAAAACATATGTATATTGTGCCACACCTAAGCTCCGCGGGAAGATGCAAAACTGTCATACAACGAATCGTATTATCAAGGGGCATTTGCAGTTTGAAAAATTTTGAAAATTTTTTGGGTTTAAAAGCTCATACGTATCTCCCAAACCGCTAAATTAAAAATTACCAAATTTTCATAGGACAAACTTTTTCGGTATTTTTTCGACAGTCGGAGAATGAGTGAACCCCATATAAAAGTTATATACATATGTTGAAACTACCGAAAACGCCAAAACTCAATAAATATAGGCGTCAGAGGCATTAAATATACACTTGAGATGGTGCGAAAAGTTTCCATAGCAACCGGTATCAAAATTGGGCAATGTTGCGTCACCATCCACCTTTAAGTGAAATCCCATATCTCCCAAATTCGATACGTAACATTACCCTGAACATTCCTATATAAGGATTTAAAATGGTGGAAGTCGAACAACAGCCAAGCCTACTTCCCACATAATATAATTTTTAATTCCACATACTATAAGTATTTATTTCTTTCGCGAATCATGCACCAATTTACTTATATATTAGGGCAATTCAGAATCTTGTGCATTAATTCACAGTTGATCGATGAAGAAAAACATTTTTATGTAAACAAAATTTTCGCACAAATTAAAAAATTAACTGACGCTTTATTTGATGAAGCTACTGAAGAAATTATGGACATTGAAAGTAAGAAATATTTTTAAGCGGCACATAGCACAAATTTCAAATTTCTTGATTTTTAATTTACAAAATTTACAATTAATTTCTTGACAGCAGCTGATAATTTGTAAACCAGTGTTGCAAATAATACAATGGCGTTTTAGTGTTGCTTATTTGCAAGGGTCTAGCAGGTGCATCGCTATACATTTTGTTAGTGTAAAGATGGAAGACCATTTGCACCAGATTCTGAATTGCCCTTTTATGATGAAACTTTGCACAGATAGAACCTTTAAGGTATGCCACCTCAAGTCTAAAAATTGTCAAAATTGTTTGGTATCTTATTAACTTATGTTACTGAGATACCGAATATGATTATAATCCATTCATAATTTCTTAGTATAACGAATATCGAATTCTTTCGCAACGTCAGTTTTAATAATAAATTTTACCAATGCCTTAAAATATACCTCGGACTTTGCTCTTTAAAAATTACAATAGTATAAAATGTTCGGTTAACAGAACTTAACCCTTCCTTACTTTTTTTTTAAATTTGTTTTCATTAATTTCGCGCAATCTGGCAACCATCATCTACTTGCACACTTTGTGCGTCCAACATTCGATATGGCCGACTGTTTGCCCTCGGTGTGGTGTCGCTTCTCATTTATCGTTGCGCAATTGTTGTTCGTATGACCAAATCTCACCTAATGGCGTTTTTCATCATTTGCCGGCTGATGCTTGCTTTGAATTTGTGCTGGCTGCTGTGTGTAGACGGTGTGGCACTCCGGCAGCTGTGCACCAACTGATGGTGTTGTTTTGGGGTGGGTCGGTGGATCTTATGCGGGTTTATGTGCAAACTTCGTGTTCGGCTGCTGTTGGCATTTTGATGATTATACTGTTTGCTGATGTTGTTGCTGTTGTCTCTGTTGTCGTTGTTAACACGGCTGGCACTTTCAGCTTACTTTGACTTTGGCCTGTACTGTAGTGCCCTAGTGCGTGTAGGTATGCTTGTTTTTATTCCGATTGCACGCGAAGTTTTATGCCAAACACAGCTTGTACCACCCCGCATATTGAATCGGTATTGGCATATTCTATGTGAGATGCTTATGGTTTCCTACAGTTTTATGAAAATTTATACCTTATTTGTGTCTTTTTTGTTTTGGTTATCCCCAGAATTATATACACGTATTTTTTAGCAAAAATTTGTTTTGTGCTCAGCCAGTTATAACTATTAGCGCAGACCGTTTATGCACTCATTGCATTTATTTCTTAGATCATTTAGTTATTTAGCCACTGTTACTAGCATAAGACCATCCGCAAGAGGCTTAAGAAGGGGCCTAACACTGAGCCTTGCGGTACTCCATTCGAGATAAAGTAGCTCTTGGTGTCTTCGTAAGTATAGAAAATCAGTCTTATGTTTTTATAATGACTTATTACAATGTGCATGAAGTTTTGAGCGAATTTTATGCAGAGTTTGATTATGTTTGGTCAATTTACTGAGTTAAATGCGTTCTTTACATCCAATGTAAATATTTCGCAGTATTTTTTGCACGATTCCTTGATACTGGGACAGTAGATAAAATATAAATCCCTATTGATTCTCCGAGAATCTCCCGGTTTTATGAATTGCTAACTACGATCAGTTTTGTATTTTCTTTGCTATTAGCAATTTTTTCTTCTTCCGTGACTAGCGAGTTAACTTCTGCAGTTTCTGTTCTTCGTTTCACATAGGAAATTACAAAACTTTTAAAAATATGATTTTTTGCTAGGGGTAATTGCCGAATTCACGAGCTATTTGTGGCTTTTAAATACTTCTCTGAGACGATTTTACTTGCCATATGGGTACTATTTGTGTTTATGTTTGAAATCTTCAAATTCTGAAATTGCTATGGGACGATCATAAAAACTTACAAAATAAATTCCCTTCTTACTCACCCATGTGAAACATATTTAAGGGACTCAGGAGCAGGCTTTTAAGGGTTGTTCCATGCAAGACTATAGTTATTTCCGAACCCTGAAAGTATTGTTCTCTTACTTGGGTCAAGACTGAGCAAATGTGTTTGCTAAGTGTCCTGCGATTCCTAAAATGTGAATAGAGAAAACTTGTGTATCGGATTAAAACATTTATGCGCCTTGTGGCGATATTGAAACACCGAGGAATGGAAAATATTTCTGAAGGTGGGGCAGATCGACCACCCGATCTTTATTTTTCCCAACTCAAGTGCGGCTTTGACATCGTGGGCACGCCTGTATACAAGAGCTATCTGTTTTCGCTCAAGTTTCTTCGAGGTCTTTGCACACGATCGTGACGTTGTGGGTTTTAGGCTGTATCATAACCATTTCGCAAAGATACTCTGGAAGGATTCGGCTCTCTTGTCTTCTATATTTCTTCAGTACAGTTCAAATACCAGGTATCCTTTTATAATTTTCCTAAAGTAGGTTACGTTTGTTTCAAGTTACTCCAGTTCGCTGCCAGTATTTTTCTCATGATGTCTATATATGCTACATAATCTTTTTTGAGATTATTATGGCGTCTGATTTTGATCCATGGTGTTTAGTCGTGGTGTTTTTTCGTATAATTTTCACTATCTGCTACTTTTATGTTTGAGTTTTCGGATTCTACGTAGCTCATATCTCCCGCAGTGTTTTTGGAGTATTTGCCACTTTACAAATTTGGAATACTTGGGCTGTTTGCTCCATTACTCTCTTCGATAGATTTTTGAATTTCTCGACTCTCTCAAGCAGTCACGTAGCTCCTTCATTTTGGCAGCGAACTGGTTGAAATATGTGCATGTTTGTATACTTGGATATTTTGCATTCTTTTGTTGATCTAATATCTTATTTTACTCATGATCTTAGAATTCCTGCTTTCCACCCGTGTTTACTCGTTCTAAGCTGAAAAAGTAACCGTTTTTAAAAAACACGTTCTTTTATTAAGCTAACTCACATATTGGCCGATATATGCCGTATAAAGTCGTCCGGAAATTCGAATATCTTAATATTAGGTATATGAGGGCTAAGAAAAATATTAACCCGATTATCTGACTTTTCCATTTTCCCACTGTCGGTAGAAGCTTTTTTAATATTTGCTTTCGGTGAATTTGGTTGTTGTAGCTTTAGTGGCTTCAGAATTATGTTTATTAAAGTTATTAGAGGGCGGTACTATGCCCACTTTTTCAAACTTTTTTGCGATTCCCTGTGTCAAATTAGAGTTATTTATCTTAATTTGCTGCTTAGTTAAGGCAGTGGTCCGATTATGCCCATCTACTAACGCGGTCATGAAATCCTGCATTAGCGCTTCCATTTTTAGTTTGTATGTAGATATTTTTCGAAATTTTCGAAACTAACTTAAAACTATAACAAAATAAATTTTTCTAATGTTACTCTTTTGAAGAAGTACTTCGTACAGTTTGAATATGTTAATGGTCCACTGCTCTTATTCTCATATTCTTATAAACATCAATATGTACATAGTATACACACACGCATATATGTATATACGTAAATATACAAATATGTCCGTCAATCTCAGGCAAACGTATACAAATTTTTAATTAAAATATTAGTACGTCACCACAATACAATTTCGCAGTGCCATCATTCGAATACAACAACTTTGGCTTCCCATTCATTCATATGGAATAACATCGATAATACCAGATCAAGCATACAACCGCAGTGGAGGCAAATGCAATTGCTTAAGTGAGCAAAAAATAAGTAAAGGAAGGAAAAAACACCGGCTGTTCTTGAATACTCATCGATGGCTGGCAGTTATTGCTTTACATATTTTTAATTTTTTGTTTTTGTCTGAAGCAAACGCCTCTGTTCAGCGATTGTATGTATGTATGTATAAATGTTTATGCATATGCATGTATAAAGAGAACGACGACTCATTGGCAGAGCAAAGAATGTAAGCGAAAGGTGCACAGCAGCTGTGAGCAGGCAGGCGCCGAAGGCATTTAGGCAACTGCCGCACACACTGTGCGCACTCATCAAGGGAACAGCTGTTTTGCTTGCCATACAAACGACATCTACAACTACAAATTATTGGATAGCGCGCATGCGTCAGAAAAGCATTTTCCAATTGTTATGGTGGACAACAGATGGAAGAAACGACGGCAAACGTATGAGTCAATGCACAGACACACACCCAACATATTAGCCAAGAGAGCGTGAAACTACGAGAGAGCAAAGAACTCAGTGTCGGGCACGACAGGACTAAACAGTAATGACATTTTAGCCAAAACGTTTTTTCGACCAAAATCGTAATGCCAAACATTAACGCGCCGTCGAACCGTGAGCACGTTCAAGCGGACAAATTACTGGATGCGAGGTCAAAGTAAACAACTGATTCGAAGGCACATTCCCAACTGCACCGTGCTCGTATGAAACAAAAGCAAACCAGTCAGGCTAGTCATTTTGTTTTTGCAAACGCAAAGCAATGCAGCAAAGACAATTCAAATTCCGATGAGAACGTGGCGCTGGTGTTTCGACCAGCTATCGGATCACTTGAACTCAGTGCCATCGGAATTCGAGTTAGTGCCGGTTGTATGTGGCGACCGAACAAAAACAAGCGGACCGGTTTTGTTGATCAGCACCTACACTCTATGCCAAATTCTTTGCGCGGTGCTTAGTGAAAAGGTGCATATTTAGAAATATAAGTGAATTCTATAAGAAATGAAAGTGAAGAAAGTTTGTGTCCTTAGTCTTTTGTGCACATACTCCTTTAATGCCTTTTTGTGTAGGTTTTAGTGAGCGAACGAAAAAATTTAAAATATAATTAATTTATACAAATTACAAACTAAAATGAAAACAACGCAACAAAAAAGTACTGGGCTTACCAATGCCAAGACGAAGCAATGAAAATTGTATTTGTGTAATTCATACAACATATGCTAGCGCGCAGCTGTTTTAATATTTTACAACAAACACCGCATTGCTGAAGGAATGAAATACAAAACGTAAAGCAATTGCAGTAATAATAAGCAAAAAACACAAAATCAAAAAATAATTGAAACGCAAAAAATTAAAAGTGGAAACTGGACTGCTGAACAAATTTTTAAATTGTACACCGATGAAGCATAAATAAATTTTGCGTAAAAGTGTTTTAAAACAGATGCCCCAGGGTGCGAAAGCTAAGTAAAAACAGCTATCAGAAGGAGGCAGCCGCCGCCGCGGAAACTTACGTACAAGTGCAATAACAACAAGTGCATTCGCGTTGCATTCAAAGGCAAAGTCATTGACAAAAGGTAAACAATTAAGTCACAGTGAAGCGTTGCCGAGCAAAGCAGTTGCACGTGGCTAAGTGTGAACCTTTAAGAGGAAGCTCATATACTCGGGGGTAAAAACAAACCGCTGCAACCTAGTGCATACGCTTCTTGGCTGCAACCTAGTACATTAGCCTCCACTACACCCCCTTCCATTTAGGCTGTGTGCACCGTAGATGTGCTCTGGCTGAAACGTTGAGAAAGATAGAAAGCAGCTGCAGCTGTTTCACTGTGTCATCCAACTGACTGCCGCACGAAATAAAACAACTGAATACATAGCATATAATCGCGTGTGTACATATGTATGTCGAAAAATAAATATGGGTGCGAAATTGTGAAACAAAAATAATAAAGAAAGAAACACCGTGGAGATGTTCAAAATTTGAGAACTTTCATAAATTCATCCGCTTTACAAAACACCGTGAAATAGACGGCGAATTGATATAAAACAGCAGCTCCCACCCCTGATGCACACAATTTCGAATGTGAGTAGTAGCTTTCAAGGCGTAAACAATAACTAATTATAAGTAACTGTCAAAGAAGCTAAAAAAATAACAATCGTTGTGCACGCGGTATCTTTGGTGATCTTTTAATATTATCTTAAATGATTGAATTGTGATTGATTAAGTTGGGCTTTCTGCTGTGAGCGTTTAGGAATTAACTCAATTATCGATCAACTTTTTCTCCAACCCCGATCCACTAAGAAACACATATGTTGCATTCTATCAATCGTATGGCTCTCTCCCCTATAATTTTTAAAATGTGAAGATGTTTATAAACTCTTCATTTTGTCAATAATTGAAAACTTTTCACGCTCTACGCCTCTTGGCAATCGTGACTTGGTAAACATTTGCACTGGCGGCATTTTTCTCCTTGGCACATTTTATTATGGTGAGTACACATTTACAATTTTACTTTAATTACCAGCTAAATAAATTTTGAGACTTATATAATAACTTAAAAAATGATATATATATTTGCGGACCACATAAATAGCGCTAAATGTAATTCCTATAATCTTTTATAATTCTAATCCGCAGAGTAGAGCTTAACGCTCGGCGTCCACTCTGCGGGCAGCCTAAGTGCCGTTTTCTCAATGTCTGGCACGCAGCCTTCTGTCTTTTAAGTTTTCTTAACTTAATCATTACTCCTTCTTTCGTAAATTGAACAGACATTAAGAACTCAGCTCTAAAACTATTGTAATACTTAACGGTAAGTTGCTTCTCAATACAAATTAGGATTTTTTTTATTTTTGTATATACATATAATAATACATAATGATTTTAAGATTATATCGTTCATTTGTCCTTACTTATTACCAAGCGACATTTCAAGAATATATAAGTATTTTACTCTGAGCTAAAAGTCAGTAGCTAAAAGTTCTCAAAAACACGCTCATGACGTAAAGTCAGATTATAAATCAATTATGGTTTTTAATAGAGTAAGAGAATGCTATTGGATTTTTGAGCAGAAGAAAAAAGCATTACACGAATCAGTTGACATTATTTATATTGGAATAAATGTAACAGATTAGGTTAGGTTTAGTTAGATAGCTGATCCCTCAACGTGGCGGAGGAATCACACTTGGACTGTTCATTCAGTACTTTGTGAAGTCAAATGAAAAACTCCAGTGGCTAGCTATTAACTATCGGAAAAGCGCACTGAATCTATCACAAATCTGCTAAGGTGCTTTGTGTCAATTTCTGCTATCTCACCTGGATGTCTAAGTGTATGAGACCCGTGGTATTTATGCCTTGTTTTGGCTAAAGCGAGGAGAAAGCGTTATGATTTTTCTATCTCATCTTCTTTCAAACAGCTGATGCAGCTGGCATCCGGTAAGATACAGTGTCCTGTTAAAATTCCAATAAGCATTGAAAGGTAAACCTTGCTAAGAGTGAAGAGCTCTTTACACTCCTTCCGATTCACTACAGATCAAAAGGCCTTACGACTGCAAAGCTGGTGGTAGTTGATCATCGCTTGCGGTCTAGTAGCAAATCACAGGATGCCAATGGAACCGTTACCCGTTCCCATTCTACAGTACTTGAGGTATCTGTCCTAGCAAGCTCATCAGCCTTACAGTTTCCTGCAATACCACGGTGGCCAGGCACCCAAGACTAATATCGCTGCCATGTTATCGAAGTGGATAGTCACCACCGTGTGTTTCGCTTTGGAGCTGTAGATCTGCAAATTAATTCAAGAAAATTTTATATATCTTAAACACATAATTATTACCAAAAAGCTTAAAGGACTTACTAAAAAACTAATATATAGTAAAGACAGCCGGATGTTCGAAAATTCTGATATTACTTATATGGCCGGTAAGTCAAGATTTCGCTCAAATTTGTCTACAAGTATTTTAGGCACAAAGATACACTGTTATGAGTAAAACACGCTAGCTAGCTATATGCGGTCCAAAGTCACCCCAAAGTTCGATTATTCTTATATTACGATATGGAGGCTAAGGGAGAAGTTGGTCCGATTAAACCCAATTTTGACATACATACATACCACCATACATAGTCAGAGAAGTGCTATCCCTGAATTTTAATTATATAGTATATTTCAGACATTGACCGATATTTTCGAACAAAAATCAACTATAGGTACTGGTATTATTCGCAGAAAGTTTAAGGAGGTATTCTGGTCTAGAATTAAAAAACATCGATTTTGTGTTGCATATTTTGAAAGTTTAGAATTTTCCGTGTTCACTAAAATTGTATCCTAAACTTTAAACGCGTTTTTCTCGTAACTACTTTTTTGAGGTGGTTGACATGATATCTCAAGTTCTACTCAACCGATTTTTTTGAAATTTGGTATACTATATATCTTCTTTATACAATGCTCTATCGTATCTGCCTTGGATTTCCAAAAATTTTGATTTGAAGTATTTTTAAAAAATTCGAAAATGTCGAGAAAATCGGGTAAAAAAAAAAACGTTATTTTTAGATCTTACTCTCACTCACCTCTCGACGAATTTTGTTTTTTTTTTCTTGCAATTTTTTTTTTATATTATTAAAATAGAAAACATATGAAAAAATGGATGGTATATGAAAATGTTTTTAATTTTTTTATCTTAGTTTAAAAATGCCTAACTTTATGCGTCTAGACCAGAATATCCCCTTAGTCCTATTTTGTTAATTGCTTCTTGATTTGTGTACTGAAAATTAAAAGAATCAAATGGAATTTAAATATGTGCTATGTTTACAATATGCGTGGTTATTGTCCGATTCCTCTCATTTTCATAAGGTGACATAGGAATATGAAAAGAATGAAGCCTTGTCCTTCTTTCCGGACAGCAAATTTTTACGCTACTGGCGTATTTAGTTATTGATTAATCGGGCTTTTAGTAGTTATGAACAGTACAGTTATTTGGGGAGTGAATGAGGGTTTCATCTGATTTCATCCATTTTCACACTATCGGTAAGAGTTCTGATATTCGTGCTGGGCGAATTTGATTGTTGTAGTTTTAGGGGTTTTGCTACTGCGATATCCTGTGTCAAATTACAGTTTTATATCTTAATATAGTACTTACTTTATAGGTTTTCGGTTAATGGCGATTTGTGTCCATCTACGAACCTGTAATTTTTTTTGTGCTAAGGAACCTGCATGCCAAGTTTCGTCATTATATCTCAATTTTTACTCAAGTTACAGCTTGCACGGACGGACGATCGATCGGGCAGACAGACAGTCAACCAGATTTCAACTTTCTCGTCTCCCTGATCATTTAGAAATATATAGCTCTATATCTATCTCGATTAGTTTTAGGTGATACGTACAACCATTAGGTAAACAAAACTATAATACTTTGTAGCAACTGGTTGCAAGAGTATAAATTAACAAAAACACAAAGCGTGCCCTCCCAGCAGGAGCGGCACGATCCTTCCTCTCGTCTCGTCGTCCCCGCGCCTGCAAAAACCATCTTGGGCGACAAAGAGATTCCATGTATGAACATAGTCATGTAAGTTGATTCAATGGCAGTGAACACAAAGTGGCCATATGATATGTGCCAAATACTTGAATAGATGTGTATGCATGTCTAACTAGACGCGCTGTTTGTTTCCTTCAAATTGATTGCTTCAGCTGTTTGGCAACTGCTCAGTACCAATTTTAAAATCATATTCACATGTGCGCAAGTAAATACGTATACGAGGCATAGAGTCAGTGGAACACTATCTTATTCCTTCTCTTTTTATGTATTATACATTTGAAAATGTAATAAAGGGTATGAATGCATAATGTATATACAAGTATGAGTAAATGTTTGAGCCCTGGTCCACATGAGTTTTTTGTTCCCACGAATTTAGGGATTGTGTCACGTGCATTAAATGCTTTGTTTATTTACATTCAGTTCTACAAAGGTATTCCGGATTTAGAAAAAAACAGAGTACGGTTTTCAGTAATTATTAATTTATTGATAATGGTTAAAAGTTATTACGAAGTGATACGCACACCTCCGAAGTCAAACACCGAAATCGTTAAAGTTAAAGAAATAGCGCCCGTTTCAGATGAAAAATTATTTAGATATGGAATCTAATTTAATAAAAATAAAGTTATTTAGTACAGGGTGTTCCAAAATTAAGTCTATATCCGAAAAGAAACAGCCTTGACTTGGATCCATCGCGCCGATGATAGGAAAGAAGATGCCCATTCCCCTACACTCAAAACGTTCCCGCCTCGGACAACATCACTTCATGAGCATCCAATATAACTTTAAAATGTTTTGTACATAACTTCGGTGCTCATATGGAATTTAGCAAGCCATCTACGAATGGTTGCTTCATCTGGTGTGGAGCGCTGAAAACAATTCCAAAGCTGCTTTGGAAAAACTATCATTACTTTTTCATTTAGAAATATATTTCATTAATGCACGAAATTTATTTTTATCTTATAAATCATTTGGCGACAGATGTGATGTGTTTATACAATTGTCTTTTGAAGATTAGACTTAACTACATGTAAATATGTATATGTATATTTTAATATAGTATGCTTATGTATGTATGTATGTATATTTTAGTTATATAAAAGTGTTGACTTTAGTTTTTTATAACAGTCGGCTTAATCTCTCAGAGAAAAGGAAAATATTTATACAAATTTAATATTTACTAAGTTTTCGACATCGAAATGGAGTACTCTCTTGAAGAGTATGGCTTAAAATATTTTCACATAGTACTAATTTAAGAACTAAATATTATGATCGAAAAAGAGTGAACCACATATTATTTTAAAACTTAGAACATAGGTGAAGTCAATAAGGCAGTTTTACGATACAGAAATATGATACTTCCGTGTGTATATGTAAATAATTGCGTATGAGATAAAAAACATTTGCTGCTACTGGGAACGAATACAATACTGAATGGAAATTCTTTGCATCTGTTGCACATGGTAGACTCAACGACTACTTGTGACATTGAATACTACCATTGCCCCAAGCAATTTGGTTGATCTTACCTCAGTCACCAATTTTACCCTCATCAGTGTATTTTACGTTTGCCACGAAGTTTGTTACACCCAGAAAGAAACGTCGGTGACCTACTAGTATTTTCTGTTCCTTGGTATCATTACAGCGTTGTTGCGTTTTGATTGTTAATAATATATTACACATAAGTTCATATACGAATATTCGAAAGTATTGGGTAGGAAAGCACATGAATGGTGGAGGGTAGCTGCTGTTAATAGCACTTGGCGTATGTTTCTTATGGGGTAACAATCGCGCAGCAACAAACATCAGCTCAAAATCTTCAGCAACTAAGTTTGCTGTTTCGCTGCCTAATCCTTCTTTTTTTATTTTTATGTTTTTCAGTGTCGGGCAAAACATGTTGGACTCATACCTATGAGTTACATTATCATCTCCTCTTCTCGCAATTATCATTTTAAATATAACCAAATCACTCAGATTTGGAGAAAAACTATTTATTTTATGGAAACATACACAACATTAGAAATTATTTCACGCCATGCCATTTTATACAAAAAAAAATTAAACATATCCAATATTCAGTGCGACAAAACATATTAGAATAATGATTGTTATATAATATTTTATAGCATAATCATTATTTTTAATTGCTTCACTGCATCTATTTGGCGTAGAAGCTATAAGATTGTCAATAACTTCTGGAAGGCGTCGAACAATTTTTATACCCTGAACAGGGTATATTAACTTTGTCACGATGTTTGTAACACCCAGAAGGAAGCGTCGGAGACCCTATAAAGTATATATATAAATGATCAGGATGTTGAGCTGAGTTGATTTAGTCATGTCCGTCTGTCTGTCCGTCTGTCCGTCTGTCTGTATATATACGAACTAGTCCCTCAGTTTTTAAGATATCCTTTTGAAATTTTGCAAACGTCATTTTCTCTTCAAGAAGCTGCTCATTTGTCGGAACGGCCGATATCGGACCACTATAGCATATAGCTGCCATATAAACTGAACGATCGGAATCAAGTTCTCATATGGAAAACTTTCGCATTTGACAATGTATCATCACCAAATTTTGTATGGATTATTTTGTAGGAAAAAAATGTAATATCCGAAAAAATTGTTCAGATCGGTTAGCTATAACATATAGCTGCCATACAAACTGAACGATCGGAATCAAGTTCTTGTATGGACAACTTTCACATTTGACAAGATATATTCACGAAATTTGGTATATATTATTTTCTAAGGCAACAATGTAATCTCCGAAGAAATTGTTCAGATCGGTTAACTATAGCATATAGCTACCATACAAACTGAACGATCGGAATCAAGTTCTTGTATGGAAAACTTTCACATTTGACAAGATATATTCACGAAATTTGGTATATATTATTTTCTAAGGCAACAATGTAATCTTCGAAGAAATTGTTCAGATCGGTTAACTATAGCATATAGCTGCCATACACACTGAACGATCGGAATAAAGTTCTTTATGGAAAACTTTAACATTTGACAAGATATATTCACGAAATTTGGTATAGATTATTTTTAAGGTAACAATGTAATCTCCGAAGAAATTGTTCAGAACGGGTTACTATAGCATATAGCTTCTTACAAACTGGACACATAGTTACTAACAGAAATGCACCTGTGAAGGGTATTTAGCTTCGGTGCAACCGAAGTTAACGTTTTTTCTTGTTTTTGTCCCCATTCACTCTTTCTCTGTCTATCCTTTTATTGGCCACTTTAGCATTAATATTTTGAGCTACGACCCAATTTGCCACTAGTTTCCATATGTGCTTTAGGTCGTTATCGTGTTGAAACCCCTGAAGGTGGCGTATTTCACTCGGCATGGGAAAGCGCCACGTTCTCAAGGATGTTTTTGTATATGAATCGATCTTTAATGCCATTGAAGAGGTCCCACACTAGGGTGGGTCGATTTCGGACTTTTTTCGATTCGGGATTTCTAATAGTGCGGAAAAGTTGCCTTAGTACTTCCTGATTCCAATGCAACTTTTTGTTTTGAGATCGGATTGCATCTTCAACCCCAACTCCGGCCTTGAAATTTCGGAAATTCGCCTAAAATCGTGAAATTGTCTACCTAGCGCCTGAAATACGCACCTCATGGCAAAATGTATAAAACAAAAGTTACGTCATTTGCTACCGAAATGGTATATGTGATCATGGCCGTAGGACGAACCGTTCCCGAGATACGAGCGAAAATGAGGCGCGCCGCAGCCAAGGTGAAAACCGGCTTGCGGCCACACTTCTTGACGTTGATTTCGCCGAGTTCTATCAATCACACCCATTCACCAAAGGACGCGTTCGGATAGGTCTCCACACAAATATTTTTTCAACGAGTTTCTTCACTCTAGTCGGTGATTTCGCCGAGTTCTTTCACTTACATTCATTTCCCTGCGCCATACGACACGTTCGGACTGGTCTCCACATAAATATTTTCTCATCGAGTTCCTTCACTCTTGTCGTTGATTTCGCCGAGTGCTATCACTTATATTCTCACAACAGAACACAAAATTCAAAATGTCTGTATCTAAATTTAAATTTAGACAGAAATGTCCTGTGTTTGGCATATATCTGTAGAATCTCTCTGAGTAAAGAGGTTACAGAAATAGTTGCAAAAAAGGTTGATAATACTTTCAAAAAGTCATCTATTCCGATAGTTTCACACACCAGAGTTGTACAAATGCTCACCTCATACCATAAGAAATTTCTGACTCTTAAACAAATGTTTTTAAGGAACCCAATAGGTTTGAGCTCTAAAAGAGACGACTTTGTCTCTGCTTGTAAATGCATTTATTTTTCTTCTTGCACTTGTTCAAAGGAAAGGAAAGTTCCTATCAATGAACCACCATTTTTCTTGAGCCAGAGAACCAGAAGAATTGGTCGCATTGGAAGTGTTGATCTACCTGAAACAAAAAAGATTACAAAGAAAAATGAACGTAAAGAAAAGCTTTCAAAACGTCATTCAGCATGAACACTTACAAGAAAAGTATCAGCTAGAACACGTGACCATTCAGATCAGCCAGACTCTCATACAGACGACAACAATGTAGGTGCGTCGCACATGGATTCTTCCAAAAACGATGCTGTTGATGAAATTTCTTTTCCATCCTCTACAACCAATCAAAACACACTAGTATTAGAACACGCTTCTTTAGCTGCCCAAAGATTTGTGATAGAGCAGCGGCCTTGATTGTTTCATCTGCTTTTCAGGATGCCAAAAATGCAGGTTTGATAACAGAGGATCAGGCTAGCTTTGTCACTGACAAATGCAAGATTAGTCAGGCAAAAAAAGTGTTGGAGTTAAGCTCCAAAACACCGAAAGTATTGACTCTGTATATGTACTGTATTTTGACGGCCGCAAAGACAATACACTTACACAAATCAGCGAAGGTGAAAAGTACTACCGCGACACTGTCAAAGAGGAACATATTTCTCTTATAGCGGAACCTGGTTGTCATTACTTTGGCCACGTCACCTCTCCTTCCGGGTCAGCTGCGGATGAGACGTAAGCTATATGGCAACATTTACAAGACAATTCAGTTGATGTGGAACATCTAGAAGTTGTCGGTGCTGATGGCACCAACACGAACACAGGTTGAAAAGGTGGAATCATTCGGAAACTAGAAGAAAGAATAGGTAGGCCATTACAGTGGGTTGTTTATCTTCTACATTTCAACGAACTTCCATTTCGTGCTCTTTTCGAACACATAGATGGTGTCTCAAAGAGTCCAAATGCATTCTCTGGCGACATAGGTAAACTGCTCCCTGATTGTGAGAAGTTGCCTGTTGTCAAATTTGAAAGTTTTCCATCCCGCCAATCACCTTCTGAGGTAATTAATCCGACCCAACTTAGCACAGACCAAGCTTATCTCTATAAAATATCAGAAGCTGTTATTTCCGGTCAGTGTTACTCAGATTTAGGGTCGATGCATCCAGGTAACATGTGCAAATCTCACTGGCTCACCTATGCAAATAGAAATCTGAGATTATACATTTCTACTGACAAACCAACAAAGGAAATAAAGATTTTGGTCAAGTACATACTTACAGTTTACTCACCTTTGTGGTGAGATTCAACAGTTCAATCAAAGATGGCTCGCGCCATCTTTATGCTGCAATTCAAAGGTCGAGGTACTTACCTGCTAAACTGCGCAAGGTTGTCGATTCATCCATTCAACACAATGCTTTCTTTTGCTTCTTTGAACGAATAGAAGTCAGAAAGTTGGCCCTTGACCGTCTTCTGGCAGCCAGAGAAGCAGAGTCTGACACTGTAAATGGAAGGGTTAGATGTAATAAAGTGCCAAAGCTGAATTTCAAAGCTAATAATTATTACGATATGATTAACTGGAAGACTATTACTTTGACTGTTCCACCAGTTCATTGTTCAGTTTCTAACGAAGAAATAAAAGGGCTGTCGGGAGACACTGCAGAGGTATGGAAATTTAGTGAATTCCCCTCTCACACTGTGGCAGTTGAAAGAACCGTCAAACTGGTGACAGAGGCATCTTCTAAAGTTATTGGCCCCCAATCTCGTGATCGTTTTATACGCTCTACACTGAAATCTAGGCAACAAGTGCCAAAGTTTAGTACAAAATCTGATTTTATCAATAAATTTGACACAGATTCAGACTAAAACAAGCCTGACATATGGTTGGTTGGTTGGGTTGGGCTTGGGAGGAACCCGAAGATCAGCCACCTCCATGCGGTGGGTTCTGGGTGACCAATACAGGTTAGCTGAGAGCTGCAACAATTTTCACCTTGCGCTGCATTTTCGCTCGTATCTCGGGAACGGTTCGTCGGTATTCGAACTGAAGAACTAGACTGTTCAAAGTTGACAGGTAAAACCCAATGTAAAAGTGAAGCTTTAGAAGAAATGAATCAATTAAGAAGTAATAATTCGTAAAGTCGTCAATAGAACTTGGTCGCAAATAATGTAACAATTAATCATGAAAGGTTACGAGTAGATATTAAATGCTGCCTAATTATCGATTTACTTAACCAATACTACATGTCATAGTTCATATTTTAACAAATTTGGGGTTTCTCACATCAAACTAAAAAATCAAAAATAAAAATTATTTAAAAAAAATACTAAAAAACACGCTTTTAAAGCATATCAAACTAAAAAGTGAAAAATAATTCTTTGTATAAACTAACAATAATAATGAAGAAAAAATTCCTGCATTATTGTGAGAAAATCGTGTGGTGCTTTGTGACATATTTTTCATATATCGTTTAGTTTTTTGTTAACTATATTTTTATATCTAAAATTGTAATTTGGAGTATACGACATGTTTTTGGCATACACAGCCATCAGTCCAATATGTTTTGTCCAACGCTGTATATACATCGTATATCTAATCCAACTTTAACTTATTTTTTATATTTATATGCTAATAAATAAGTAAACAAATATGTCTACCACTTTTTGTAAATTTTCCGCAAGAGACATTATTCCATCATTAAAACAATTTCATCAGAGTAAATCGAAATTTCGAAATTTCCGGAATGGAAGCGAGCGAACCATTGTTTTGCTACACGAAATGGTACAACATCGTCTCCGTAAACTTCATAAATTGGCATTCTTCCCTTTCTTTATACAAAAATTTAAAAATATAGCGTAACTTTTTTTCAACTTCCCCGAATTTAATTTAATAATTGGCTAAATGAAACTTAAAATCTCACCTTTCCAACACTATATGGTATGACACAATGCGATTGGTTACACTGGAGATATACTACTGAAACGACATCTATTGACTAAATACGAAAAAAACTTTTTTGACCACTCAATATATAAATAAATGCAATGATTACGCTGTTCAATGCTTTGTGCCGAGAGAGCTACTGTTATGTTATTCACTAAAAATCGATTCTGGATTGATTCCTGCAGATTACGAGTATGATTTACATAAGTATGTAACAAGTAAGGAATAACTTTATTGATGCTTCATTTGTATACTGTAAAGTAAAAGAATTAATAACGCACTTTGGGTAATTTTTAACAAAGTGGTTATGTAAGATGTGGAAGTGATTATTATCTGATTTTATCTATTTTCACAGTGTGTGAAGATGTACTGAAAATACGGGTTTCAGCAAAAGCGCAGGGCCACAACCACTTTAAAAAAATGTTTTACCACAAATTTCTCTCACTCCTTCGGTCTCCAGTACCAAATTTCTAATTTGAATCTTAATTTTTTTTGCGCTTTGTGGGCATGGAAGTGGTCCGATTACGGCCATCTACGATCTCGTCCACCATTTTTCGCCATGAAGCATTTATGCCATATTTAATTTTGATATCTCAATCTTAGTCAAGTTACAGAATCGGAATTCAATTCGTAATTCAACAACGTATCTTGATCATTTATATACACATACATTCATATATGAATAACCCTATATCTAACTCTATTATTGTTTTGATTCTGATTGAGAAAAACTAGTACATCCGGTTTATTACATCGAAATCATTGATTAAGACATCAGTCTAATTTTCATGTTAATTGCAACCGGAACCCTAACCTCCTTATATTCATGACGTCACGAGCCACTGTATTTCTCTGTCAAACACGCACCCAAACGTAATGAGACTTTCAAAGTATTAATTATATAATTTTTGTTTATCTTGTAAATAGATGCATAAAAATAACGCGGGGCAACAAAAAGTCATCTAAGTCAATAAGGTAATCCGAAACCGAAAACAATGAATGTAACGATCTTGGTAGAATAACTTAATTTACTCAAATAGCATAAGGTAAAATACTTAGGTTGAAGTTTAAAGTTATAAATTGAAACTCGTATTTTTGGTAAAATAGATTTCTTTGGAATTAGCACCTCTCAATAGTAAATATTGGAAGTCATGGGACCTGTTTAACTGTAATATTTTTACAGATATCGGGGAAAAAGTCGCAAGCTTGATTTTTTCACGGTGTGATCTACATACATATAAGTAACTTAAGCCAAATACAAATGAAGAGTTTTTTATGTTTACTATGTGTACCAAGAGAAATTAAATTGAATTTGCGCGATTTTCAATTAGAACCGACACATAAACCCATATCAATTTCTATCGTTTAATGCTTTTATAATTATTGTTGGATTAGAAAATTACTAATGGGCTTGTGTGCAATTTTTAGCGTTCAAGTACAAGAATATGTCTTATTGTGCTGTTATGTCTACTGGAATTACCATTTTTATTCAATTATTACGAGTCTGTCGTCTGATCTTTCAGCCTCGAAATATGTACACCTGCTTAAATATTTCCTCAGCTTTAGTTCTTTTACGTTTTGCTTATTAGTGAGCCTACAAAAGCAACAAGCACTCTAACTACATATGTGCAAAATAGAATCAGACAACAAATATGTATAGAATTAGTGTGTAAATAAAATATAACTTTTTTATTTCAGTGGTGTTTATGTGTATTTAGGTGTTTTCAATGGCATTTTTATCGAGTTTATTCACGAAATTGCGGATTTACCGCTGCACTTGAGGCTACAACTGTGCTTAATTATAATTAAATTGTCTTACAAATTTTTTAACTCGCTGCTGCATCAACAAAGCAACAGAGACATGCGACGCTTTTGCAGGAAGGCAGTTCCACACCTCCGTCTACTTACGTAAGTGCTCATACCTTAACACACCTGCATTAAAGCGGGTTGCTCATATATGTGGAAAATATTTTACGGATAATTCTGAACAAATTTATCTAAGAATATATGAGTTTAAAACCTGTTTCCAGAACAACGATTTTCAAGGAAAGTTAAGCTTTTAAGTATTATAAAATTTTGTTGAAACAAATTTTTGATATATCCGAATGCACAGGTGCACTTTGATATTGTGCGGATTTTTTATCGGAATCATCCAATCAGACAACTACATACTTATATAGTATCTCCCAAATAATAAATTATTCATATATATTTTATTTTGCCGTGTACTACCTATAACTACACAGAATTGTTCTTTAATATACTTGGGGGTTTCACATAGTTTTAAGTTATAACGATCCGAAAACATAGCGTTCAGAGTTGTATTTGCGTAAACTTATTTTAGTACGCAATCCAACAACAAATTTTTTAAAATAGTATTAAAACTTATGATTTTGTGATTTTCGATGCTTTATGACACGTTGTGAGTACCCCAACTATATTTAAAAGTGTTCGTGAAAAGGTAAAGTTAAAGTTGTTCAGAGTGATCCATAGAACATTTTACGGATATGCGATTTTTCCATTTTTTCGATCATCCGCACAAATTAACCCACTCTAACCTCTACTTACAGTTTGGTCCTACGTACGTGGCCGCATATTTTTTTACATGATATTTCGTGGGTGTTATGAAACAAATTTCAGCTTAGTGGAATTAATGGAACTTAATCGGGGCAATTGATTGAGCGCATTCGCTTTGAATTATTAATGATCAATTTACTTCACATGTGTGCTCATACCCCGGACATGTATGGTGATTTTAAAATCTTTCGCTCAGAAAGCTTTTTCGTTCAATTACTTGCAATTTGCGCTTCAATGGACTAAACGAAGAAATCAGAACAGTTTTCTGTTTTAATTGCACTGTGCAACAATACTCGATGACGGTCGATTTAATTATTATTAGGGTTTACGACCTATTGGTACTATGCAGATAGATTTGTTAACAATATAAAAACATGTTTTCAAAATCCTCGTAATCCCATCACATCTTGTTGTAGATATTTCTAATATTTTTCTGATTCGATTTTTATTGAAACGTTTACGTAATAAACCAATAAATAAAATTATTATTGTAGGCACCTATTGTTGACATTAGTTCTTGATAGGTCTCTCACAAACTTATATTTTGTCACACAGAAGCCTTTAGATTTGTTTAGCATTTATTCATTATTATTTAAAACGCACTTTGGAATTTAAAGTAATACTCTTTTAGCATAAAAATCCTTAAAAATTACACTACAAATGTAATTCGTGACTCCATTTAAGCAAAAATAGTAATTGGACTGAATTATCGTAGTCTCTATTTCTAACATTCAGTAATATTAGTGATTAGTATGGGACTTGTGATATACAATAGTTTTTGAAGAATGGAAAACCACCAAATAAGCAAGCCAGCAGTTCCCTGATATGGCTTCAATGTTTGCTAAACCTAAAGTCCGCATCACTCAAAGACACCTGTGTGCTTCGAAAAAATTGTAAATTAGCGGTTACCGCTTTGGATTGAGCGTCATACATCGTTGCAACAACGATACTGTGAAATAAATCATTATTGTCATTATTTCTGGAAAAGGGATATTTTTGTAGTAGAGAAAATAAACGAAAATTGTAAAAATGTCCGCAAAAAATGGTAATGAAGGAAAGAAAGAGTGGGTGTCGATACCATGGTCTCCAACTACTCAAAATCATGCTATAAGCTTTTGTACTTCTGTCAAATAAAACATTTCCAAATTCATTGATTCCTCAGTCTCTTGCGAACTCAGATGTTCTTTGACTCAATTTTTCTCACACATTTTCGGCTCATTTATTAAACTTCTCGTTTCAATTACTTGTTTACTTATACTGTGTACTAACACATTCGTGCAGGAATAAGTAAAAAGTAGAGCAGAAACAAAAGGAAACGTATTAAATACATCGCAAGACTAACGATGTGACATTCGGAAAAATGCATAAAAGTAAATGTAAGTCTGTAGATAAAAATAACGTGTTACGGTATTTTCCCGGGGTAAACTATTAAACTATTGAACCGGTTTTAGTAAAATTTAGCACACTGTGTTCAATTTGATACAACTTAGAAGATAGGTTAGTCTATATTTCAATTATGTTAAAAACCAAAACAATTCATATGTAAAAAAATATATGTATATTTCTATGCAAAAGCATGCTTTTAAAATTAAAAAAATTAAAAAATTATCGTAATTTTAAAAAAGTCTCGAAGTGCCAAAAATAACCAAACCTCAACAATCACTCAAGGCATTGTTAAGAACAAAGCAAGATTAAATAATAATGTTAAACTTGTCCGGTAGTGCTGGTGGAAAAAACTTTTGATGATCAAAAAGATCTCTGGAAATATTCTTGAAGACTTTGAAGTCTAATGAAGGACCTATTGCAACACAGAAGTTTACAGTTTATCATGGATTTCATTTTCGCCATGTCCATTAATAATTTACAATGCCGAAAATATAAACATTCAATTTAGATTTTAAAATTCATGATTTTTTCAAAAACCAATATTTGAATCAATAATTTCAAATCCGAATTCATCTCTAGCAGCAATGACCCCGATTCACTGCCACTTTGGGGGCAAAATTACCTCCACTTTAGGTTCGTTTCTTTCACTAAAAATGATCTGATCTTCTAAGTCTATCTAAGTAAACACCATACTTTGTCCTTTTACTCTATTGTGAAATTAGTACTCATACCATGTACGGTGGCAAAACCGTGTTCTTAAAAAAACGCTGATAAGCAAATAGCAGTATTTTGAAATTCTTGTTTACGTAAAATCTTAATATTTTATTATATACATATGGTGGCCTGGTAGAGTCTCCATCAAGATCTACTGAAAATAATCAACGAACTATTTATTGACCATAGAAGATTTCTGACTATCTGTATATTCGCGAAATAGTCTCTCAGTTTTTGAAAAATCGGTCTGTATCGGTCGGTATTTCAAACGTCGTTTTCTCGCCAAGAAGCTTCTATTTTATCAGAACCACAGAACCAGTAATATCCGAGCACTATAAGATATACGACGATCAAAATCAAGTTAAAAATCTTCGTCCTTATTAAGCAACCTTCGACTTAAAGGTTGTTCATATTAATCCCTACAACTATCAAAACGCTTTCCATTAGATGCAAATCGTTAAGCCATTACATTTTCAGATTGCGTTGTAAAGAAAGAATTTTTTATTGTAAAAGCATTTACAGGTTATGCCTTTGGTGCAGCCGAAGTTAACGTTTGCTCTTGTATTACTTTCATACCTCTTACTTTTTTAGAATTTAATTACAAAGCATTGTGGAAAGTGCTAGGTTTTTAACTCGATTTGTCAGCAATAGCCCCGCACATCTCAGATTCTCACACGAACACGTCTCATTTTAATTATGAAATCATCGCTTGTTTTCTTGCAAATTTTTTATGACAACGAGTTAGACCCTTCTTGCGAGTATTTCAACAAAACTGTTGGTGTATCGTTTAGTGAACAGAACGAAACTCGTCTACAAGAGTATCCCGCTCCAGTCCGCTTGTATCAACCAGAGGTGCGTGATAATTTGGTATTTGAGGTAAAAGGTAATGCTTTTCTCGCAGCTAATACAACTTACATATGTATGTACATATATAGTAAATATAGCGACAGACGATTCTCAGATGATAAGTTATGATAGATATGACGGCTTCAAATACTATGAGAAAGCGAAAACGGTGACGCAGACATGCAAGTAAGCCATCGCTCAACACACGCACGCTTTTTTATCACACCATTTGCCAACTCTCTGTGGGACTAAATATGTATGGAATATGTATGCGCACTTGTAAATTTTACGGAATCCATTGATGGAGTGATGGTAGACCCACGCACCTGATGCCATTCAGTAGACTGGTAATCGGACAGGGGGTTGAATCGCTCGACAGGTTGATTCTAGTGCTCTCTAACGTTTTCTACAGTTAAACCTCAAGCATATCTTCATCATTTTGTTGTATAGTAATTAGTGACATACAAAGTATTATGGATGAAAGTCATCGCTTAATGGCTTCCTCTAGCGAATGGCACTCCTTTTTGTGCAAAGTGTTAAAATTTGTTCGGAAAAAGTACAGAATTTGTTTATGTATGATGAATTATTAAAATTTTTGGAAGTAGAAAAATTTTTATTGCACTACCTCGTCTCTTATTTGGACATTATTGGATCTACGTCTACTGCATATACATAAGTATGTATTTGACATTTGATTTGTTCTGTGTGCAGGTTTATTTCTTATGACTTGTCTATTACAACAACTCGCATGTACTATAAAGGTAAGGAATATTAAAGCAATTAGATTCTATACAAAAGTAGAAATATGTATGTATGTGGTTGTGTGTTGGTCTGAAAAGCACAAAAAATTCAACGTCAATTGTGTGCACAACAAACTCAATTTGAATTATGACATGAACACAGACTGACTGGCTTACGAGGAGATGGCTGGAGGCGAGGGTGTCAAGTGCCATTTACATTCGATAAACCGGGAAATCAGTTTTCCAACGCGCTCACTATATTGCCCCCAGTGCTCCCTCCCCACCTACTTTTTATACATGCGCCACATAACCGCTGTTAATGACAGCTGCAACAACAAATGGTAAGACCACATACACACACACACTTGTGTATTTACATGTAGAGAATAATAACAACAATAGCAACTAAATAAACAATTTGAGAAGGCACATCAGCACAAAACGAAAAATCGCAAACATTTTAATTTTAATGGTTTTGTGGAGAGCGCAATTGGGTAGAATTGTCGGCGATGAGTATCTGTAGGCGAAGGTGGTCGCATTTGGTGCATTAAGTGGTGAACACATAGAGCGCGACAGACTGCAAGCGACATCTGTCAAATATTAAAATACACACGTTCTTATGGACACAGTTATTTAGACAGCTGCGCGACCACAGCACTGCAGGCCGTCAGTTGTCGCCAAAAATTTTTAATTTAAAACAAATAAATTTATCATTTACTTATTTTTTGCATCAAAAATTTCACTTTGAACAAAATATTAAAATTTCATTGAAGTGAAAGGTATTAGTATGGTCACAACGAAAATGTGTACATGCAAAATAGACAGCTGTGTTGTCTTGTGTACATGCCGGCCATTGTTATGTCGCTGTCTACTTACAAATGTTCATGTAGCAGGATTCCCGACGCCATTTACATTTTACTGTCGGGCTGCCATGTCGTGTCGGGCTCTATGTGTTCAGCACTTTAGTGTGCATGTGCCGTCGTGTGGAGGGTTGTTGAGTGGAAAATGGAAGCTAACCGAAAACACGTTAAAAATTTCTTATCTGCAAATGTCAGCTGACATTTAGCTGGTGAGCGCGGAAATTTTCACAGCAGAGCTTACGCGACTATAGAGGAAAATAATAACAAAGCACAACAAGTTTATACATACATACATGTACATATATGTATGTTAGCAAATTGCTTATGTGTAAGCGCATACAATAGAATAGGTATAAATGTATGATAGCACAATAGTTTCGGTGGCTAAGTTATGGAAGTACTGAAAAGAAAACCAAGTAATCACGAAATATGTTCCAACGAAATAAGCAAACAATTCCGGTGGGGAAGCCGAGCGGAAAACCTTCTGAAAATTGGAAAAGCGAATAAAAATTCGCCAAAAATGCCAAAAACACATGCCACGACTCAGGCCAAACAAAACAAAGCCATTTAAATACATGCATATACATGGGACTACATATACATACATACATAGCATACATACATGCATATTAACATGTTTTGTTCATAGCTTGTTCGCTTTGAAAACTTAAACGAAAACAAGTTCCGTTGTGATTTTTGTTGGAAAAGTCTTTGCCCTCTATATGCACCTGTTACCGTAACTCAAAGAAAATTTTTACAAAATATGGATATACCATGTATACATACATATCTATGCGTGATTTCCATACTTTAAATGAGGAATCATTAAATATGTATATTCGTATCCTTTAACTCACTTTGAGCGAAAGAAAGAGCACCAAGTTGTGCTTGCAGAAAATAAGAAGTATGATAAACCATACTTTCACACTTGAAACACTCCCAAAGCACACTTTAGGTTCTGGATTTCTTATCATACTATTTTTCTATCTATACACCAATTTTTCAGATTAATGTTTTTGACTCAAAATTGCGTTAGGATTGAGATGATAAGGCGTTCATTTAAAATCAAGACTGCAAGTTGTGTATCTACTTCACGAGTGAGATCGACCGTGATCGCATGAAATGAACGTTCTTATACTAGTTGTCCACTTGAGACTTGGCGAACGGAGTTCTCGTTTTTAGTTTTGTTAAAGTTCTGTGTGTTCTTATATGTAGCTGAAATATTTCTTTCTGTGCGTTGCGACACAAATGTGCTTCATTTCAATTGCAGGTAAATCACCACACTGGAGTCCAGTGCAGTCCACTTTGAAGCACACTTCAACTAAGACCTAAACTGCACTCAACCCCTTTCCCTTTTTTACACAAAACTGTCGCTGACTGCTTATTTTCTATGGAATTTGAAAAACACCTGACACCCGAAAATGCCTTGCTATAAATTTCTAGCCCTTTCTTCATGAAATATTGAAGATTAGTACATCTAATTATGTTCAACAGCCCAACAAAAATTCCAATTCCCAATATAGCCACATCCAGTTGGACACACATGTACTCATCACTGGACAGGCAAACGTCCCCACATTACTTCTGAGGATTCGAACTTCGAGCATCAGCGCTTCATCAAATATTCTGAAATTTGTGAATTATCCTTGGAAAAGGGCAGCTGCTACAGCCACTGATGTTATTGTACCATCTGCCGGCGCCTTCTTTGCGGCCGCTGCAGTCAAGGAAAGCAAGTTTTAAAATACTGGCAGACATTCTGGGAGCAAGATCAGCGCATTTCGAGTACGCACAGATAACATATGAGCTTTCCAACGGTTCTGTGCAGAGAACTGAATATGTGCTTGATGTCGCACTTCAATTGCTTGTTTAATACAATTTATTTACATAGTTTGCAGATTTTTCGATCCAAAATTGCTATTGAATTTGTTTTTGCAGAAAAAATTACTGGCAATGTGAATATCTTAATGGCTGCTGGTGTTTACTTCCATATTCGATCGCTGCTTCGAATTTTATCATTAATGAAAGCATCATACTTATCAAACAAAGCGTATTTTAAAAGTAATTGAATGAAATGCTTAACTATATAAAGATGACTACACCTGTTACCCGAAAAAATTGTTCAGATCGGATTACTATAGCATATAGCTTCCATACAAACTGAACACATAGTTACTAAAAGAAATGCACCTGTGAAAGGTATACTAGCTTCGGTGCAAACGTCCCCACATTACTTCTGAGGAATTCGAACTTCGAGCATCAGCGCTTCATCAAATATTCTGAAATTTGTGAATTATCCTTGGAAAAGGGCAGCTGCTACAGCCACTGATGTTATTGTACCATCTGCCGGCGCCTTCTTTGCGGCCGCTGCAGTCAAGGAAAGCAAGTTTTAAAATACTGGCAGATATTCTGGGAGCAAGATCAGCGCATTTCGAGTACGCACAGATAACATATGAGCTTTCCAACGGTTCTGTGCAGAGAACTGAATATGTGCTTGATGTCGCACTTCAATTGCTTGTTTAATACAATTTATTTACATAGTTTGCAGATTTTTCGATCCAAAATTGCTATTGAATTTGTTTTTGCAGAAAAAATTACTGGCAATGTGAATATCTTAATGGCTGCTGGTGTTTACTTCCATATTCGATCGCTGCTTCGAATTTTATCATTAATGAAAGCATCATACTTATCAAACAAAGCGTATTTTAAAAGTAATTGAATGAAATGCTTAACTATATAAAGATGACTACACCTGTTACCCGAAAAAATTGTTCAGATCGGATTACTATAGCATATAGCTTCCATACAAACTGAACACATAGTTACTAAAAGAAATGCACCTGTGAAAGGTATACTAGCTTCGGTGCAGCCGAAGTTAACGTTTTTTTCTGGTTTGTTGTGATATTAAATATATCCGACGAGTTCGTCCTAAAAAAAAATTCCAGATTCAGGTTCAAAATCAGTATAACCCATATTATAAGCATGCATGGATTGGAAATTTTTACTTATTTCTTTCTATTTTTGAATCACTAAAATTTTCCAATGATTCTTACATGAATTTTGAACAAATGCTTATGATTTTAAATATAATTTTTGTATTCATAAAAAGTATGCCCGCACCAATTTTCAGCCAAATCGGTTCAGCCGTTCTTGAGTTCTAAATGGCGTAACTAACACGACTTTCTTTTATGTATGTATACATTTTATTTATTTAAATGAGAACTAATTATTAATAATTAATACACAGAGATTAAGCACTGGCTACGAGGGCCTTCGGCTACCTATTACAATAGTTATGTGTAATTAAAATTAAGTGTAAAATTATTACTTAGTTTTTACTTGCTTATAATATTTAAATGTTATTTATCTTACATATCTTAAGAAAATTGTTGATAGCATTGATGTTGTCAATATTTGGTATTTTCAGTAGACGGGAGGGTTCCCTGTTTTCAAAGATGGTTTTCCTTTTTTGTGCTAGTGCAGTGCAGTCGTTTAGGATATGGTTAACTGAGTCGTTTGGATGATTGCAAAGTGTGCAGCTAGGTTTTTCCGTTTTGTTCAACAGATAGTTGTGTGTTCTTAAAGTGTGACCTAATCTAAGGCGCACAAATATTTTTATGTATTGGCAGGAACAGTCGGATGGGTAGTTTGGCTTGACACCAGTGGGATTGTGTTCCTTGTATTGGTGTTGAAAGTTTATCCAGTCTCTAGAGTTTGACTCGTAAAGCTCTTTTTTTACTATGTTGCGAATATCTTTTGATGTGACGTCTGCGTACGAGAAAACTGGTTCTCTACTCGCCTTTTTGGCGCGATCGTCTGCAAGTTGGTTGCCTCTAATACCAGCGTGTCCAGGGATCCACATGATCTTGATTATGTTTTTGTGTTTGTATAAAATATCTTTTATATTCTTGATCAGTACTGAGTTATTTGTATCATTCAACAGCGCGGTAATTGTCGATTTGCTATCATGTATATAGATTCTGAAATTGGAATCAAAAATTGGAAATTTTGACTGCATTTTTTTCTTTTGTTCAATCGAGCTGTTTTTTGTTTGTTGAAAATAAATCTAATTTTAGGCAATTTGCTGTGTTTTTAGGAATATTTGCTTAAAAGTATAAATAGTCGTAAAAAAATCTTTATCCTAGAAAACAAAAGCCCAAACCATAGAAAAAATTTACAAAGGCGTTCAAAGGAAACCGTTGGTCCAAAGTTTTAATCTGATGCCATTTGTAATCAGTTATATAAAGTCTACTCTATTTTACTTAATTTAAACAACAAAAAAACACAGTTTTAAACCCGTGGTATCAGATTATCAAAAAAAAAAAAAATAATAATAAATAATAATAATAATAATTAAAAAAAAAAAAAAACAAAAAAACGGACTATGGGTCAAGTAAAGATTAGTATTAGCAACAATGTTGTATTAATCTTTAGATTTTACTCATTAGATATGGATTTTTTTTAATGCTTTCCGCAGCCATGACTCAAAACCTACTCAGACTTTCGGTCTTTTCCTTTGTCAAAAGCTAACATAAACAAGTAAGGAAGAGCTAAAACCGGGTATAACCGGTTCATAATCTTGAAGCTTACAAAGATTAAAGTCAGGGATATACCTTGAACTACATGAGGGCGGACAGTTACATCTGGTCTTGGGCGACTTTTCACCCGATTTTATTCATTCTAAGCATAAATATATTCACCGTTATAAGAAAAACGCACCCTCTCAATTTTACAAGATAACTCACATATTCGCCAATATATACGGTATAAAGTCATCCGGAAGTTCAAAACTCTTTATAATAGGTACATGGGGGCTACAGAAAGTATTGACATTTGTAGCAAACAGTCGTAATATTATCAGGAAAGGGTTTTCTCTGAATTTCAGTTATACATCTGACACATTGACTATTATTTTAGGTAAAAAATTAACTACCGGGATCCAAACTTTCGGTACCTAGGAGGTTTTGTTGAATTCTTACAATATTTGTTCATATTGTATCATACTCTAAAAGCATTATCTGTGCAAAGTTTTATCCCGTTATAATAATTGATTCTTGATTTGTACACTCGAATGAAAACAATCATTTGCAATATAAATGTTTATATTTTCATACTGTTACATAAAAATTTCAGAGGAATACACATACCAAACTTGGTTGAAATCGGTCGGGCGGGTCTCGAAATAAGTGTGCGGTTCCCAGCCCGCCCTATCATACAAACTAACGGGAAAAATTTAATGTATCTAACGTATTAAGTTATTGATTTGTCGATCCTTAAGTGTTTTTTTTTTTGGCGTGCCAGTAGTCCGATTACGCCCATCTACGAAAAGGATTGGTTTCATCTACGAGGAAGGCCGAAATCACTGCAGCAATGGAGGACTTTTCTTTAGCGTATACTTGAAATAGTATACAGTTGCCTGTAATTGATAACCCATAACCACTCATAATGTACATAGCATGTACATATATCTTGGTCTACGGTTGCTTTCGGTTACTATACTCGTAATAGTATACTCACATAATAATGTGTAAGTCTACATACATTTACTTACATATGTACACTTATTTTACCGTTTTGAGAACGTCACTCTTGCGTGATTGATATGCTGAATTCAATGCTTACGACACGACATGGCATCACGACAGTGAACTGAAAACAGCGTTGTGCATCCTACTACATGAACGAATGTACACAAAACAACACAGCTCTCCATTTTGCATGTACACAATTTCGTTGTGGCTTTTATGCAAAAAATAAGTAAATAGGTATATATTTTTGTTTTAAATTATCAATTGTTATTACAAATGATATAACAGAGCTATAATAGAGCTATTTTATGTTTTTTATTTTATTTGTAAGATAATGTCAAGTTGGTAAGAGCTGTGAATAATTTTACATTTTACATATTAGTGGCATCACCACTCTTCCTCATCTCTCTATCTTCCATTCTACTGTCAACTCTACTGTCATCCTACTGTCGTTGGCAAATATAGGAGAATATTGAAGTAAGCGAGAACGACAACTGTCGGCCTACCGTCGTGTAGTCGTGCAGCTGTCAAAATAACAGTGTCCATAAGAACGTGTGTATTTTAATATTTGACAGATGTCGTTTGTCGTCTGTCGCGATCATTGTGTTCAGCGTATGAATTGTTTAAAATTATAGAAAGGAACATACAGTGTAATTTAAATGAAAACAAAAAAATTATTTTTAGTTTAAAACTCGTAGGAAGAGGTCAATCGACAGGGAAATATTTTGCAACTGACGTAATCATTATGACGTAGAACAGGAAACATAAACTCACAAAAATATTGATCTTATAAATAAATAACATTTGACGCGTATAAGTTAAACAATTCAAAACAGAAATGTATAATATATGGGATTAAAAGCGCAGAGCAAAGGAGTAACTTTTTATTCTAATTTGGGTAGAATTTCAAGTATTTAGAGACCAGTCTTTTAAGTACCCATTTACAAGCAACGATTTGGAGCAACGGTTCATCCAAACGACAGCAAATAGATAGGTCAGCCAACTAACATACATACATATGTATGTATGTGCATGGTACTGTTAGGTTTCCGACTTTTAGTTTAATTGTTCAATAGTCAATTGGATATACATACATAAATAAAAGGCGTATATATATGTATAATACGTATCCCTATGCACAAGCTTATACGTATGTATGTGTATTTGTAAGTGTAGGGTTTTGAAATTTGTAAAGTAATTTGTTGCTCAGCCATTGAAGCCATCAGCAACACCTGCTGTCATACTCAGTTTTAATTGAATTCCATTAACGGCAACAACAACAACAGTTATTGTTTCATATTCAATAACAGAAATAAGAGAAAAAAGCTTTGAAAATTAAGCCTCTGCTGCGACCGCAATAGACGCTGCCGCCATTCTTTTAGGAAGGCGACACGTGTCAATATGTTGCCATGCGGCAGATCAACAACTGCACCGGTGAAACTAGCAAGGACAGCAACTCACAGATATAACCGCAAAAACACAAAAATAACAGCAACAGGAGAGTAGAGGGAGGAGAAACCTATTCTACGAGCCCTAGTACAAATCAGGAATGCATACCAAAATTGCCACCTTTCGCTTTGTCATTATAAGTCATATATATATGTATGTATCTTTACAAGCAATCATGTGTATGTAGATTAGGGCGTTACTTTCCAAGTTGATTTTTTTTTCAGAAGTTTCAGTTTTTGCTCTAAAACCGATAATCACACGTATGTATGTACACACATTAGAAATCGCGTATGCAGAAATGTTTTACGGATCATTTTGAACAACTATGCCTAAGGGAATATGGGTCTAAACCCGATTTTTAAACGGCGATCTTTTAGGCAAAGTTTTAATTTTAGGGATTGTAAAACTTTCTTCGTCAGTTCTGAGATATCCGAATAAAATGTATTACAAAGGAGCATTTTGATATTCTAATGTTCATTTGTCGGAATCGGACAAATCGGAACTCTACATCACATATCTCCCATATAACTTTTTCATACTTTTGTCATCAACTTATTCATTTGCTTTTCCAGTAGCCTGCCTTTACTTAAACTGCTAAGAGCACTTAATTTTTCAGAATAGTCTTTCGAGTTAACAACAGTGCGCCACTCATATCTTCTTTTCGCAAGGTGGCGCCAATTGGGAATTCCAAGCGAAGCCAATTCCTTCCCCACCTGGTCTTTCTAACAGAATGGAGGTCTTCCTCCTCCTCTGCATCCCTCGGCGAGTATTGTGTCGAATACTTTTAGAGCTAGAGTGTTTTCATTCATACGTATGACATAACCTAGCCAGCGCAGCCGCTGCACTTTAATTCGATGAACTATGTGAATGTCGTCATATATCTCATTCAGCTCATCGTTCCATCGAATGCGATTTTCGCCGTGGCCAATGCAGAAGAACCATAAATCTTTCGCAGAACCTTTCTCTCAAAAATTCGTAACGTCGAATCATCAGATGCCTCTGCGCCGTATAACGGTACGGGAATAAGGAGTGACTTATAGAGTTTTGTTTTTGTTCGTTGAGAGAGGACTTTACTTCTCAATTGCCTACTCAGTCCGACGTTGTTGCTGGTGTTCATGCTGGTTCAAAGATATACGAAATTACGTACGACTTCAAAGTTATAACTGTCAACAGTGGCGTGCGAGCCTAGTAGCGAGTGCGTCGACTGTTTGTTTAATGACAGGAGATATTCCGTCTTGTCCTCGTGTACCACTAGACCCATTTTCTTTTCTGCCTTATCCATTCTGGGGAAAGCAGAGCTAACGGCGCGAGTGTTGAAGCCAATGATATCAATACCATCGGCGTACGCCAGCAGCTGTAAACTCTTATAGAAGATTGTACCTTTTCTGTTTAGTTCTGCAACTCGAATTATTTTCTCCAGAAGTAGGTTGGAAAGGTCACACGAAAGAGAGTCGCATTGTCTGAAATCTCCTAACGTATTGAACAGCTCGGAGAGGTCCTTCCCGGTTTTGACGGAGCTTTAGTGTTGCTCAACGTCAGTTTTCATAACCGTATTAGTTTTGCGGGGATACCAAATTCAGACTCGCGAAATAAAGGCAGCTCCTTTTCGTGCTGTTAAAAGCAGAAGAGGTGGGGCGCGTCGATTCTCTTTTCACGGGCCTTTTCTAATATTTGGCGCATGGTGAATGTCTGGTCAGTTGTCGATTTGCCAAGCCTAAAGCCACCTTGATAAGATTCAATCAGTTTGTTGACAGTGGGCTTTAATCTATCACACAATACGCCCGATAGAACTTTATACGCGATGTTGAGGAGGCTTATCCCACGGTAGTTGGCGCAGATTGTGAAGTCTCCCTTTTTGTGGATTGGGTAGAGCACACTTAAGTTCCAATCGCTGGACATGCTTTCGTCAGACCATATTTTACAATGAAACTGATGCATGCTCCTTATCAGTTCTTCGCCGCCGTGTTTGAATAGCTCGGCCGGCAATCCATCGGCCCCCGCCGCTTTTTTGTTCTTCAGGCGGGTAATTGCTATTCAAACTTCTTTATGGTCGGGCAATGGAAAATCTTCTGTTAGTTGCCTGCATCTTTTCGTAGAATTTTCGAGCATTACCCCTGTCGGCCAGCTAGTCAAGCTCTTCGTACTCACGCATTCCGGCTTCTCTTTTTTTTTGTCTGCAAATGCCTGTAGCTACTCTCTTCAACCCTCGGTATCTATCCCATCCTGCACGCATTGTGGTCGATTGTAACGTTGCAAGGTAGGTAGCCTGTTTTTCCCCCCAGAGACACGGCACATCGTACCAGCTGTTCTTTTGCATTTTCCGAAAACCAATAATTTTGTTTGCAATTGTACGTAAGAAGCTTAAAATGTCATCCCACAGTTCCCTTATATCGAGTTGTTGGCGAGTGTTCTCAGAGAGCAAGAGTGCAAGCGAAGTAGAAAATTGTTTGGCTGTCTGTTTTGATTGCAGCTTTGCGAAGTCGAACCTTCTTTGTGTTTACAGACAAGCATTTTTTGCTGCACTGGGGGTTACGAATCTTGGCTGCAACAAGGTTCGAGCCAATGTTAGGACGCCGGAGCGTATGCACGTCTAAAATACTGGAGACGTGTCTTCCGCCCATCACAACATGATCGATCTGGTTGGTGGTGTTTCGACCCGGAGATTATCCAGGTAGCTTGGTAAATTTTTCTATGCTGGAACCTAATAATACAGATAACCATATTTCGGGCCCCATCGAAGTCAATCAGTCTCAACCCATTTGGAGATATTTTCTCGTGGAGGCTGAATTTACCGACTGTTGTGCCAAAGATACCTTCTTTGCCTACCCTGATGTTTAAGACGCCAAACACGGTTTTTACATCGTTGCGGTTGCAGCTCTCATAGATGCACTCCAAGCGCTCATAGAAAGCATATTAGGTTCATCGTCTTTCTTTCCGTCGGGGAAGGAGCGGAAATCAAGGATATATGGAATAACTTCGCTTTGATGTGAATTGTAGGGTAGACGTTCATCCACCGGCATAAATGACAGTACTCGGTGACGGAGTCTCTCTTCCATCACGAACACCACACCGAATTTGCACTCTTTTATGTGGCCACTGTAATAAATGCCACAAGGACCTACTCGCCTCAGTCCTTATCCCGTTCATCGTATTTCTTGGACGGCGGTGATGTCAGCCTTTACTCTAGCGAAGACATCAAAAACTTTTTCATTACATGGCGGGTTCCAAACCCAGCACACAACCCTGTGGAGCGGATGTTTCGCCTTCTCACTTTAGCTCGACTTCAAACGGATGTTCTTAGGGTGTCCAGAGGATACTTGGTCTAGGACCGGAAGTCGTGAGCTGCTTGAGCCAGAAAACTCTCCTCACTTGCGTAAACTTCTATACATGACTCCAGCCTCCATACCCCTTACAAAAACGCATAACACAAATTTTAAGGGTATTTACAAAAATTCCCGCATTCGAAAAATAAACAATCGTACTTTTTTTCCGAAAAATTGGTTGTATGGGTGACCGACAGATACTTAATCATGAGATTTAGGCTGTAGAAATTTGAAGCTAATCTATTCGAAACCTCCCTAAGCGACTCTAATTTAGCTCCATCTGTTTTGTCAGTAGAGAAATTTATCACATTGTCACAGCATATTTGCATACATTCATATATACTACAAAGAAAAAATGTAAACAGACAAATAAGAATGCGTCCATTATTTCCAGTTAAGGGGTCAGTAGGGTAATCTGCCCTTTTCTGACATTTTTTTTCATAGAAATTTTTATTCTACAATAGAACTTTTTTCATATATCATATTATAAAGAAATTTGCTCGTTTTTTTTTTACATCTGTCAGATAAATGGCTTGGTGAATAGTATGCGTTTTTTTTACTGTCGGACACGATTTCTCATATTTGGATCATCTGAAACACAAAAACCCAATTTATTCTTAAAAAGTACGTGAATGGTTATCATTGGTTCTAGGATCATGAAAAAATGTTGTAAAATAAAAAAGTAATTAACGATTACCCTGACCCCTTAATGGAACGTATTTAAAACAAAAATACTTTTATAATAAAAAACGCCATTACAATTTTTCTTTTACTAGATAAATATTAAACGATGTGAATTTATTAATGCCAAAAAAAGCCATTTTATAATTATCCAATAGCTGTAAGCATAGTCTAGATTAGTGAATAGACTAAATGGAATCTAATCACATCAAATTTTCGGTCGGAGCATTGTATAACATAGGATTCTTTGATCTTTGTATTAACTTTTTTAACTCCAAAGTAAATAAACCTACCTTAACCTAGAACTTAAAAAACGGACTATTTTAATAATTTACGGGCGATCTGAGATTGAGAAGAGGAAGGGAAAGGGGAATGGAGAGTGATTGAGTTTTAAAGAGTTAAAAATGGTTTAGCTAGATTTCAGGCAAAGTTGTAGGTAATAAACAGATCTGTATCTTTTGTATACTCACTTTTTTTACATAACCACAGAATTTATGTGAAAAATTCAAATAACCCTGCTAAACAGTTGCTTCTCCGAAATAGTAGGTATAATAATGGAATAAAAGAAAACCGTTTCGAAACGTTTGGTGAAATCTCCCCGGCGTCTACAAAAAAAGAAGAAATATCGGACACTCTAATGTCGTTTAGTGAAATTTAACCGGTCTTCTGCAAAAACAAATCAATTTGAGAAAAAAACGGACACCCTAATGTACATACACATGTATGTACATATTTGTCTTACCATATACAAAAGCTGTCAGAAGTGGCATGCAACACACACATTTGCCGCAAGTGTTATAAAATGCCAGAGTGAAAGCGAATTTCCACCGTTTGTACGAAATAATTCAATGTGGCAATATCGTTTGTAAACGTGCCAATTGTTTACACACATTTTCACATATGTGGACAAATGCGGACATACATATGTACATATGAACTTATATCTAAAGCGTATGTATCGCACTGATGGCACTTGCCACAAATACGTTGGAGGAATGCATTAAATATGATTCAAAGAGCGTCGGTGGTCCTAAACGTTATCGAGCACTGCAAAGTGGCGAGTTGGCTGGCAGCACGTGCAACATGCAGACGAAATGCAATTAGGAAACTTGCAAAACAGTCTACGCCATAATATGTGTGCCTTACGTTCACTGCACCGTTAGGGGGTGTGCCAACAAGTATTTCGGTGTGGATGATCAGTGGAAATGGAAGTTTGCAAGTCGCTTGCAACACTGATTGCCACATAACTGCTTCTTACCCCTAAGCGTAAGCACTGGCTTCGATTCAAAGTCCGCCCAGCTCGTCCATAGTTGCCGTGGCGGATCCACGGGGGCAAGTAAATTAGGGAATTAAAGGCAGCGAAATTCCAACTTCTGCACTGGAAATATTAAGAAAATGTGATGTGCAGAATACTCGGAGATAGGTGTGGATTGTTGGGACGACATATTCGGAGATAGGTGGGATTGTTGGAACGACATATTCCCAACAATCCACACCTATCTCCGAGTCTCTGTACACTTCCCGTAACAAACGCGAGCTCTGAACGTTCTTTTCTTATCTTCGCCGCATCAAAACATGGCTTCTGACGATCATGCTTCAAGAAAGACTAGTTGGATTAGCGTTGCTTCATACGCATCATGACATCGAAATCACCGCCGAAGAAGTCATCGAAGGATTCGCAAAACTTGGCAGTCATCGTTTTTCGTTATAAAACACGCAATGTAAAAGTATTTTTCTGTTTAAACTTTTAATAAAATGAGCCACAATGTAATGCATGCATATGAATGACTTTTCGATTATAACCACTTTGTTTACCTAAAAATTGGAATTGAATTGGAGTTGAATTTTTGTTTAATAATTTGTACTGTCTTTCTCTCGCAATAATAAGTTTGAAACCAAATCGAAGGATAAATTCAATTTCCCCCCCCAAGAATCGTCTCTGGATCCGCCGCTGATAGTTGGCTACTTATTTTACAGATTCACACTTTAACCACCATATATTAATATTTAAGACCTTCGTACGCTTCGTTTGTTTATTTGCTAGCTTCGCAAATCATTTGGTTTTGTTTGTTGAGCTCGTACGTGACTTTGGCTTCGTTTGCAACATGTGCGTTCGTTTACTCAGTTCTGCATGCCGAAGCAGCCAACTTTTTAAGTTCCCCTCGCATTGCAACAGAATTGAACATTGCATATGTATATGAATCTATATTTCTATATAAATGTATATGTTGGGAGCATTCTGAATAAAATCATAACATAAGACATCATTTGTCAAACATTATTAGTGGAAGGACCTCCAAGATAAAGGGTCTTTAAGCGCGTAACCGTCTGCTTTGAGAAATATACTAAAAAAGGAAACTAAACACCTTTTAGTGGCTTCTAAATTTTATGAATTTTGGATTTATCGATTGTCAAGAGCTCTGCTAATCCTTTGAATAATATTTTAAATAAACGACTTCGCACGGTTAACTTTAAAAGTTTTAAAATGGAAAAATTGTCTTGGACTAAAGGATTTATTACAAATTTTATAATCTTAGTATGCGCAGACAATTTGAGAAATAATATGTTTTTATCACGGTATCACTGATGGAGTAAATAACCTTTTTGAAGTCAAAACTCAAAACTCTTAATTCTTAATTTTAATTCTCGGCGCCAAATTTGTGTGTAAAATGTATAAATTGATTGAAGTAAATATTGATACTCGAAGACAAACTTATTGATTTAATTGCAAATAAACTTCAGTATACAAACAGGATGAAAAGTAATATAGTTATCGGAACTGGGAAGCTTCTGGAGGATGGCTGACCGTTTGTTTAAGTTACGGTTATTTGTAGCCATCGTACAAAATTTTTTTAGAATTCGCATGCCAGGGTAAAACTTAGCAGAGAAGACCTTTTTAAGAGTGTTTTTAAATTTATTCAGGGTTTATTCAAAACATCTGGTAAACATTATATAGTAGCCAAATAGTAATATTCCTCTTAAATGGGCTTATGAAAGCTGGATTTTTGCCGTAGAAACGTGTCAGCTGATTGCTCTCTCACAACGTAGGGTCGCCAGTCTCGATATGATGTAGTAATTATAAAAATTGTCTTCAATATGTTTTGAAATTTTCTTAAAATAACTCAAAATCAGAGTCGAATGCTATTATTTATAAATTTATAAACTATTTTTAATAGTTTGTTTTCAGTTTTGATATTTTATATTAAGAAAAACTAATTCAAAACTTAGATGTGTATAAACTATGTATATATGCGTATTGAGAAATGGCAGCATTATTCTAATGATGACAAACTTTTGACATATTTTGCTCAATAAGGACGGCAACTGAGGAAGGGAGTAGCGTTTTTCGCAGTTCCTGTTAAAATACCGGGGAAATCTACGCTATCCTACGGTAAAGCGGGCGGTAGAAGAGATTTTGGCTGATCATTTACATTGCCCATGAGGTAGCTCGTATCAGCTGATTCGGGCTGCGTTTTGCGGGATTTGCTGATTGCGCTGTTGTGCTCACAACGGCGGCCATATGCGAACGATGCCTCAACAGCATATGGCCAGTGAAATTATGTACGCAAATATATGTATGTATGTGTATGTGTAGTACTCAAAAGCCATCATGTCTAGCTTTTGCATCTTCTACGAGTGTGAGTTCTTTTGTTGCGCGCGCCGATGTTGACGTAACACAAGTTAGGCATCTGTTTCACATCTGAGCGTTGTCTTTCGGCCTCTGACAATTGCTTATGGCAACGCTTTTGCTTTGCGTGGCGGCTGAGCGAAATGTTGCAGCTGTAATTGCGTCGAAAGCATTCCTATTATTGAAAACTGTAAATTAGCAAGTGAGCAAATCGCGCAGCAGCGAAGCAACAAGCAGAATACGTCATGCCGTTGCAAGTGTCAGTTTGAATGGTAACAGCAGGCACAGAAATAACAACAATGCTAGCTGCAAGTATCAACCACTCCATTTGCGGGAACTGAAATTAAACAGAAGACAGATGATGGGTGTCTTGCGTCGAACAAGTTGAACGTATGGGCGGAAGAAAAATCTTAAATGTGAATAATAAAAATGCTAAAAACAAGTAGGAAATATATGAAAATAATATTAAATAAGTAAGGAAGGGCTAAGTTCGGGTGAAACCGAACATTTTATACTCTTGCAAAGTGCAATAATGAAAGAAATACTTCAAGGTGTAAAATCAATCATGTAGAGTAAAATCAGCCGGATATTCCAAAATCCTTATATTAGTTAAATAGGGGCTAGGCCAAGTTTTCGTTCAAACATAAGTATGTATCTATTTTAAGCAGTATTTATTATTTTATTATTATTTATTTTCATTCATTCATTACGTTTTATATCTTAATTTAACGCTCAGTTATGGCATTTTATGTGTTTTCGGTTAATGGCGATTTGTGGGCGTGGCAAAGATTCAATTACGCCCCTCTACGAATTCGAAGTTTTTTGTACTAGGAACCGCACATATGTACATACCAAGTTTCATCGAGCTATCTCAATTTTTACTCAAATTACAGCTTGCACGGACGGACGGACAGACAGACACTCAACCGGATTTCAACTTTTCTTGGCATCCTAATCATTTATAAATATATTTAACCCTATATTTATCTCGATTAGTTTTTGGTGATATGTACAACCGTTAGGTGAACAAAACTATAATACTCTGTAGCAACTGGTTGCAAGAGTATAAAAATATGTACATATTATTGCGTATCAAATTACATAAGTACATATTTGCTGAATTATTGTGTTAATTTTCTCTGCTATCTGAAGAGATTCTTCTATTTCTTTACTGGCGTAGACACCGCTTACGCGATTATAGCCGAGTCAACAACAGCGCGCCAGTCTTTTCTTCTCTTCGCTACGTGGCGCCAATTGGATATTCCAAGCGAAGCCAGGTCCTTCTCCACTTGGTCCTTCCAATGGAGTGGAGGTCTCCCTCTTCCTCTGCTTCCCCCGGCGGGTACTGCGTCGAATACTTTCAGAGCTGGAGTGTTTTCGTCCATCCGGACAACATGACCTAGACAGCGTAGCCGCTGTCTTTTAATTCGCTGCACTATGTCAATGTCGTCGTATACATTTTCTTCATTCTTACAACTCATTGTTCCATCGAATGCGATATTCGCCGTGGCCAACGCGCAAAGGACCATAAATCTTTCGCAGAACCTTTCTCTCGAAAACTCGTAACGTCGCCTCATCGGTTGTTGTCATCGTCCAAGCCCTGCACCATATAGCAGGACGGGAATTATGAGCGACTTATTGAGTTTGGCTTTTGTTCGTCGAGAGAGGACTTTACTTTTCAATTGCCTACTCAGTCCGAAGTAGCACCTGTTGGCAAGAGTAATCCTGCGTTGGATTTCCAGGCTGACATTGACGGTGGGCTTTAACCTTTCACACAATACGCTCAATAGAACCTTATATGCGATGTTGAGGAGGCTAATCCCACGGTAGTTGGCGCAGATTGTGGGGTCTCCTTTTTTTGGATTATGGGCATAGCACACTTAAATTCCAATCGTTGGACATGCTTTCGTCCGACCATATTTTACAAAGAAGCTGATGCCTGCTCCTCACCAGTCCTTCGCCGCCGTGTTTGAATAGCTCGGCCGGCAATCCGTCGGCCCCTACCGCTTTGTTGTTCTTCAGGCGGGCATCGATTGGGGGATCGGGTTCGCCTTCTCCTGGCGTTGTGCGTTCACTGCCATTCAGCACGCTGGAGAAGCGTTCCCTCCATAATTTAAGTATGCTCTGGGCATCGGTGGCTAGATCACCTTTGGGGTTTCTACAAGAGTATGCTCTGGTCTTGAAACCTTCATTAAGCCGCCGCATTTTTTCGTAGAAATTTCGAGCATTACCCCTGTCGGCCAGCTTATCAAGCTCTTCATACTCACGCATTTCGGCCTCTTTCTTTTTCTTTCTGCATATGCGTCTCGCTTCCCTCTTTAACTCTCGGTATCTATCCCATCCCGCACGTGTCGTGGTCGATCGTAACGTTGCGAGGTAGGCAGCCTGTTTTCTCTCCGCTGCGACACGGCAATCCACGTCATACCAGCTGTTCTTTTGCACTTTCCGAAAACCAATGGTTTCGGTTGCCGCTGTACGTAAGGAGTTTGAAATGCCGTCCCACAGTTCCCTTATATCAAGTTGTTGACGAGTGCTCTCAGAGAGCAGGAGTGCATGCCGAGTAGAAAATCGGTCGGCTGTCTGTTGTGATTGCAGCTTATTGACGTCGAACCTCCCTTGTGTTTGTTGACGTGCGTTTTTTGCTGCAGAGGCGGGTGCGAATCTTGACTGCAACAAGATAGTGGTCCGAGTCGATGTTAGGACCCCGGAGCGTACGCACATCTAAAACACTGGAGATGTGTCTTCCGTCTATCACAACATGATCGATCTGGTTGGTGGCTTTTCGATCCAGAGACAGCCAGGTAGCTTGATGTATTTTCTTGTGCTGGAATCTAGTACCACAGATAACCATATTTGGGTCCCCGGCGATGTCGATCAGCCTCAACCCGTTTGGGCATGTTTCCTCGTGGAGGCTGAATTTACCGACTGTCATACCAAAGATACCTTCTTTGCCCACCCTGGCGTTAAAGTCGCCAAGCACAATTTTGACATCGTGGCGGGAGCAGCGCTCATAGAAGGCATCTTTGGTCACAACTCTTCCGTCGGGGCGTCGGTGCAAATCAGCGATATGGTGAAGAACCTCGCTTTGATGCGGATTGTGGCTAGACGTTCATTCACAGGAGTGAATGATAGTACTCGGCGATGGAGTCTCTCTCCCACCACAAATCCCACACCAAACCTGCGCTCCTTTATATGGCCACTGTAGTAAATGCCACAAGGACTTACTTGTCTTTGCCCTTGTCCCGTCCATGGCATTTCTTGGATGGCGGTGATGTCAGCCTTTATTTTCACGAGGACATCAACTAGCTGGGCAGCGGCACCTTCCCAATTAAGGGACCGGACATTCCAGGTGCATGCCCTCAATTCGTAGTCCTTATTTCGTTTGCCAAGGTCGTCATCAAAAGGGGGGGCTCTCATCCGAGGCTGTTGTTTATTTTTCATTGGGGGTGTTTTTTACGTGGCGGCTCCCAAACCCAGCGCACAACCCTATGCAGGAGACGTTTCGCCATCTCACTTTAGCTCGCCTTCAAACGGATGTTCTTAGGCCACCCAGAGGATACTTGGTCAAAGACCGGAAGTCGTGAGCTGCTTGAGTCATATGTAAAAGAGTCGTTTCTGGCCACTCCCAAGTGAATGGCAATCAGTGAACTTTCCTCACTTGCGTGAATTTCTACACATGACTCCATCCTTTGAAGAGATTCACACACCTTAAAAATTCGAACTTGGTTGAACGGGATCTTCTTTAGGCATATCTTAAGGAACATATTTTTTTCCCCTATACCAAACGCCTTTTTGAGTTGTCATTCTCTGACCAATTTTTTTTTCATGTTCCCTAAATAAAAGTTCAAACAACGTTTCTTTCAAAGTGTGTAAGCTGAGGAGTAAATATAAGCTAATAAGTATAAAAAAATGTTCCAAAAACTTTCAGCGAGTAGCCACAAGCTAGTACCACCAATACAATAAGGTGTTGTTTTTTTTTTCATACATACATGCCTACATATGTATATATGTATAAAATTATACGTACACATGTATGCATACAGACTATATATGAATGTGTCAGATTATATTATTATTTATTGTTGCAATATCTTTGGTAGTGATCATCCAACAACTTTTCTTCTCAGATTTGCTTATTTGTATGCTGTTTAGGGTAAACACCGCATTGAAATCGTCTGCCAATAAATAGCAAACAGAACATTCATAAATTTCACTCACAAACTCTTCAAAAAAGCAAGCAAACTGTGCAAGCAAAATGTGCCTAATCCGACAAAAAATAATGTGAAAATTTAAGAAAAACAAAGACGGATGATGTAAAAAGAGAACGGGAGATCTATTACTGTTGCATGGCCAGCCGCTGTGGGAGAGGCACCAGCTGTACTAACGTCCTAAACACACAACCCACTGCCGCCACGATTGAGCCCATTGAGGCACATGCTTCTATCATATTATAGTTAAACGGCTTGCCGTAATGACCCAGCATCAGGTGAGCATGAGATGGTGCCACGGCTTATAACGTAGGGAAACATACACGTACACTCCCACCCAGCTCTTTCTGGATTTTGTCGTACTCTCCTTTAATTATGTATTTTACTTTAGCTTTAATGTTGCAGTTGTTGCAAAGTCGTTGCGGGCAAATGTTACTCTCAGTGTATACCGACAATACCGCCAGTGACACCTGTGACCATTCTTTGGCTGCCAGCATACAGTGCTAGTTGAAATAGATCTTATGAATTTTACTTGGCATTGGTTTACAGCTGGGAAATCTGAAAAAAAAATTTAATTTTTTAATTGTGACTTTTTCTTGTCATCTTCGTCTTTCAACGGTTTCGAAAATTGCAAACTACGATAATGTGTATAATTGTTGTAACAGTAGCGTAAAAACATCTTGGAAGATTTGGCCATCAAATGTTAGAACGGTCTTATAAGCGCCACATCCATAGTGAAATCCAAATTTTAATGCACGCCAACTATTATGTCACTGAATCAAATATTGACCTGAACAGGTTACTAGTGCATACATTAAGTTTGCCAGTTTGGCTCTCTTAATTAATTTATATCTATATATAATTTGGTTGAAATTTGGTGGGAAATAACTTAGCACCACGGTAAGGACATAGGATACTATTTATCTGTTTATGTTAAAATTCAATACAAATCATAAATACAAAAATTATATTTCAATCATAAGCATTTGTTCAAAATTCATGTAAGAATAATTTAAAAATTTTATTACTTCAAAAGAAGAAAGAAATGCTATACTAAAAAAAATTAACAACACAGAAATAATGCGGAAGAACACTAATTTTCGTATGCATGCATACTTAGTATATGAGTTATACTGATTGTTGCTCCTGACCAAGACAGTTTTGCTTTAGGACGAACCCGTCAGATATTTTTAATATCACAACTTTACTTTACTATATTATGGGCAAATAACGCGATCATCTAACATAAAAATTAGGGGAATAACTGCAGTATTGAGAAAAACGTCTATTATCATTTGAGATATGTAGAAATAGCGTCGAAGCATCGTAATATTTAAACGGAAACGATGAAGTACAGCTTAAAACTTCAAACTGATCCTTCCTCAAAAATAATAAAATTGCAATATTGGGAATGGTAGAATAGAACTGCAAACAAATAGGCAGTCAATGAATCATAACTGGCTCAGTAATCAGTCGATGAATATTGTACCACTGATGATGCCATAACCTTGCCAGCAGACTTTTTCGTCTTTCCACCCTTGAGGCCTGCTTCATAATGATGGAACCATTTTCTATTGTCACACACCGACGCAAAAATTTTGTTTTATTACAATTAAAGAGCACTCAAACATTCCTGACGGCACGCACTTTGCACAGAGCTTTCGCCTGTTTAGAGTGTCCACTGCCTTCATTGTCCTCCTCCTCTTTCCAACTTAGCAAATCTCTTTACAAAGGTTGATTTTAGTTCGATACAGTAGTCCATTTTTAGCCGCAGTAAAGCGTGGAAGGGTGCTCTTGTTATATATAACATATTAATGATTTGGAGAGATTTTTAATTTCGGCAAGGGAGCGGTGCGATATCCGAAGAAATTTATCAGATTGATTGTGTTTTTGATGGGTTTTATAGGTTTTGTGGAATCAAAGTTAAGTTTTTTTCTTGCTTTAGACTTCCTTAATGAGCCCTTTTCTTATTGAAATACCAACACATATTCCAAATTCCTTCAATTCAGCCTCATATGAAAAAATTTAAAATAATTATGTTTAATTGGAAAGTTTTGACTAGGAGAGTGCAAATAATACACAAGTTAGGACAAATGTCGGTTAATCATAAGGTATTCCTGTATGGTACATGCCAGAATCTTCAAACATAAATACATATACATACATACGGCTCAGCAGCATCAGCATAGTAGCCATAACTATACTAGTTCATTAATATTTTTACAGCCGCAGAACGGCGAACAGCACTTGGGCAGTAGGGCTTTAGGCAGTCAGTTTTGATAGTCCTGGGTCGCAGCATTTTTCATCCTTCTGTAAAAAAGACATATCAGAAGAGATGGCGTGCATTTGGACGCTTGTGCCATCATCCAAAGTGTGTGCAGTGTGTGCACTTCTGGTCAAAGGAAAAAAATATGGAAAATGTGCGGTTGACAGGCTCAAAAGGACTAACACACCAATTGCTCCCGTTTGCACATCTGCGGCTGAAGGATACGAATACTGCAACATGACATCGAATGGAGAAACCCTTAGGTTAATGGTATGTGACAATATTCGATTTATTTATGAAAGTTTTGAACAGCCGACATTGCTTTTTCTGAGCTCAAACGAATTTATAAAGATAGTTTTTTATAAAGAATTTTAGTTAATTTTATGAAGGATAGTCTGGAGCTTTACCAATTTTCATTTCATAACTGAAAGGTGTGTTTTAATTTTAAGCCTATCAAGAGCTTTCATAAGTTATATTTACAAAAAAAAAATGTAAACTTAATACTTGAAATGCGTACAAAATCCGAGTTGATAACAGCGCAGCAGTCGTTCTTCCTTTTCGCTGTTAGGCGCCATTGGAGCTCTAAGTGTAGCCTTGTCCTTCTCCACCTTGCCTTTCCAACAGATTGGAGGTCTTCCTCTTCCTCTGCTCTTCACGGCTGGTACTACGTCCAACACTCTCTCAGAGCTCGAGTGTTTTCATCCATTCGGACGGCATGATCTAGCTAGCGTAGCCATTGTCTCTTAATTTTCTGAACTATGTCAAAGGCTTCATACATCTCGTACAGCTCAACATTACATCGATAAGTCTTTCGCAGAATAAGATGTTGTCATCGTCCAAGCCTCTGCAACTTATAGTACAACGGGGATGACGAGTGACTTGTAGAGTTTAATCTTTGTTCTTCAAGGGAGCTGTTGACTTCTAGTTAACACTTAACTTTTTTTTCTTTTCCCGGTAACATTCCCTTTACAACAAGAAATGACATATTAAAAGACTTCACAGACAGTTCAAGAATAACTTACTAATTTCAGTCACTGTTTCTAAACTTCAAAGGAAATTTACTTTATGAAACTCAAGTTTAGAGGTCCGTTGTATTAGCAACCATCTTTCGAAAATGTGAAATGCATACGGGAAATTTCCAGTGAAGGATACTAGAGTATTGTGCTGGCGGCAACTAGAGTATCTGAAGTTGCAATAACAGAAAGCTTCAACGCCAGTTACAATTTAAGCAATCGAGATTAAAGCCAGCGGGAGAAAACTATTATTTCGTACATTTCTCTTACAGCTGTAGGTGTGTATGTCCGTGCGTGTACTTTACATCAGCACAAGGAGGCCGAAAGAAATATGGAAGCGTGTAAATAAAATACTGGAAATCACAGTCTGCCAACGACGCCAAACAAATCCAACAACACAGTACGAAGTAAGGGCGAAAAGCCGGAAAAAGAAAAGCACATGAACAGCGAACAAAGTGTGGCAGCACTGTCGGCATCGGTAACTCCTGTCAGTGGCAGGCAAACAGGCAAACAAGCAGGCAGTCGACAACAGTTGGTGGCAAATTGCGCGCGCTTAATACTTGGCAACACTTGTGTTGGCAGCAAGCGAACACTGCAGTCAACAGAGTACGGGGTCCACACGGTCACAGTTTGTGCCACACACTGGCCTACAAACATATAAACCATATAGAACACTTGCGACAGAAGGCGAGGCAAAAAGTGGCAATGCATTGTTTTGTTGCGTACGCTACGGGCCCGTGCGAGTGCTTCGAGCCTGGGCTTGTGGCCGTGGCAGTCGCAGCAGTATGCACAGCTCGTTGTGGCGCGCAATTATTTTCACAGCAATTGCCAGCGGCTGTCGTTGTCATTGTGGTGCTTTTTGTTGTTTTTATTATAGCTGCTAGAGTCTCTGTCGCTCTTGTTGTTCTTCCATTTACTCTTGTTGTTATGACTGACAGTTGCCTATGGTTGTGCTGGCAGCTTTGTGTATCGACAGCGGGTGCGGCATGCGGCAACAGCGGTTGTGACTACGGTCTGTGCTAGTGACAGTTTCCATTTTCTTTGCTCGGAAAATAAGTAATTTTGGAGGGCATAAGTACCCACTGTAAGCACTGTATGTATGTGAAGTACATATGTACATACAAAAGTATTTAACGCATTGGGGCATTTGTAAATTTGTATATACATATGTATTGCAACGAAAAAAATTTTAAAAATTTGCCTCCTTGTCACAGGCTGCCCCAATGCGTTAAATAAGTTCTGTATTTCGTTGGTTATTTCGATTCTCTTAGTATTTTTCTTTTTTCTGTACATAACTATCTAGACCAAGTATTTTTGTGATTTCTTGTATGTCAGAGTGGCAAGTGCGGCAGACATTTCGATTAATTCGTCAGTTTTGCAGAAGTCTTCGAAATCGATGTAATTGAGTTCAAAATTTTGACAACATCTTCCCCAATAGAGTCTCTAATTTCAAATCAGAAAAATTTAGTAATGTTTTGTTCAGACAGAATTATGTACATACATACATATGTCGCTTTTTAAGACTTAAATTTTGTAGTTACAAATTCCTTATGTAATTTTGACAGTAATTCGATATTTTCCATCATCTGCTCTAAATCTCGCCTACACCGAAGTAATAATACCATTCACAGCTGCAAGTGTTTTTAAGCATGAAAGGTCGTGGTGTAATTCTCCTCTATATATCTTACCATATCTTAAGGATATAAAAATATCTTTATCTTGATTCTGATCTGTCAGTTTAAATGACAGCTATTTGTTATAGTGGTCAAATCTGAACAATATATTCGGAGATTGTAGCGATGCCTTAAATAATAATCTTTCCCAAATTTCGCGACAAAACCTTATCAATTGAAAAGGCTTTCCATACTATACTTGGACTTGAGTTTGATCGGCCAGTTTGTATTATCTGTAGGGGTCTCCGAAGTTTCCTTTTTCGCTGTTCAGGGTATGAAAAGGCATACTCCTTTGAAAGTGTGTTAAAGTCTTACACTAACTGTATCGTTTGCTTGTATCAAAACTAGTATATACTCGTATTATTATATTTCATAGTATTTAAAATTTGATTTATATTATACCTTGCAAAGTTAAGTGGTAGGTTAAGTAATGGCTTGCTAATCAGAAAACTATACGAATATTCTATGGGACAAGATATTTTAAAGTACACCGATGAAATGTGAAGTAAACTTAATATGTCTCATGTTATTGATAACGGATTAATCGTAGAGAGTAGTTATTAGCAGATAATTTAGGTACTGTAAATTATGCTACAGCAGGTAAATTGCTCAAGATTTATAGAAAAACATTTATAGAGAAAATTAACTTTAAGTATGAGCATACTTTAATGCACATAACTGCATATTCCCTGTATAAAGCAGATATACATATATATTTCTCTGTATATATGTATGTACATATATGTACGTCGTATGTATGTATATAGTTTTCTTTACAGTAATTGCATCTGTCTACATGTCTATTTATTTACATATATATGTATGTGTGTTGTTGTTTTTGCTGTCACTGCAGTTGTCGCTGATGTTTCAGCACCACAAAGGAGAGAAAATTATGTGCGCTGCTGCTGCTGCCAACACCAGTCCCACTGCCAGAACAATTGCTAAGCATCAACGATGCCATACACTTTGTGTTGTTATTGCAGCAGGTTGTCAACAACAGCTGACACCGCACATTCACTAATACAAACGGACAGACGACAACGCACATGCTCCAGCAGCATTCGCTTTCACAAAGGGAATCCCCTTCTACCATTTTATGGATTCCAGTTGCTTGTGCTATTGTTTTGAGCTTTTTCCTTTCACTGCTGTAACTGAGACAACTTCGTTTCTACAATACTAACGAACCAGCATTACGGCATTGTACCCGCTCTACAAAAATGTGTGCAAAGAAATCCCTCATTCTTAATTGTTGTCCTTAGATTTACTTACATACATATTTCGTTTTCTGCTTACCCTTTACTCTCTTTCAATTTTCTGTTTTTTGATGTATGGAGAAGCGCTGCTAGTTAGTTGAGCTGAACTGGTAGTTTTTATTGTTGGAAGAAGTTGAGTGTGGTATTCAGTGAAGTGGAGTGAATGGGAATGTTCTTGTCTGCTTGTCCGTCAGAACTACACTTGTTGGTGCTACATAAGATGAGGATTCGCGCTAAGCGGCACTTTACACAACAAAACAACCAAAATATTGAAAGAGAGTGTGGATTAGTGAATGATAGATTTCACAGATTGCGACACGCTACGTCATAAGCGAAAGAATGAGAAGAGGCCGCACTGTATAATTGTCAAACTTTCCTAGAAATTATTAAAAAAAAAACTTTTTTTCTTTTAATGTCGTCGTGACGTCGGGATTTGGCTTTTCGAAATATTACATATGTATGTATGTATGTACATATTTCAAATTCCTGAGCCACGGAGGTAATATGTTGTTTACAAATAGCAACATAGTAAATTGTTTTACCCGCGTAATTATAATTAAAATAAAATTGAATACTAATTTCTCTGACCAGTCGGCCGAGGGAAAATATCAAGAAGACGCCTAAACATTTGAATAAATATGGGCTCGCAATTTTAGATAAGACCAGCCTGTTAAAAATTCCTTAGAAAATATCTCTTATATTAATAACGGCTGTCGAGAAACAGACGCGTCGTCTCTGCATGTTGTCAATGTAGCGGTGCAGGGAAATTGAGATGGGGTGACAGCTGCAACTGACACAAGTGGCGTCAATTGGAAACTCATTGAGAAAAAACAGTTGTGCACTCTTAAACTAAAAAAACTTCGAAACTACTTAAAGCAACAGACAACAAAAAGATCCTAAACGCAGTGAGACACAAGAGCAAAGACCTGGTAATGTGGAAATTGAAAGATACATACATATGTACATTATTACATTACATTATGTCATTCATAAGGCTCCTTGTAATCTATACCGAATTTCGTGATAGTACGCTGTCAAATAAAATTTTTTTTATACGAGGAAGTGAGTTGGATCGGTCAGTTTTATGACAGCTGTATGCTTTAGTGGTCGGATCTGAACAAATTTTTCCGAGTTTGTACCGCTGAATGATATAATAAGTTATGACATACATATTTTTTGAAAATATCTCGTCAAATGAAAAAACTAGCACTTGATTCTGATCGTTCAGTTTGTGTAGCAGCTACGTATATGCTATAGTGGTCCAGTGGTCCGATATAGGCGATTCCATCAAACGAGCAGAATTTTAAGGAGAAATGTTTCAAAAACTGAACGACTAGTTGGAGTATATACAGACAGATGGTCGGATGGACTGACAGAAGGACATGGCTAAGTCGACTTAACTCATCATGCTGACAATAAGTTATTTCTGCTAAAAAACGGGAAAATTCTTACCATGTAATCATCGTACAAATTGTGAGAGTGTATTTCTCGTTTTAATTTCGCTAACGAGTTTTCTTAAACAACTTTTCAAAATTATACCCTGTTTATTTCAATCAGCCATAAACGTCAGCTCCTTATGTCTGATCCCAATCATCGACCACACGCAATTCATTATGTGATTCGTTTAATTAAAGGAAACGAAAAGATTATACGTACATATGTATAAGTTTGTGTTTTTGTAAAAGTAGAATATATTATGTTATTGTTTTGCAATTTGCTGATATCGCAGTTGCAGGTGTACACGTAAATAGCAATTTTTTTGTATATTTGATATTTTACATAATACGTTTTTGTGGCTTCCGGCTTTTCGCTCACATTGTTTGTATGTATGTCATGCATTCCAAGTATCCAAGTAGACAATACGCTGAGCATTTTCAGCTTTACAACTCAACTGCAGCTGTGTACCCCCCATCATACTATTGCCTCCGTACAAAAATGTGGCGCTACAGCTCTTTGCCCATCAGTCAGTCCGCCAGACACTCTGTCATTTTCAATTGCCGGCAGCCAAGGTGATTTTTAAGCAATTTATGAATGCAGGTGTTACTTTTCCAATCGGCGCAAAAGGCGAAAAAGTTAAAAAAAAAACACAACAACACAGCACGGTGAATGTAGAGAGGAGAGATGAGACCAGCGGAAAATGTTTTTCTCGCAGTTGTGCCCTTCACCAATCACCACTCACCATTAACCAAATGTTTCAAAAATGCGCTCATACTTATCTGCCGCCCACCGCACTCCAGCTGAAGCAACAGATGTTGTTAACTGGCCGTAGAATCTGACAAGATACATATATTTCTATCAGAAACATGTAAATCTGTGTGTGCATAGCTTTTGCTGACAACACTTGTTTTAATGCATCGTATTGTTGAAGCCAGCTGTTTTAATACGCTGCTTGCTTTATGTTGCAGTTGTAGTCGTGTTGTTGTTGTTTATTTGTGCCGCTGATTTTTTATCAATCATGTCTAGCAGGGACTGTTGCTCCGCATTCAGTGACTGAATGCTGATTTCATCGCCGGCATCGTTTATTTTAATCAGTCCCCAGCAGTTTGGCTAGTGGACAGCCAAAGGCAGTCCAAGTGGGCAGTAGATGAAGGCTTGGAAAGAGGCATTAACCAGGTGCCGCCAGCACTTCCATATATTTACATACGATGATATGAAGGAAAATAGCAGGCTACATATGTACAACGCTTCAATAACTCACTCTGGACCGGCATGAATTCTGCCCACTGCTCCCTGTGGATATTGTTTTTGTCGATATGTTTTGCTTGGCGATGCAGATGTTTTTCCTTTGATTTTCATTGGAGAGTATAATTTGCGTTCCGTAGATGGAACAACGCACAAATTTTCTCCAATGGAATAAAATCATCCTGTCTCTTTATGGTCGATCATAACTTTACAATCAGTATGCACATGTACTTAATATATACACAACGTGAAACTGTACCAAAGTAATTCATAGGTTATAAACAAACTAACTTCATTAGCGTAAACTAATGCCATTCTCCTTTCCGGAACCGACTATATTGGTTTTGCAACTGTAATATCACTGTCTAATATAATATTGCAAACTCGTAATTTTTTGAGTTCGTACGAAATATTATCAACGTCTGCTTTAGCTCATTAATAATCTTTGGTACTGATTTGCATGTCAGATAGCAATTTTACTATTAGAACCCCCTCGTGTAATTTTACTGTGGGAAAAATATCATTTGTCATCAAACATGATTGCGTATAGTAACTGTAGGATTTATTTAGAAAATCTAAATATAACTGGGTACTGGAATCAAATAGTAAATAAAATTAAGGAAACTGAAATAAATTCTATAAAATTACGTAATCGAAAATTTAACAAAGAAAAAGCGAAATTGTGAAACGGATTCTAATCGATTAAAGTACAAGATTTAACTAACAGCAAACCTTTATAAGTATTAATGCCAAACCTTTAAAGAGCCTTATTGAAATATGACCGCGAATAAGCTTAGGTAATTTTATTTTACAGATCGTCTATAATATTGGCTTTACTGTTATATAACATCGAAATAATAATGATTTTTTTTTGCTTGCAGATGGCTCTTGACGGCAAGACGATAATTAAAGAAGAAATTACTGATAAGGACGTCTATGAGGCTGCTGCATCCAATAATTCTAGTCGGCGGAGCAAAGGTTCGTATGAGGTTTATGTTATCAGCAGCAATCCAATCAACACTCAAATTTTTACAAAGAAATTCTTAAGCAATAATATATAATACATTACTTAAAAAATAAAAAAGTTTTTTAGGATAATTCGGGTTATGGGATAGAGCGTTTGGCTCGAATCGTTACGTCCGTGAACGTATCACTCCTCACTTAAAAATGTGTATTGCATATTATGACATATGTGATTTCATTAAATTAATCATTGGTTTGAAATCTATAAAAAATCCGGTTAGGATTATGGTTTAATACATAAGATGTTCCGAATAGAGTGTGAAATAAATAAAAACCAAAGAAGGAAAGTTAACCATATTGAATATATTTATTTATTTAATATCAAATTTAACAAAGGTACAAAAATTATTAAACATGATTTGATGCTTGATTGTCCAAAGTTCTTAAATATTCTTGTTAAACCATTTATGTACGTGCATAAAAGCGCATTACGCCAACGAAAAGCTTCAATTGGCAAATGTAATTGTGGGAAAAGATGGAAATGACACGACTTGTGATTGTAAATATTGAACGGAAAAATAAAGAATGCTCTTACACAGCTTAAGAAACCCGAGCATAAGCACTGTTTGTAGCACAACAATAGATTCATAACGGATGAAGCGGTCCGTACAAATTTATTGTTTTCATATGTACATTTTTGTGCATGGTTTTTTATGAATAGCATCATCATGAGAATTTCGCATAAAAAACAATTACGTAGCAATAAAGACTGCATAGCCAATGACAAAGCCCAAGAAAACCAACGAGGGATTATTTGTGTACGATTTTTATTACGAATTGTTTGGAAAAGCTCTCGTCGCCCACTTTACCGAAAACTTCCGGCTCTGCTGGGAATGCAAACAGGTGTCTGCTGTGGTTGCTTGTGAGTTGTGTCATGCAAATTCTAAGAAAATACATGAACTGGAAAAATACACTCATTCCCTTATTCGCCCCAGTCAGCCATTCAGCATTTACTTAGTCAACAGAGCAAAGAATATTACTCAATGATGGTGATGAAAAGGTTATATTTACTTGTAAGAGTAAACATATGTAATTTTACTTGTTTAAGAAAATGTTGATAATAAATTTGCATTAGCCAGCCAAAGATTAATACATAGATGAAGCATTTCAATAAAATCAAACATTGATAAATTTATATCTGCTAGCTTTAATATAACTTGAGCTTCGTTTGAAACAAAGTCATATAATATTTAAATGTATTACTATCCAATTGGACGTTATGACTCATTAACAGTGAATTTTGTTTCAAAATACAAACTATTCTTTGTTCAAAAAATTTCAAAATCATTTAATATTATAAACAAAACTACAAATGTATAAGTGATTAATTAATAAGACTGAATAAGCACGAAACGACGACACTTTTTCCACTGACAAACCATAAGAAAGTCTGCAACTACATACAGGGGTCGAATCGTTGCACCCTGAACGTATCACTCGTCACGTAAAAGCCTGTATTTCGGATTACGACATACTTGATCGTAACGCTTCTATCGTAATCTGGCATGATGACATACATACGTGAGCTAGTATATAAACGTATCCGTTCGTTCGAATCAGAGAGCTGCAACGATCACAATTTTTTCAATCACACCCGATCATTGACTCGAGATTTTTTGTGACGGAAAACTTTGCTTCAACAAAATTGAATGATCGTAAGCCAGCGTGCTCGAAGCGAAAATCAGTTTCAATCACTGTTGCTTGTTTCGTAGTGATTTTTCTCGATCGAACGCTTTGTGTGAGCAGCAAAGAATGTTCGAGAATGCTGCTTGCATTCAGCTCGATCATAATCATACCGTTTGGTCATACCAGATGGTTCGATGGAATCTTTGCTCATTTTAAATTTATTATTTTAATTGATATATAAAATTTATGCCACAATTATTATATGTATAGTAGTACAAAAATATGAATTTTTCCGATACTTTGTAAAATGACCCATCTTGTTTAAATTTTCCACATTTGTAAACAAAGGATCTTAATCCTTTTTATATATTCAACATAAAAGATTTAAGGAGTTCAAGAGCTCAAAACGTGCGCTACATCATATGTACATACAAACTATGTATATACATAATATCGCAGGGCAATTCTCGATCTGATTGGTTCAATCACAATCTATTCAAACGCACAGTTGATCGATGTCTGAGTTTTCGTGCATGGGACTTGATCGCTTTTTCTGTACAATCACTTCCAATCATACCGGAACCAACCAATCAGTTTCAATCAGTAAGCAGAGCAATCCAATCAACTGATCGAACTCCTTCGTTTTGAGCACGAAACTCGATCGAACAATTTTGTTGCGAACCGCTGTGCTGAGTTGTGACCGTTTTGAGCGAGGCTGATCAAACCGAATCGATCATACTCAATGCAGGTCTCTGGTTCGAATCATCATTCGAACGTAAATTACCAATCATATTATGCAAATTTATGGAAATATGAGCAAATTTTTTTAAATTTTATGTTTTTTTATAATTTTTAGTAATAAAGAACATAATTAAGAAACCAATAAATAGAATATCTCATTAAAAATTAAAAAAAAATTATTTATATGAACAAAATTTTTATATTTTAGTTGAGATTAAAAATAAAATTATTTACAAGGTTAAGAACATATAAATTTTTGAATTAAATTTATTAAGAATACTTTATTTGGTCTCATATCGTTTGGTCGGTTGCGGTGAGGCGGTGCGTTTCTCTGGTGCCCATTTCTTGTATGTGTTAAGAATCGCAATTTTGAGGGTCGTAAGTTATTGTAAATTTTATGCAGATGTTATGTAATGACTCACAAACGTAAGCAAATCTTCCACTTTTGTGGGGTAATATCTTTCTCTCTTGCCATATCCTAAAATTCTCCACTATCTTTTTAAGATACCAATGCTTTATTCAACGATACATCTACAAAGAAAATTTTGTTAATGAGGATTCATAATTTGTTTTTTTTTTCTTATACCTACGCTATCGCTACGATCTCTTAGCTATTTATCTCCGCACTATTTTTTTATCCCCACCAATACAATCCAAAGCAAAGTGGAATTTAAAAACTATTGTGAAATGAAAATACATTACGATCCGTTTGCTATCGTATGTCATAATGCCAATCACCGCATACGATTATCGTATCACGTAATTTTCTTTCGTATGCTTGCCGATCCGTGCACGGATGTAACGATTCGACCCCAGTATAAGGTCTTTAGTTAGGCTTAATGAAGGCAAAATCAATACCTATAAAGTGAGACTTCAAGTTAACAACTTTCTACTAAGCATGCGGTATCCAGCTATTTCATCATACGAGTTGTCTATTTGTGTGGAAACATTTCCCTAAAATTGTGTGGATGTGCCACATTGGCAGATAAAATTCAGTACGCTTCTGGTTCTCTCGATGTTAGTATGGTGAAAATTGGGTAGTGAAGGAGAAAGTGTCTAGATGCATCCAGCTGATATGACCAGGCACCATGGTATAAGGTAGTAGCAAAAGTGACCATTCACAGTACTTTCCTACCTCCCAAGTATACGTTCACAATAAAACCATCATGGCAGAATGTGTTGAGTAAGGGTGGAAAGCGGTCGAAGCGGGTTGCGCAAAACGAAAAACGCTGTAATAAAAACTTATATATAATACTACTACGGTTTTATTTATGTATACTATTTTCAACTTTGGTTATAGATTGATGTTTATTGCTTTTGACAAAAAATTCAATTATACCATCTTGATACAGATAAATATGGAGTATGTTTTTAAGCGCCTTAATTAACTTTTTAATTTATAAACTTGAAATTCATTTTTACAATTTATGGACCAGAAAAATAGTATTAATATTATTAGTCATAATAATTCTTCTGAATGTTAAATTTTAAAATCTGTGAATAGATAATTATAGAACCGATATTTCCTATGATTCAAGTTTAAATTTTTTAATCACAAATTTTATTTCCGTTTTATATTTTATGATTTAGCGATGAAAATATGTGCAATATTAGGTTGTCCAAAAGTCTTGCGATATTTTCGCTAGTTAGCGCTGAAAGCGCGTAGTTCTAATTTTATTCGTCGCATCGGGTCATGCTATACCTTTTTGGAAAGCTCATTTCACGCGCTAACACGTGTTTAATTGATTGTCGTTTCTTTTAAGACGTTCGTGAGTTATAGCGTCGCAAATATGGAGCAAAATAAAGAGAAAATATGGCATATTTTACAGTACTACTACGATAAAAGCAAAAATGCATCTCAAGCCGCCAATAAAATTTGTGCAGTTTATGGACCCGATACAGTTTCCATTTCCACCGCACAACGATGGTTTCAACGTTTTCGTTCTGGTGTAGAGGTGGTCAAAGATGCGCCACGCTCCGGAAGGCCTCTCGTCGAAAATTGCAATAAAATTGCTGAATTGGTCGAAAGAGACCGGCATAGTAGTAATAAAACCGTTATAAACCATTTGAAGAAGCTTGGAGTCATTAAGAAGCTCAATGTATGGGTGCCACACGAATTGACTCAATAAAAATACCGCAAGACTTTTTTGACAACCTAATATTGCACATATTTTTAATCTCAATCATAAAAAAATTACCATTTTATTATATAATTCTATGTTTCGTATTTAAATATAATTAAAATCAAAAATAATTACAACTAATGCATACACGCATATATCTATGGTATACGACTGTTGGAGCAGTCCGCCGGTAAACAGGAAATTGAGGATTTGAGATACCACCTCAGTATTTCAGCATTTAACGATGGAAATATGTAGAATATTTTATTAACAACTCTTTACATACAAAAAATTACCATATTTTTACAAAGTTCTAGATTTAGTTTTTACGTACAGTCTATGAAAAGTATAGTAAATAATTTGCATCGTTATACAAGGTGCTTTCCAAAGTAAACAGGACTTAAAAAAAACATAACAAATGGTTTTTTCGTCAAAATCAATTCATTTTGTTCAAAGTAGTCTCCTTCTGCTTCAATAAACGTTTGCATGGTCAAAAAGCATGTCGAACGAGTGTTCTTACTCGTTGGCCGGTATGGCCGCCAGTGTGCCCGCGCAAGCCTTTTGAATGGCCTCTAAGTCTGCATAACGCTTTCTTTTCATGAGCAAATGTATTTTTCCGAAGAGGAAAAAGTCGCACGGTGCCATATCAGATGAATACGGGCAATGGTTAATTGTTAAAATGTGATTTTCGGTCAAATAATCGGTCGTAATCTGTCCTTAGAATGTTGGGTTCTGAGCAATTTTTGGTCGTTAGTCAATTTGTGCGGAACAACCCGTGCACACACCTTTCGTAAGCCCAAATTTTCGGTCAAAATGCTATAAAGATAATGATTTCGGCTGATTTTTGATGAATTCACGCACAGTTTCGGTGGAATTTGCGGTGATCACAGATTTTGACTGACTCACATGTTGATCGTCATTTTTGTCCTTACGACCACTTTGAAAACGTTGGAATGGTTTCACTCTTCTACATACAGGCAGACTGACGGACAGACGGACATGGCTAAATCGACTCAGCTCAACATACTGATTATTTATATATGTATATACTTTATAGGGTCTCCAACGCTTACTTCTGGGTGTTACAAACTTCGAAACTTAGTGGCAATCTTAATATATCGTGTTCAGGGTATAAAAATTTACCGATTCGAAAAACACGTGAAGTATAAATTTAAAAATCACCTTTCAATTTGATCACAGTAGTATAACCAGGATTTTGGGGACCACTTTTTCAAAAATTTTAACAGAATAACACGATACAATCATTTTCCGGTCAAATAGCGGCCTTATTGGATGACAATAGAAACTCAAACCCAAACTCCCCTTGACGTTTCTCCATGGGCACCTTTCAGTTTACATTGCGATGCTAGAAACCCAGACAAGTTTAATATGGAAGTATCTTGATGCTACTGCTAGTGAGATCATGCACTCTTTGACTCCTCAGAGTGAGTTGGCTGTGGGGTATAAAATATTTGGACATAAGTAAGTTATGAAAGAGCTTTGTGAAGTTGCATTCCGGCGAATTCAATATTTTGGTTTTGTTTAAAAAAAGTTGCAATAGTTTGCCAAACTGTTATAAATCCAACAGCTGCTAGCGATTATAAATAGTCATGGCGGCGTGTGTATGTACATATGTAATAAATGTCGCATGCGAAAACTGTACAAAACGGAATTGGTTACGCTGGTCATTGGCATAGTCGACGGTAAGAGTAAATTTGGGACAACTTTCATTGGCAACACCCGGCGTGCAACATATGCACTCACGCCATGCCGTTTAACCCACCCACGCATCATTCCGTTACATCGCCATTAGGCAAACATAAACTTTAATGATTTTTTATTTTTAAAAATTTTGAATGCTTCTAACACAAAAAAAAACAGAAACAAAATGTTTTAGTGCCAACAAGCAAAAATTTAGCAGAACTTCTATGTACCAACTGTAGAAAAGTTTAGAAAACAGAACTTTTGCAGCATCGATTCCCACAAAACCCACAAAACTTGCCGCCGCACCCACAGCTCAACTAAATACATACCTTCTTTGAGGCAACAGCTGCCACTGTTGCGGCAATTGTAAGCTTCGTCATCAGTAGTGACGAAAAATAACAAGAACAATGTGTACAATAACATGAGAAGAAGCTTTGTATGGCTCCAATCACCTACAACTCAACGCTCCGTCTTTAAATGCGTATTTGCAGCAACTGTTCACTTGTGTTTGGTCATTTATGGGATACCACTTGTGCGCTCTTGGCTACCATCTTTCCCACCTTCCGACAGTTTTTATGATATTTAGTATTCGTAAATGCGAAGTTCCCAAGTCTCATGCAATCGTTAAGTATGTGTAAACGCACCATGTGCATTAGGGTGCGCCACCATTGGAGTGAATATTGTATTTCACTTACGGAAGCTCGATGAATGAGAAATCAAAGAGTTACGTCACTGAAACCGGATAAAAACTGCTTTCGAAACATTATGACTTTGGGGAAAGCGATTATAGGACCGGATTAGTTTGTTTATGTATTGGATACAACTCACTACCTTTATTGTTAACTTTAAATATAAATTTTTGACAAGAGTTGGTCAGCAGAAAAATTGTGAATCGATGATGAATAATTATCGTTTAAATTTATAACAGCGCAAAAGAATATCTCTGTGTTTTGTAGTTCTTCACTCGAATCGAAAAGAGAAGAAAAAGACTACTTTTGAGTGCGATATGGCGACAACATAAGTATTACCCGTAAATAATATGCAACAATTAGGCAAAGTCTTTTAACCTTGAGTCACCCAGTGGAACTGAATAACTTTGGGTTTTCTTATTAGAACATGGTATTAATTTATTTACTGGGAGTCATAGAGAAATAAAGAGGTGAGATATAGCCATGGAAGTTATCTCCCTTATTCCATGTTCAATAAGTTTGCCTGTATGTATTTTTTACTTAGTCTGCTTGTGAAAAGTATTTGCTGATCTATTGACAGTTCTTATATTGTCTAAAACAAAGGGGCCGTATTTAACATTTGTACAGTACCAACAAAAAGTATTAATGTAGCATATTAGTGTTTACGTTCCACAAAACTCTTTATGACTACAATGTTTTGCATTTGTAGAAGCTCTAGCTAGTACCGCATTAGAGCTTTTGTTTAAAATGGTGGAAGCCACTTACCTTCCTTTATGTGTTCATTTGTACAGCAAAGCGATAGTGAGACGGACTGGAATGAAATGTGGAATGTATGCGTTGGTCAAATCCATGCAAACACAAAGTCTACATACAAGAATAATACCCATATTTGTCGATACAAGGTTACATTTTCAATTTTCATTTTATGTGCCATCGAAATGTGTCCAAACTTTGCGCAGCTGTGACCAACCAACGCTTTTGTTGTAAGACCGGCTGGTTCCATACACAAAACGGCTTTCATCAGCAACACTGTCCCAGCGGATCGCTGGCAGGTCGACCCGGTCGAAGGAGTAGAGTAAAGCAGTACTCTCGTTAATATTCATCATGACTGTTGGGAAATGTGTAGGGGTGTTTCAAAGTGTGGTGAAAATGCGGTTGATACTAATAGGCACGATAGATTGCAGTGGATGTAGGAGATGGAAACGACAAAAATTTTTAAGGATAGCTCTGTACATTTTTCCAGTATTAGGTGCTAATAAAAAATTTAGCACAGGAATACATTGAATCTTATTGTGATTACTAAATTACTGGTTTTTTTTCACCTATCTACTACTATTTCATAGTAGCAGATGTGATAATAGCAGGATTGATCGTTTAGTGAACTATTTTTTGCGTTTTCTGAGCTATTTTTTTATATTAATTTTTTTTTATTGAAAATTAGGTTTTTTCAATTTTAGGATAATACAAGGAGAAAAACTAAATATTTTATATTAAAAAAAGGCAATACGTTTGGGACATAAGAAAGTAAGTTTCCAAAAAAATTCATGAAAGCAATTTTTTTGTATAAATAAAAATAAAAAATGGGTTATGTGAAATTCAAAGGGTTGCGAATATTGCCATATCACATTTTCTGTAGGCCTCGTAATTTTGCCGGTAATCGAGATAAATCATTTACAACCCTTAAAAGTTCAACCATACCCGTCCTCTTCTCCCGATCTCAGATCTTCCGTAAATTATTTTTTAACTCTTGCAACCTGTTGTTACAGAGTATTATAGTTTTGTCCTATGGTTGTGCGTATCATCTACAACTAAGCGAGATAGAAAATTTGAAATCCGGTTGAATGTCCGTGCAAACTGCAGTTTGAATAAAAATTGAGATATCTTAGTATGCGAGTTTCTTAATACCAACAAAATTACGAGTTCGTAGATGGAAGTAATCGGACCATTGTCACGCCCATAAATCGTCTATCTCCAACAATTTTTAAAGCACTAAATTTAGATGTAAAGCCTTAATTTGGCACAGGCGATAGCAGTAACAAGGGTCACTCTTGGGTAAAAAATTTTGTGGTCGTGACCCCGCCCTCTGAAAAGTTTATTGAATATAACTCCTAAGCCACTTAAGCTACAACAACCACATTTGCTCAGCGTAAATATAATTAGAGTTCCTGCTGACAGTGTGCAAATGAGGATAACCGCACCCACACCCCATATAACGGTACTGTTAAAATTTGGGTTAAAATTTTGCACTAATAACACCTTTAAAGTATGCAAAATTGTCTAAATCCAAACAAAACTGTTCAAGCCCCTGGGTACCGAATATGTAGACCCCAGTAGCTATAGTTGAATTTCGACTGAAAATATCGGTCAACATGTAAGATATGCATTTAAATTCAGAGAGAATCCTTTTCTGGCAATAGTAATTCTATGTATTGAAAATGAGTTAATTTAGGTCGGGAAGTATTAACCCTCATATAACTAATTTAAAGATTTTCCAGGTGATTTTATGATGGATATATCGACCAATATTTGAGTTATCTCAATAAAAATTGCAGAACATGTTTTACTCACAATAGAGTATCTTTGCTATCTATTGCTCTGTACGATTGGTGATTGTACCATATGATAGGTGAGGTACTTTAATGAAACCCAGTGAACAGTTTTTTAGTATGTGGCAAGATAATAGTTAAAAGTAAAAACTGGGTGGATACTACTTCAATTTGTTTGTTAGTGTTTGAGTTATATGTATATATATAATTTCTTACATTTATTCTTGCAAGTTACGAAAGTATAAAATCTTCGGTTGCACTTGAACGTAGCCTTTTCTTACCCTCATTCTTCCTTTAATGTTTGTCATCTTTTCTTTCATTTCTGATGGGTTTCAATCTACTATGAATTTATTTTTTTCAAATTTTCAAAGGTTTCTGCACTAGTCTAATATCAGAAGAGGTTTGTATTTATTTCTCTAAGATATTCTTAAATATTAGTTCAAATTAGAGGAATAACTCTAGCTTACAGTGGTTTCGTTGCTCTAGAAATAAGAACGAATTTGGATATACATACATATTTTTACCCACAGTTTATTAACTGATATTTTAAAATTTCCTCTCGTTTATTTTTAATTCTTTGTTTTTATTTCACATTACAAACTATATGATGAAGCTAAATAACAGATATACAGTAGAATCCGGTTATAACGACCCCGCTTATAGTGTCCGTCCGGTTATTGCGACGAAAATGCGATGGCTTGTTTGGTCCCCATACAAACTTATATGAAAGGGCCTCCGCTTAGTACGTGTCCGCTTTTAGCGACTAACCGCTTATACCGACGAAGTTTTTCAGAATTCAACCGAATATAGCGACGAAAAACAAATTCAGCGAAATAATGCCAACAAATTTAAGCATCAAACGACGTAATTAGAATGTATGTTTTTATCAGAAATCTATGTATTTCACCATTGACAATTGCGAATTGATTTAAGCATTCCGGGCTTGCAGAAAAAAATTTAGATGGTTCCAGCAGCTCATGCTCAAATGATATTGAAATCGAAGATGACACTCCTCTGTCGGTTTGGCAAGAGCTCTAAAAATCAGCTACCGATTTTAAAGGAAGAACTGGATGACAATGGTGTGGCGACTTGTGAGGAACCTTCCGAAGACAGAATTGTTGAAAATATATTAGATGATGGACAGGATAGCGACAACAACGTGGAAGATCGAAATGAAGATGAGTCGGTACCTTGCGTTTTGGAGGCACTGAAGGCTGCAGAACTACTAAATAGATTCGTCCATTCGAATTTTAATGACGAGAGTTTAACGCACAGCATCTCTCGTTTAAATAATGCCGGCGCGACTGTTTTTACATGTCAAAACGACTGCAAAACAATTAAAAATTACTGATTATTTAACTTAAGAATAAGAAGTAAAAGAAAAGAAATTAATATAGTTATATTAAGTTTATGAATATCCGTTATATGTATACGACCTATTTTGAAAAACCAAGGTTATTGAATTAAATTTATTGTTTTGATTTAAAAATTAATTTGTTTCATTTTAAAAGCCTATTACGAACTTGGCAACCAAAAAAAAAAAATTTTTTTGCACCTTCTGGTTATTGCGTCCTCCGGGTATAACGACGTAAAATCGTCGGTCCCTTGAAAGTCGTTATAACCGGAATCTACTGTATATATTTATAATATCATTTTTTTAATAAGTACACATCGAAGTAAACGGAGATACGTTTATCGAAAACGAATGTTATACGAGTATCTCTCTTATTTCCTTTTATATTTTTTGAGTTGACAATTTCTTTCTAAGGACCTACAGTAATCAGCCATGATATCTTTCTTCTATCACTCTTAGATCCATTGGAACCCTCTCACACTTTCTCCCTGTAATTCCATAAATTATACGAAAATTTGTACAGATCCGTAATCATCTCAATGCATTTTCTTCTCTTTCGTTTTAGTCTCAAATTTGAAACTTTCGACTTTGATAAATTCTGTGTCTTTCATCAATCACCATTTTTGAGGATGGACAAATAGTCCATTTTTTAACCTTTCCATACTAAGCTTTGGAAAGTTTCAACAAATGTTATTACAATAATATCCTTCCACGTTCAACACTTTCACAAATTGCTATATAATTCCAGAGTTCTTTTTGAGAAAATGACTTTAGCGTAGATGTTTCTGAGAGCATGCGAATTACTTTTGAGGCTCAAAAAGAGATTTTCATTGAAAAAAATTGGGCATTTAGTATACTGTACCTTCAAACCTTCCGCATATTTTCCGTAAAGAAACTTGGAGTGGGAATCATTTGAAGCTTGAATGCGAGAAAAAGGGTGCAAGGGTTCCCAAAAATAGATACTAATGCTGATTAGCCACAATTTTTTTTTTTTTTTTTTTTTTTTTTTGAAAGCTGTGTAACCATTATAAACAAAAGAAACACAATCCTGTTTCGATAATATACTTTATTAAACATTTACTGAGTTTTAAATGTTTTTACGGTGATATTTTTGCCAGTGTATTCATGGATTTACACCATTAATAATGGCACACAGAAAAATACTACTCCTGTGTACACTGTATTCAATACCAACTATTGCACTTCTAACCGTAAATTTAAAAGAGGTGTTAGATGTTTACATAATTTTCAAAAACTACTCAGCATTTTATGAAGCAATAAAGTTGTTGAGAGGACTTGAGCCATTGAAAACAAATGTACACATTTTTTAAGGCAATGAATACATAATGAATTTTAAAAGGGATTATTTTCCTTGTTGTTAGGTACAGAAATTTGTAGCGTACAATGTGTAAAAGAATTAGGATGTAAGACTGGGTTAAATATTAAAGAGAGCATGCAAGTATTTGACGGCGTTCACAAAAAGCATTCATTCCGAAACCAAGTAAAAAACCCGATTAAATATGAGGCTAAAACATCGCTTAACTGTGAAAAAGTATTCACAATAAAGAGAAAGTTCTTTTGAAATCCCATTCCTAAATAACGTTTTAACACATAATTCACATTTTGGAAATGAGTTCATAAAAAGTAGAATATATTCATGCTTCGAATTAATGGAAATACATATGTATATAGAATGGCGGTAAATATCCTATAGCTAGCATGTCAAACTTTTATAAAATTAAAACTCTCCCCATTTTTTTTAAAAATGCCCATCGTTTCAAAGCACTTCCATGAGAACTGCCGCAATGCGCCTTCCTGACTAACTAACGGGGAAATCACCCCAACCATCATCTTTCATCTTGTTTGCACAGTCTAATGGAAATTCTTCGTACCTTAGCTGTGTTTGTAGTTGTGTACGCTTCTCAAACAGGTGTTTGTTCAAGTTTGCTTACGGTCGTGTGGGCAGGATTGTTTGCGTATTTGTGCGGGACCGATAACGATGCTGCCAATGAAGCCGGCTAACGGCACAATATTGTCTGTGTGTATTTGTACGCGAGTGCGTTGCAATTCGACCAGCTACCGCAGCTTACAGTTAAAGGTATAGGTATGACATTTACATACATACATACATACATATACAAGGATGACAAGGTAGTGTTCGCCAGAGCTGATGACAGTTCCTTACTGTTATCCCTTCAATCGCCGTTATATGCGTACCTCTCGAATGTGGGAGTTTGCTTTTGCGATAATAATTTGTGGATTCAGCTGCAACATCACTTACTCCGACATAGTCATTGTTGCTGAGGTAAATATTGATAATGGCAGCAGCAGTAACTCGCAGTGTTAACATACATACCCGCTCGCTTATGAGAAACTATAAATGTATGGGTGTAAAATCTTCGGAGAGGAGTCGCCTTATAGCAAGTAAGATGTATTGTACGATAATACATTGAACATATGATAGTTGAGTTTAGCTAATTTAAATGTTAATTTAATGGTTTTACAGAGAGACAAATTCAAAGTGGTTAGTTTAGAGTTTTCTATAGGAATTTGCAGTTTGATAGAATTTTTCATTAGAGTCGCACATAAATGACTAAGATCATAATTAGATATAAGTGTATTTTCACACCGGTAAGACTTAAAACTTCAGTCTTCTCCTTCATATTAGCAAACATGCTTTCTTAAGTATCATTGAATGTTTATACCAAAATAGTGTTCGGCCATCTATATATCGAATGGTGCGCTAGAAACGATTGTCCAGTGAGAATTTCATAACATTTCATCGGTTGGAAGTAAAGTTATTGCATTTTAAGTGTCAGTATGTTTGTGTTGTCGGTGCAAAAATGAGCTTTGAACAAAGAGGCAACATTAAATATTGTTTTATAAATCGGAAAATTTTAAAAGCAAAAAATTTATGGCGATGATTGCCTACCCCGTAGCAGATTGCACGAGTGGTTTCAACGTTTTCAAAGTGGTCATGATGACATAAATGACGATCAACATGTGGGCCAATCAAAATCCGTGATCATCGAAAATTCCATCGAAACTGTGCGTGAATTCATCAAAAATCAGCCGAAATCATCATTGATATTCATGGAAATGAAATTGAACATCTCCAAAAGCATCGATTTATCGCATTTTGACCGAACATTTGGGCTTACGAAAGGTGTGTGCACGATTTATGCCGCACAAATTGACTGACGACCAAAAATTGCTCAGAATCCAACATTCGAAGGAAATCATTAAAGAGGTCAAAAAGGACAAAAACTTCCTTTACAATATTATGACTGGTGACGAAACGTAGTGATATGGCCCCGTGCGACTTCTTTCTTTTCCAAAAAAATCCACTTCCCATGAAAGGAAAGCGTTATGCAGAAAGGCTTGCACCGGCATACTGGCAGCCATACCAGCCAACGAGCTAAAACACTAGTTCGACATGCTTTAGGACCGTGCAAAAAGCTGTATTGAAGCAGAATGTGTATGTATATAGCTGTGCCGTCAAATTTAAATCGGCGAGTTCAAATTATAAGTTCCACATATTATGTTAAAAATGCTGAATTACCAAAATTTAAATAGATGTGTGTAAGAAAGTGTAGTTCTAGAAAAAAATGTGTAACAAGAGCCCAGTCAAACAGTTTATTCCGCAAGTTAGTTGTAAAAATTTAGCTTTCAAGTCTTTAACACCGAATATTCTCAGTTTCTTAAAATTTCTTTTATCCAATTGCAGGTGGCTGCGCACTGCTCACCAAGTTTTGTGACATGTCATCATTCAATATTCTTGACGTATGTCGCCGCACGCTTTCCGAATTTATTCTGTGTCTCTGTCTCAGTTCCGTTTTTTTTGCACTTTCTCGTTATTGTTGCAGCTATTGTTGTTTTAGCACGCTTCGTTTATCCCGATTTAGTTTGTTTGTACAGCAAATTGTCTTCTATCGACCATGTGAGCGATTGAGCGCGCCAACCAAACCCAACTAACAACCCAAAAAAAAACCAACATAATAGGTCTGCGACAAAATCGGTATATATGTACATATATTGTACTCACATCTACCCTAATAAACGTGGTCACATACATATGGTATATCTGTCTTATGGACATAACCCTATTTGAACAAATGCACTCGCGTCCATGCGGATTGTGGGAAAGGGTTGATGTGGAATCGACACATGCACACACAAAATCGAGTTTAAGTGGTTGAGTGTCATGCAGCCTGGGCTTTCCTTCCAACAATGCCATCATTGTTTCCATCAGTTATTTTATTCATACAAGTTTGTACATCACTTTATATAAGACGTCCTATCACCATCGTTGCCTCGCCAGCTCTCTTATTTATTTAATATCTTTTGGAAAACTCTTTTATTTAACAAAGTATCTTCACGGCATAGAATATATACATCTTCTTCTTCTTCTTAATTGGCGTAGACACCGCTTAGGCGATTATAGCCGAGTTAACAACCGCGCGCCAGTCGTTTCTTCTTTTCGCTACGTGGCGCCAATTGGATATTCCGAGCGAAGCCAGGTCCTTCTCCACTTGGTCCTTCCAACGGAGTGGAGGTCTTCCTCTTCCTCTGCTTCTCCCGGCGGGTACTGCGTAGAATACTTTCAGAGCTGGAGTGTTTTCGTCCATCCGGACAACATGTCCTAGCCAGCGTAGCCGCTGTTTTTTAATTCGCTGAACTATGTCAATGTCGTCGTATATCTCATATAGCTCATCGTCCCATCGAATGCGATATTCGCCGTGGTCAACGCGCAAATGACCATAAATCTCTCTCAGAACTTTTCTCTCGAAAACTGGCAACGTCGACTCATCAGATGTTGTCATCGTTCATGCCTCTGCACCATATAGCAGGACGGGAATTATGAGCGACTTATAGAGTTTGGTTTTTGTTTGTCGGGAGAGGACTTTGCTTCTCAATTGTCTACTCAGTCCAAAGTAGTACCTGTTGGAGTTATCCTGCGTTGGATTTATAGGCTGATATTGTTGGTGGTGTTTACGCTAGTTCCAAGAAAGACGAAATCATCTACAACAAAAGTTATGACTGTCAACAGTGACGTGAGTGCCAAGTCGCGAGTGCGACGACTGTTTGTTTGATGACAGGAGATATATCGTCTTGCCCTTGTTCACTGCCAAACCCATCTGCTTTGCTTCCTTGTCCAGTCTGGAGAAAGCAGAACTAACGGCGCGGGTGTTGAGGGCGATGGTATCAACTCTCTATTTAGTTCTGCAGCTCGAACTATTTTCTCCAGAAGCAGGTTGAAAAAGTCGCACGATAGGGAATCGCCTTGTCTGAAACCTCGTTTGGTATCGAACGGCTCGGAGGGGTCCTTCCCGATCCTGACGGAGCTTTGGGTGTTGCCGTATTAGTTTTGCGGGGATACCAAATTCAGACATCGCGGCATAGAGGAAGCTCCTTTTCGTGCTGTCGAAAGCAGCTTTGAAATCGACGAAGAGGTGGTGTGTGTCGATTCTCCTTTCACGGGTCTTTTCCAAGATTTAGCGCATGGTCAGTTGTTGATTTGCCAGGTCTAAAGCCACACTGATAAGATCCATTCAGTTTGTTGACGGTGGGCTTTAATCTTTCACACAATACGCTCGATAGAACCTTATATGCGATGTTGAGGAGGCTAATCCCACGGCATATGCTCCGGTCTTGAAACTTTCAGTTAACCGCCGCATTTTTTCGTAGAATTTTCGAGCATTACCCCTGTCGGCCAGCTTATCAAGCTCTTCGTACTCACGTATTTCGGCCTCTTCTTTTTCTGTCTGCAAATGCAGATTCCCTCTTCAACTCTCGGTATCTATCCCATCCCGCACGTGTTGTGGTCGATCGTAACGTTGCGAGGTAGGCAGCCTGTTTTCTCTCCGCTGCGACACGGCACTCCTCGTCGTACCAACTGTTCTTTTGCACTTTCCGAAAACCAATGGTTTCGGTTGCAGCTGTACGTAAGGAGTTTGAAATGCCGTCCCACAGTTCCCTTATACCGAGTTGTTGACGAGTGCTCTCAGAGAGCAGAAGTGCAAGCCGAGTAGAAAATCGGTCGGCTGTCTGTTGTGATTGCAGCTTCTCGACGTCGAACCTTCCTTGCGTTTGTTGGCGTGCGTTTTTTGCTACACAGAGGCGGGTGCGAATTTTGGCTGCAACAATATAGTGGTCCGAGTCGATGTTAGGACCTCGGAGCGCACGCACATCTAAGACACTGGAGACGTGTCTTCCGTCTATCACGATCGATCTGGTTGGTGGTTTTTCGATCCGGAGACTGCCAGGTAGCTTGATGAATCTTCTTATGCTGGAATCTAGTACTACAGATAACCATATTTCGGGCCCCGGCGAAGTCGATCAGCCTCAACCCATTTGGGGATGTTTCCTCGTGGAGGCTGAATTTACCGATCGTAGTGCCAAAGATACCTTCTTTGCCCACCCTGGCGTTGAAGTCGCCAAGCACGATTTTGACATCGTGGCGGGGGCATCTCTCATAAGTGCGCTCCAAGCGCTCATAGAAGGCGTCTTTGGTCACATCGTCCTTCTCTTCCGTCGGGGCGTGGGCGCAAATCAGCGTTGAAGAACCTCGCTTTGATGCGGATTGTGGCTAGACGTTCATTCATAGGAGTGAATGATAGTACTCGGCGACGGAGTCTCTCTCCCACCACGAATCCAACACCAAACTTGCGCATCTTTATATGGCCACTGTAGTAAATGCCACAAGGACCTACTCGTATCTATCCTTGTCCCGTCCATCGCATTTCTTGGACAGCGGTGATGTCAGCCTTTATTTTCACGAGGACATCAATCAGCTGGGCAGCGGCACCTTCCGAATTAAGGGACCAGGTGCATGCCCTCAAATCATAGTCCTTATTTCGTTTGCCATGGTCGTCATCAAAAGGGGAGTCTCTCATCCGAGGCTGTTGTTTATTTTTCATTGGGGGTGTTTTTTACGTGGCGGGTCTCAAACCCAGCGCACAACCCTATGCAGGGGATGTTTCGCCTTCTCACTTTAGCTCGCCTTCAAACGGATGTTCTTAGGCTACCCAGAGGATACTTGGTCAAAGACCGGAAGTCGTGAGCTGCTTGAGTCATATGTAAAAGAATCGTTTCTGGCCACTCCCAAGTGAATAGCGATCTGAGAACTTTCCTCACTTGCGTGAACTTCCACACATGGCTCCATATATACATGAATATATACATATATATGTATAATCCAAGGCGTTACTACAATCTCTAAAGAAACTATTGCACATAGCTTCGATATAAACTGACAAATGAAAATATGCACCTGCGAAGGGCATCATAGCTTTTCCACAGCCAAAGCTAACCTTTTTTTCTAATTTTTACTCTATATGTAATATATGTCTATGTAAATGTGATCAAAAATTTACATGTTATAAAGTAATTACATTTGAACACTAAAAATCTTAAAATTTCGTCGGATATCAATCGAACACAAATGCGCGACTTTGAAAAAGAGAAATTAGCTACTTAGCTAAATATTAAATAACAGCTAATTAAAATTGTAAATATTATATCTCAATACATAGTTCTACTTTTTTCAGCGTACCTTGTAGGCAATGTAGGAATGTCAAGTTAATATCTATTCAAATACGGTCATTGCCACTCCCAGTTTTTATGTTAAACTTGAGTTAATTGTTGTAGCTGCAAATTCTTTAAAGTTTTCCATGTCCGTACATGTGGCAGCAAAATGCAATCATGTATTTGGCAACAAATGTTGAAACACGTGTTTGCGCTTTCAACACCATCACTAACAACCAACAGCAGTACGGCAGAATCATCGACAAACGAGAATGACAGCAATTGCAACAAGAACACGAGCGATGAGAAAAAAACGTGTGCAAGTGCAATTTGTCCAGAATGTTACTAATTTATTTGCCATGTTCGGGAATGCCACACCACACCGAAGTTGCCCGTTGCCTTCTGCCCCTTGTGGCAACGTATAACGGTTAATGGCCGTCCAAAACTTCCCCATGCTCTTGTGGCACGCCATATTCTACAAAAGCACAATTCCCAATGTGTGGAAACCTTGCAGGACGTACTGTGACATTGGTCAGTTGCCCTCGAGGCTCTGCTGCTAAAACAGGGAGAGATGGCTGAAACTGTATTCTGTTTGTACTTGAATGTGCAATACAACAATGCGCAAGGCTGCAAAGCATCGAAGCGAAAAGCCTTCTTCATGTTGCAGCTAATGCATTTATGATGTGTCGGTTGCTGACATGTCCTTTCGCATGCACTACCAGACAGCAACGCATTTATCCTTCGGGTCAGCAACAGTAGCAACAGCAGTCGAAACACAGCATAACTGAGCCGGCGTCAGTGACAAAAGCATTGTAACACATATCTCGGCATTTGCGGTTGCGCAAACACACGAACGCCATGGCACAGCAATGAAGGTACGGTTGGGCGGACATGACAATGGCAACTGCGTGTTTCAGGTGCTGCATATTTTGAACATGACAACCCGCCTGCAAGAAAAATCACTGCAACCGGCAGCGCTCGCCCCTTACACCCACACATTTGACCATTTGACCAGCATTGGTGGTCACGCTACAGCCGCTGGCTACATTTCGTAACATTTTCGGTTGGTAGTTGAGCAGCAAAACGTTGTTGCTCTTAACAAGCGTTTACCTTATGTTGATGTTGCGGTGCTTGCGGCACTCTTGTCCAAATAGAACACATCTACCACACGCTAATTACAACAATGCTTATTCATTTACAATTTCGGCTCTTGTTCCCCATTGCAGCAAATTCTTCCTCCAACTCTTCTTCCGGCAAGGACTCGAGCAACAGCAATAACTCGTCGCAAACTAACGGCTGCACTGGTGCAAGTGGTAGCAGTGGGGTAAGCAACTCTAGTTCGACTTGTACGAATCCGAACGCTAACGGAGCGCGCAGTTGCCGCAGCCCCGACTCCCCGGAGAGCGCACGTGCTATTGCACCACGTTCACCTATGTCACCACAACTGCATCATTCAAGCCTGGCCCCACCACCACCACGACCGAATCGTAATGCCAGCGCCTCACCGGTAGTGAATGGAGCAACGACCACCACATCACCGCCTCCACTCCCCACACCACCTACACCAGCGGCACTGGCCGCGGCTGCTGCTGCAGCTACAGCAGCTGCAGTGCATGCTGAGCAGGCACGACTACTCAGTAAGATACGTAAATTCCTTGGATCTCTGGTACAGTTAGCGCAAGAGATTCATCCCGAAGTGAGCGATCGTGTGCGTGCGCTGGTCCTTTCACTGGTCAGTGGAGGCATAAGCATTGATGAGTTCCGCCTAACGCTGCAAGATGCCATCAATTTGCCATTGCGCCCATATGTCATTCCATTACTCAAAAATCATATTTCCCTGCTTCAACGCGAGATCTCCGAATTAGCGCGTGCCAGTAATCAGGTAAGAGTTAGTTGCTTGTATAGGTGATAAACATCTAGAAATCTTACATACTTGATTCTAATTTCTTGATTGCTCATCGCTAGACTACACTACAATACGTTACCACGAATGAGAATATCGTAATGGAGTTTTCTCCACACGGGCCTTCTGCGGAATACAGTGACATGTTCGTACACATGGATGCTGCGCAGGCTGCAGCAGCGGCAGCCGTTGCCCAAGCTACAGCGTCCAACAGCGCCGGTACTACCAGTCTCGTCTTTAAGCGGCGAGCTTCGGACACTCTGATGGAACACCACAATGGAATACAAGACTGGAATGATTATATGGCCGCTTATCCGCCTGCCAAGCGTGCTTTACACGCACATTCGGCTCACTTAAGCGCCGCATCTGCCGATGCACGTCTTGCATTTACCAGCCAACCAACCGTTTTTGATTATTCGGCGGCAGCTAGTAGCACGTCAGCAGTAAGTCAATCCGAGAATAATTTCAACAGTCTTATGGAGAAGGTACAGTTGCCCATTAGTTGAATTTGATTCGAAATGCTAGTCGTAACATGTCTGTATTAATCTATAGGCAAATCACAGGGAAGATCGTGATCTGCGAGTTAATATCGTTGCTGAAAATGCAACGCAACGACATCCTTCACGGGTTGGTCCCCCAAGCACAAGCACTGGGGGTGCTGCTAGCAGTGTCAATACCACAATTGGCGGCGAAGAGGAATGGAAGAATATACACACCATGTTGAACTGTATCTCGGCAATGGTAGATAAGACTAAACGGGCAATTACCATATTGCAACAGCGGGGCGTAGAGCCCCAACAGCCCAACTACAGCGAAGTCACACCAACATCACTGGCCGAAATACGACGTCAGACTGAAGAGAAGGTCGCTGAGTTCAAACGAAATGCCGAGGAAGCAGTCAACCAGGTAAATGTGTAAGCTGATCTCTAAGTTGAACCGAAATATCCTTTTTTGTTTTAGGTGAAACGTCAGGCGGTGATTGAAATACAGCGCGCAGTGGTAGCAGCTGAAACACGCGCATCAGAAGTGATGTCACAGGAACGCTTGCGCATGGAAAAGTTTTTCGTCGAGATGAGTCGCCATTCAGGCGGCATCCACAATTCCAGTACAGCTATCGCAGGTGTGGCAGCAGCAACGGTGCCAGCCGAACGTGAATTGGATAACAAATCTCCGTCAATTACAGCCGGGCAAAATGTAAATTAATCGAAATAATATTTGAAAGACTTTAATTCATTATAACCTATGCATATTATTCCTTTGTGTTAAGGCCTGCTGGAATTGTGGACGTAAAGCAACCGAAACTTGTTCTGGCTGCAATTTAGCCCGTTACTGTGGCGCTTTCTGCCAGCACAAGGATTGGGAACACCATCACCAGGTAATTTTAAAACCTAAGTAGGACCAATAGACTACTTTGGACTATACATATGATGTATTTTTTTGCGTGTTTTATGCTATTTAATAGATTTGCGGCACCACGCGATCATCTGACCTTTCTGCTAAACACAGTGTGTCCCAGGGGATCCCACTTACGGCGAACATGCGCGGCTCCATCTCAAGATCTCCCCCCAATCAGCCGCAGTCATCACAGTCAACGTCTCAAGTGCCGCAGCCGCAGAACTCAGGCAGCGGCAATGTTGCCCCACCCAGTTCACTTGTGGCGAACGGGGTCAGCTCCAAATGACGCATTCGCATGATGAAACCGAAGAAAAAGTACTTGTGCTAGTCAAATTAAACTAAAAATTAATATATGCATAAATTAATTAGAATTAACTACAATATAAACTACATTTATTGATACTATGTATAAAATCTGCGAAAAATTGGAAATGAGAACGACATTGAAAGCTAAAAATAAAAGTAATTTTATTACATCAGCCCAACAATATCAAAACCATAATCAAAATAGACTTTAAAAATTTATTATATAATATAATGGATTAGAGGATATACAATTTTAACGTTTAGTATTCACTTATACTATTGCAGACTTCAAATGTTATTGAACCGTTTTATGCACAGATACTAAATATATCACAATATGAGAGCACCCCTAGAGCAATGTAGAAGCTCACTTTGATTTCAATAATTGAAAATTTTAAATATTCTCCATCATTGACTCAAGAAAGTTGAAAATTTGTAAACCAATTTAAAATATAGTAGAACTAATATTAAAGTAATTAATCTGAGAGTGAAGAACCAAAAACTAGAAAACAAAGAAAATATACGGTAATTTTAGTAATTTATTTATTACGTATTAAAAACAGATTTTAATAATCTTAAATGTATTAATTTATGTTATTGCTCGATAAAATAAATAAATATGAAAAGCTAACTAATTGACTGTAAATGCAGACACACATTTACCTTTTCAATAAAAAAGAAAAAAGGTGAGTACGAATACATATACACACAAGTAAGGAAGAGCTAAGTTCGGGTGCAACTGAACATTTTTAGAGTAAATTCTGATATTAGTTATATAAGGGCTGGGCCAACTTTTCGCTAAAATTTATCTATTTTAGGTACAAAGATACACTGTATGTGTTAAATTCGCTCTCACATTTTCATTGGGATAACTCACATATTAGCCGATATATGCGGTACAAAGTCAAAATCAAAGTATATGGGAGCTAGGGAAGTATTGGTCCAATTCAACCCATTTTTGACATTATTCGTGCAAAGTTTCATCCCGTTATATTAATTGCTTCTTGATTTGTATACTGGAAACTGGACGAATCAAGTGAAAATTGTGCTATATGATTTCCATTTTCACAGTATGACATAAACTCGTAAGCAGAATGCCTCATACTAAATTTAGTCGAAATCGGTTGGTCGTGTTTCGAAATATGGGAATACTCCATTTTCACTCACTCTGCTCTCATAAAGCTCTCTAATACCATCTCGGTGGTAATATTTAATTTCTCTGACGTATTTAGTTACTTAATTATCGCGCGAAGTTTTTAACAATATCGTTATATGGGGAGTGAGCGGGGGTATCCTCCGATTTCATTCATTTTCACATTGTCGGAAGAAGTTCTTATAAGATTTGCATTCAGCAAATTTGGTTGTTGTAGCTTAAGTGGTTTAGGAGATATATGTATGTATACATTAAACTTGTAAGAACGCGGGGCCACGCTCATTTTTTCAAAAACTTTTGACCACAAGTGCCCCTGGCTACCGCGATCCTCTATACTAAATTAAGGCTTTATGTTATAATTATAGTACTTTACATATATGTTTTTGGTTAATTTTTGATTGTACTAAGGAACCCATACACCAAGTTTCATCGAGATATCTCAATTTTTACTCAAGTTACAGCTTGCACCGACGGACGGACAGACAGACAGTCAACCGGATATAAACTTTTCTCGTCGTCATGATCATTTATAAGTATATATATAACCCTATATCTGATTAGTTTTAAGTGATACGTACGACCGTTAGGTGAACAAAGCTATAATACTTTGTAGCAACTGGTTGCAAGAGTATAAAAACGGAAAATGTTTAACACATTTTGTTGGAAATAACTATAACGTCATGCTCTTGGCGGGGCTATTTTATCAATATACGACCATGTTGCACATACACGAGAAAGAAAAAGTAAGTTAAATCAAAAAAGGCAACGTCTGCTCAACGTCTCTTAACCATTGGAAGTCGTGGAATATATCCCGTCTCATCCGGCTGAAGGCTGAGCATTCTCAAAAGTAATGTTGCAGTATCCGCGGATACTGTGCATTCCATCAAATCCACTTTTCCTTTTTCTGGAGTTGGGTTCCTAAAGGTAGGTGTCTTGTAATGAAGCTTTTTGGTTTGTCCACCATCAACACTACCCCAAAGTAATTTTGTAGCTCTGTGTTGCTAGTTTTCCAAGACTTGTTCCTTTAGGATAAATACATATATTGCTTCAAACAGCCTTTCAAATAGCTGAGCGAGTCAACTTGTCTGTCTTTTCGTTTCCTTCTATCCCTAAATATTGGGTAGTCGAAAAAAAAGTTTCTTCGTATTTCTAATGAAACTTCAACTTATTTTTTTATTTATACTAATAAATAAATAAAAAAAAAACATTACCATTTTGGTTTTATTTTCCTCTATAGCCCGTGTTGATGTAGTTTTAATACCGTAACGAAACTGATAACAGTGAGGGTAAAGTTGAAGTTGGTACACTTAGTTTTAAGATTTTGAAAATTGTGCATTAGGGGGACCTCTAATATTTTAGTATATTTTAATTGTTTAAACTATTTTAATGGATGGTTCTCTGATGGATGAGACTGCATTCCCCTGATATCGATTGAATAAAAATGGTTCTACGGTGTTCTAAACTTCACGCCTTACCATATTTTGATCAATATGGACGATATTTTAATAAAATTGGTTAAGAATGTTATGGTGATATACCGAATATGAACTTACATACATATATATTCTTCTAGTTGATACTACAATAATATATTATATAAGCATTAGGTTGAGCCAAAATAAGCGATCTTTCTTGGCTTGGTACTCTAAAACATTGGTGGATAGACATACTAAAAATAATGTTCTTTGGGTTTCATTAAGTTATCGAAAACCCTGATAATAGTTATATGTGAGCTATGTTAAGTTTCAGCCCAATTTTTTGCAAAAGGACATACGTTATGAGCAAATCATGTTCCATAATTTTCAATGAGATAACACAAATATTGATCGCCACATCCAGCATAAAGTCAGCTGGAAGTTCGCAAATCTTCATATTAGGTAAGCATATGCAAGCTCAGAGTACCATTGAGTCACTTCAACTCATTTTTCATACACAGGATATTTCAATAAAATATCTCATATATTGACTGGTATTTTCGGTCAAAAGTCAACTATAGGTACTGGAGTCCACAGGGTTTGAACAGTTTTGGTTGGATTTGGACAATTTTTGATCGTAAGGTTTAAAATAATTATTAGTAAATTTTATTCCATTATATTATTGACTTCATGATTTGTGTACTAGAAGGTAAAAGAATCAAATGGAATATAAAATTTTGTTATATGAAATATCCCATTTCGCAAATTTTCACAATGTGATATAGGATTATGAGAGGAATACCATGTACTAAATTTCGTCAAAAACGGTCGGTCGAGTTCTAAGATATGTGATTTCCCTAAAAAGTGGCCAGTGCCACGCCCATCGTCCAAATTTCACACCAGCTCACATAAAGCTCTCCTATATCATCAAGGGTGTAAAATTAAATATTTCTGTCATACAATATTTAGTTACTGATTTATTGCGCTTTTAGTAGTTTTTAACAGTATTTGGATCGACGAAGAGGTGGTGTGTGTCGATTCTCCTTTCACGGGTCTTTTCCAAGATTTGGCACATGGTGAATATCTGGTCGGTTGTTGATTTGCCTGCTCTAAAGCCACACTGATAAGGTCCAATCAGTTTGTTGACGGTGGGCTTTAATCTTTCACACAATACGCTCGACAGAACCTTATATGCGATGTTGAGGAGGCTAATCCCACGGTAGTTGGCGCGATTGTGGGGTCTCCTTTTTTATGGATTGGGCATAGCACACTTAAATTCCAATCGTTGGGCATGCTTTCGTCCGACCATATTTTACAAAGAAGCTGATGCATGCTCCTTACCAGTTCTTCGCCGGGGGCCGGGCCGAATTGGGGGAAACCCCCGGGGGTTCGCCCTTCTCCTTGGGCGTTGTACGTTCACTGCCATTCAGCAGGCTGGAGAAGTGTTCCCTCCATACTTTAAGTATGCTTTGGGCATCGATGACTAGATCACCTTTGGGGGTTCTACAAGAGTATGCTCCGGTCTTGAAACCTTCTGTAAGTCGCCGCATCTTTTCGTAGAATTTTCGAGCATTACCCCTGTTGGCCAGCTTATTAAGCTCTTCGTACTCACGCATTTCGGCCTCTTTTTTTTTCTGTCTACAAATGCGTCTCGCTTCCCTCTTCAACTCTCGGTATCTATCCCATCCCGCACGTGTTGTGGTCGATCGTAACGTTGCGAGGTAGGCAGCCTGTTTTCTCTCCGCTGCGACACGGCACTCCTCGTCGCACCAGCTGTTCTTTTGCACTTTCCGAAAACCAATGGTTTCGGTTGCAGTTGTACGTAAGGAGTTTGAGATGCCGTCCCACAGTTCCCTTATACCGAGTTGTTGACGAGTGCTCTCAGAGAGCAGGAGTGCAAGCCGAGTAGAAAATCGTTCGGCTGTCTGTTGTGATTGCAGCTTCTCGGCGTCGAACCTTCCTTGTGTTTGTTGGTGTGCGTTTTTTGCTGCACAGAGGCGGGTGGGAATTTTGGCTGCAACAATATAGTGGTCCGAGTCGATGTTAGCACCTCGGAGCGCACGCACATCTAAAACACTGGAGACGTGTCTTCCGTCTATCACAACATGAAGATTCATCAAGCTACCTGGCAGTCTCCGGATCGAAAAACCTGGTTGGTGGTTGATGAATCTTCTTATGCTGGAATCTAGTACTACAGATAACCATATTTCGGGCCCCGGCGAAGTCGATCAGCCTCAACCCATTTGGGGATGTTTCCTCGTGGAGGCTGAATTTACCGACCGTAGTGCCAAAGATACCTTCTTTGCCCACCCTGGCGTTAAAGTCGCCAAGCACGATTTTGACATCGTGGCGGGGGCATCTCTCATAAGTGCGCTCCAAGCACTCATAAAAGGCATCTTTGGTCCCATCGTCCTTCTCTTCCGTCAAGGCGTGGGCGCAAATCAGCGATATGTTGAAGAATCTCGCTTTGATGCGGATTGTGGCTAGACGTTCATTCATAGGAGTGAATGATAGTACTCGGCGACGGAGTCTCTCTCCCACCACGAATCCAACACCAAACTTGCGCTCCTTTATATGGCCACTGTAGTAAATGCCACAAGGACCTACTTGTCTCTGTCCTTGTCCCGTCCATCGCATTTCTTGGACGGCGGTGATGTCAGCCTTTATTTTCACGAGGACATCAACCAGCTGGGCAGCGGCACCTTCCCAATTAAGGGACCGGACATTCCAGGTGCATGCCCTCAAATCATAGTCCTTAATTCGTTTGCCATGGTCGTCATCAAAAGAGGGGTCACTTATCCGAGGCTGTTTAAACTTTTTCATTAGGGTCGGTTTTTAAGTGGCGGGTCCCAAACCCAGCGCACAACCCTAAGTAGGGAATATTTCGCCTTCTCACTTTGGCTCGCCTTCAAACGTATGTTCTTAGGCTACCCAGAGAATACTTGGTCAAAGACCGGAAGTCGTGAGCTGCTTGAGTCATATGTAAAAGAATCGTTTCTGGCCACTCCCAAGTGAATGGTGATCAGAGAGCTTTCCTCACTTGCGTGAACTTCTACACATGACTCCATCCTCCACATTTATAAACACAATCTTTATTTTTTATTACTTAAGTTGTAACGAAGCTTTTTACTGCCCCTGCTTCTTACAAGTATAACTTGCTGAGGTATACTCGCCGTGTCCAGGGTTCGTTACAATAAATTTGTAAGCAATCGTATGCGAATCGTACTTTATTTTATTTTATATTATAGTTTTAATCAAAGTTACAAAATTGTCTCCCGCGTTATAGTTTTAGTTTTACAACATTTTAAATATTTTCATTTAGATGCAATTTATATATGTAGCTCCAAATGCCCAAGGAAGGAGTGCATTTAACAGAGCGAACTTACTAGTGTGCTATTAAGTCATGATGATTTTTGGTCACATCTTGATTCAAGTAATCGAACTACTGACTTAGATCTAGAAAAACGAAACTTCGAAAGTGCGGACAATGTGTTGGCTGACATTTGGAGCAAGTTAGTCATTGATAATTTTCCAGTCGTTGCTGAATGTGTTGCACCAATTGTTACTGGACTGGATATTGAACAGGCTATGATGTTGAAAAATAATGCTATTTGGTATGCTAATCATGTACGTGAGTCATAATATTTTTTACAAATAGTTAAATGTGAAACTATTGTATGTTGCGGTGTAAGACGTTCTAATCTTTGGAAATTATTAAAATAAGTCACATGGAGCGATGACAACGACGCTAAGTTTGCTCCATTATTACTACAGATATAATTAAATCTCCAAGAATCATCCCATCTGAAACAAGTTCCATATGATAGTTATTGCCCTTATTTAAAAGATCGTGTAGCATATGTGCCCCATATTTTTCTTCATATAAAGCTACCAATCAACACAAACAATCACATAAAAAACAAGAGCTGTTACCTATCGCGAAAACTCGTCTTCAAAAAATTGCGGCTAGACGTGCCCGAGAGATTCTCTGTTTACTGAATGATGACGATGCTTTATGGATAGAAAAAGACGATTTTGATACGAAAGATGTTCCTGACATCCAAATTCAGAACGAAAATGATGTGCCTGATTTACCAGTAATAAATGATATAAAGGAGTTCAAAAATCCATGGACACAATATGATTAAGTTTTTATTTTTTAAAAAGTATTCTAACGTAATCAAATCACTTAACTTGGGTGCACAATTCAAAAGTTCATTTAGCATTTAGATGAATAAAAAAATCTGGGGAACAAAATATCGTGATTGTCTAAAATGTCTCAATATTGTTTATTTGGTGATATGGATCAATAATATACATATATCACTTCACATATTAATTTCTTCTAAATGAAATTGGTTCTGAATAGTCTCTTAAGTATTATTAATAATCTAAACATAGAAATTTTGAGAATTTTGAGGTCACACTGAAGTGGGCCAAATGTATTTGCGACCTATTAGTTTTGGAAATAAATTTCTTCGAACAAAACGTTTCTTAACGTGAGTAGCTGGTTTGGCAGTTATCTAAGAATTTGTATATCAATGTATGTATGTATTAGAGAGCTGCAACGAGTATGATAAAATCAAAGCAAACAGTCGTGCCAAAAACACAATCAAATCAATTCAGTTCAGCATAGACAACATTGTTAATTCCCGTATTACACGCGGCAACTTTTGTTGCGGAAACCTTGGTTATTATTTTTAATATTTTGAATATATTTAAAAAATTTAATTTCATCTTTTGGTAAGTAATTTGCAAATAAGTTTACAAATAAACATAATATAATATAAATATTTTAGAAAATGGAGTACGACGAAAAAATCGAATTAATTAAAGATATTGTGAAATATATGGAGGAAGCCATACAAATTGATTCAGACGATAGTGAAAAGGGTGATATATGTGAAGATATGTTATATATGTAATCTTTGTTTTAATTTTGAATTATAAATAAAATGTATTTCTTAATTGACAGAACTAATTAATATATGTGATAGTGTGGCCCAAATCCCTATAAGGAAAAAGAAACGACAATGGGTTAAAGTAAAGTGAAAGAGAATGAGAAAAAACTCGAACAGAGTTGCGCAACACAAGTTGCTCGTGTGAAGGTACTGGGCGACAGCAAAAGAGAATCGCCCGAGAATTAACAACAAAAGTTGACGCGTGTAATAGCGGTCTAATCAATTCGTGTATCTGCCAGATGCAACACGAACAATCTGTTCTTCGGCAATCACGATCGTGTAAACTAGGGCTGGCTTCGGTTTCAATCGTATTATGTCAGTTCATAGCGTTCCGACGATTGTTTGAATTGATCTGAAACTTTGGGTAAACTATAAGTAAATCTACGAGTAAATCTTTGGGTAAATCTATAAGTATAGCAAACAACAACAATTTTCTGCTGGACTGATTTGAATCATGTGTGGCAAAAAATGTATCAGCTTTGAATATGTGCACATGTTACAAATTTTCGATGCGTAAACAATGGAAATTCCATCGAGTACGAACATACATATATATATATGTACATACATTTCTTGTATGCCTTTACGGAATTTCCATTATACATATTACATATGTATATACATACATATACAGTAGACTCGCGGTAACGTGAACTATTAAAAACCGAGCGTGTTTACGTTTGCGAGGTTGTTCACGTTTTCGAAGGTATAATAATATAATATAATTTTTAAATTTTTTCAAATAAATTAAACATGTGTTTTAATTCAAATTCATTTATTTTTATTTTATTTCAGATTGTAAAAACATGTAATTTATATGTTTAGGTTTTGTTAAGAAAAAGAAAAAAATACCTATTGAAATTATTGGAAAAAATGGGTTATCTTTTTTTGGATTTTCTTTTTTTGCAAATTGCTGAACACGGCTTTTTCGCGGAGACGTTTAAGTACGCTCTATTCTTGTGTGTGGTCTTTCCAGATTACTATCCTCGCTTTCACTTTCATCACTAGTTAAAACCTCGTTCGTTTCGATTGAGTTAGAAAAATCTTCAGTCCATTCATTGATATCAGCAATTGAAAAACTAACCTGCGAATACACAATTTAAATCAAATGAGTTATTGGAAGGAAGAAAAGGTTCAAACCTCTGGATTAATTGAATGAAGCAGTTCTATTGCGCGTTCTTGTTGGCAGTTAATTGGTAAACAAATCCTTTCTCTCAAAGTAGCTAAAGGAATATCCTCATCACAGTCTTTTTCATCTTCTATAGAGCTTAAAATGTTCGTCCAGCATTTTGTTATTGTTTCCTTTTCAAGACGTTGCCAAGCTAAGTCAAAATAGCCAATAGCGTCTCTTAACGTCATTTCTTTAGGGCTTCAATAACATCAGCCCCTGTGGCTACAATTGATGCCAAAAGACTGTTTCTGTAGAAATGTTTTGTAAGTCGTATGGCATTTTGATCCATTGGCTGTATGAGTGGAATGACATTAGGTGGCATAAACATTGCAGTTATTAACTCGTCATCTGATCTCAATTCATTTTCGGGAGGATGAGATGGAGCATTGTCTATCAACAGCAGAGCTTTATTGGGCAATCCTTGATCTTTTAAAAATTTCCTGACCTACAATAATAAGAAATACACATGTAAAAGTTTGAAATCACTAAAACTGATTTTTTAACCTGTGGCACAAACGAATGGTGAAACCAATGTTTAAAAACTTTCTTTCTTTTTAAAAGAGCGAGGATTTTTTGCCTTTCCAATAACAAGAAGTTTAACCATATGCACCCCTGTTGCGTTTGTACAAGCCAGTAAAGTGACACGCTGTTTTTCCGTTTTTCTTCCCAGAGCATTTTTTTTCTTGTGAGGATACGTATGTTCTGTCAGGTAGCAGCTTCCAAAATAGTCCCGATTCGTCTGCATTATATATTTGATCGTGCGACAGACCTAGCTCTTTAATTTTGGCTTGCAGCTTGTTTTTGAAAGGGTCCACAAGTTCAGGTCTAGAAGATAACTTTTCTCCACTTATTTTAATAAAACGCACACCATAACGCTTCTTAAAGCGTTGCAACCATCTATCACTCGCATTAAAATCACTTTGAGTTTCTTAATTTTTGAATGAAAAAATTTAGCTTTTTCTTTAACTATCAATCCATTGACAGGGTAATTTTTCTGTCGCTGTTTAAGGAACCAACGGTAAAGCGCTTTTTCCATTTTAGGGAGTTCAGAACACTTCAAAGTCTTCCGCCTTCCAGGCCCAGAAAATGTACTGTTAACACATTTTAAAATGTTCTCCTTTTTTTTTGTTGATAGCGCAAATTGTTGATTTTGCAACACTGTACTGGTTTTTCAAAGCTGGTTACGCTTGATCCTCCTTTTAATTTTTCTATTACATCAACTTTTTCCTTTAAAGACAAGTATTTTGGTCGTTTTTGCGACATTTTTCACGAATAACTTTAGATTAGATCATGCAAAGTCAGCAACGCGCACTAATTTTAATGCCAATCCACATCGATCCATTCCAGTATACTCATAAGCAATAATTTACGGGTATTCCCCGTTTTATAAAAACGATTCCCATAATTAACATACGTATGTATGCATGTAGAAAAGAAAATAACGTTTTAAATGCATTTTAAATTTGTTCACCTTATAGGGCTTTCTCACCGTGTTCACGCGACCGAGTAGTCAGTGTAAAAAAAATATGTTCATGTTAGCCGGTGTTCACACAAGGCGGTGTTTTTGTTACCGCGAGTCTACTGTATGTACATACAAACATATGTATTTGAAATAGAACAGAATAGCCCGAATGCATCAGTGTTTAGGGGATGACATACAAACCGAACGCTGTCGATCATTTCAATCATTAAAGCATAAGTATGCATCACTTTGGGTATTTTCTGCAGAAATGAACGTTCATAAACAAATAAGGTATAAGCCGATCGCTAGTGATACAAAGTTGTTCTCTATCGCTGATTTGAAGAAAACAGTTCGCTTCGTGTACATGAACTGAACTGGCAGAATCAGACAGAGTAACGGATTAGTACTTAAGTATAAACAAAAATTTATTACTCGTTGCAGTTCTCTGGTATGTAAATTAATAAAAAACTTAGTTAGGTTTTTTATGTTATTTATTTTTTTCTCTTGCTTACGCAAGTGCAGCCGTTTCCACCGGTAGAGTTATTACAACTGAATTTGATTATTAAAATATTGCGGCGACTACGCCTAAATACCTGACTCTTAGTTGCTTTGCCGTGTGACTTGCAAAAGTGCAATTCGGCAATTTACCTCTTGCTCCTATTACCTTTTCCGGTGTTGTTGTTGTCACGCGCTACCTGGTTGACACTTCGCTCAAACCTGCCGACGCAGCGTCAGCGTTATCGGTGAGAGTGGAGTGTTGACCGGATACGTGTTTACCGCTGTTAACTTGTATATAGAAAAGCACTCTAAACAAGCAAATTTTCTTTCTTGCTTTACTATCGCTTTACCGTTGCTATTTCGATGACTTCGTTGCGGGAAACGGTTTTAACGCGGTTATCAAATTCTTAATATACAATTATTTCCTTTATTTTAACTATCTTGCAGCTAAATTGTAGATTTGAAATACTTTAATTTTTGATCGAATAATGTTGGCCAACGGGGCTAAATTCACAATGTAAGGAATATGGAATTAAGTCGAAGGTCTAGACCGGATTCATTCGTATGTACATTAAATTTTGAATTTGATTGAAAAGTCAAAAATTACTACATCGCATAATGTATATTGGGACTAGGGGATGGTAGCATTATCTGACAACATTTTATCAATTATTTCCTGGAAAAGATGCTTTATGATTTTCATAAAAAATTTTTCGTATTGTAATTCTGGGGACATACAATTATATGGGATAGTTTTCTTCATATGAAGATGAGAGATGGTATACCCAGAAATTACTATGTATTTATGCTTTTTTTCTTCCAATATTGTATGTGCGAAATTTAATTTTTTTCGAACATTTAAGGTAGTTAAAAAGTTCTTTCGTATTTCTAATCAAACTTCATCTTATTTTTTATATTTATACTAATAAATAAATAACCAAATATGGATCATTTTAGTCGACCACTTTTTGCCATTTTTCTGCTAGAGACATTATTCCATTAGTGTAAATCGAAATTTCGAAATTTCTAGAACGGAAGCAAACGTACCATTGTTGTGCTACACGAACTGATATAGCATCGTGTCCGTAAACTACATAAATTTTATTGGTGGCTTGCGTAGCATTCTTCCCTTTTTTTCTACTAAAATTTCAAAATATAGCGATTTTCTTCATTGAGTGAAAATCATTTTTGAACAGCTGTAACTTTTTTTAAATTCCCCGAATTAAATTTTTATTTTATCAAATGAAGCTTAAATCACCTTTCCAACATTATATGGTGTACTATTATGCGATTTAACGATTTATTATTATTTATATCCGGCATGGTCGGCGTCAAATAGATTTCTAAATCAAATATCGTATATAGATACACGTTACATCAAAGCATTCTTTGTTTCTGAATTATGAGAGCGTATTATCACTTTCTTTTACAGGTAAAGATCTCCGCATTCCTTCCTTTTTCTACAGACATAACTTGAGGTTCTTGCTTAGCTTCTGCTGATCCTCAGTTGTTGAGGTAGTTCGGGAAAAAGAGTCGGCGTCGAGGAAAACTGGCGCTGCAGATCTCAATGGGCTTGTGGTTACAATCTTTTTCAAATGACCAACATTCCTGGTGTATGTTTTACCACCAGCAGAAATTTGCGCAACATTTGCTTCTCGCTTTACTACCTTACACATACGAGGTTGTATCAAATTTGGGTGTCAACTTGGAAATATTACATTTTTTAAGAGTACTGCATCTCCAACTTGGATGTCAACATCTCCCGCACTCCTAGCCTTGTCAGTCAATTGTTTTCCTATATCTTTTTCTTGCATATCCTCATCTTTCTCTTCTGAGTCTGCCATTTCCTCTACGAGGTTCTGAATACAGGGAATTTTGTCTCTTATTACTCTGTTAAACATTAGTTCTGTCGGTAGAGCGCCCGTGGTACCATGCGGAGTAACATTGTACACCAAAACGAACTTCTGAATTTCTTTCTTGTAGTTGTCGCTGTTTGCATGAGCCATCTTTAAAGGTGTTATCGACTTAATCGCTTTGAACTCCATATATCTGGTGTAGTAATAAATTAGTACCAATATATTAACCCTATTAGGAAAAGGACCCAAAATATCGGTTTGCTAAGCATTTCCAGCGCATATTCGGGAAAGTGTGCCTCTCCATCTCCGTGTTAACAGGGAATGTTTACCATTTTCGATTATATAAAATGTAGTAATCAGTTCCGGATCGTTTTGTATCGAAATTGGAGCCTGAAAAACTTGTTCTTTACCTTGAGTAGACGGGCTGAAGCCTTTTCCTCGCATAATCGTTGCCAATCTGAATGGCTGATCAGGTTCAATTTAGAGCCCGAATCCATGATCATAGTAATTATGTAACCCCCTATTTTACACGAGATCTCCCTCTCTTATGTCGACTCATTCTCCACTCTGAATAACCCAGTTCCCTTCGAAGCGTCGAGTACATTTACCATTTCGCTACTTATGGACTGTACTACCGTATTTCTTCGTCACCAGTGTTTCCTATGCGGTTCATCTACTTTGAAGTTGGGTAGTTGAAGTACTTCCATAACCTTGTGCGGCATTTCCGATAAAAATGTCTAAGTATGGAGTATACTATTTTCGGGATGTCCTCTTTTACCACATCTTCCACACTCGATACACTTATACTTTGCTATACAATTTTGTTGATGGCGCTTGGATTTACTTATTCATCAATACTACATGTTTTGATGACCTCACCCAAAGTTGGTTCGTTTTCAAGCAACCTTTTTTTAAACCAAACGGTGCCCAGACATCGATGATTTTATCTTTTAAATATATTTCTTCAATATGTTCTTTGGTTTCGCCAAATGAACATTTTGCCATCTGCCGGCGTAATCTTATCAAAAACTCCATAAAAAATTCTCCTTCCAGTGGTGTTATAGAACGAAACAAGTGCCTCTCAAAAGCGGAATTTCGTTGTGGCCAAAAATACTCAATGTGTTTTGTTATTCGCTTGCTCGTAATATGGTACTAAAGTACCAGGAATGCTATATACCACTGCATGGAGCTGGGATCCTCCCAAATGTAGGAGTTTATTTCTTTTCAAATATATAGAGGTTATCTCCTCTGCCTCAATATATGTATATATAAAACGAACACAACCACGCCTCCCGCCGTAATGTCTATTTCTCGCTGATATGATTACCGTAAAATACAACATTTTATTTTATAAAAAAGAAACAAAATCATATAAATTAATTTCGATTACATTTCGAAAACTGTATTTTCTTATCTTTCATTCATTGAGAGAAAACTGAAGAGCTAAAAGTGAAACACTTTACCCTTGTTTCCAAAGTTATTAACGCTTGGAATACAGTCTCTCAATACAATACCTAATTACATTTCGTCCCTTTCCTTATGTACTATTTACATATGTATACACATATTCTGCTTATAAGATATCTCAATCATGCATTTCCATAAACCCTTTACTTATTCATTCTTTTCATTTTTTAAAATCATTTTTCCATTTTTAAAATTTTTCGATTCATTATCAAATTTTCACATTTTCCATAGGGGAAGGTGGGGAATGGGAATCCCGGGCCAGCGAGATATTTTTTCCCCTAGTATAGGTTGACAGCTGCAACCAACTGTCATCGGCTCGTCTCATACTAAGCTCAGTTTCTATATAGCACTCGAGCTGTGAACACGTGTTATAACCTCTCTGCGACAACAAAAAGAAATTCGACACTCCGAAAGTTTTTTTTTCAACTCTGTGTACAGTTGATTTTTTTCACATTTTCCAATAAATTCATCCAGGTAAATATGTTTATAATATTAGTTGAGCCTTTAGCCTTCGACACACAAAAGAAATTTTGCACGAATTTACATTGTGTTCATTATCCACCGCCATTTTGCAAATATGAGCGTTTGGGAAACCTCTGGCCACTTATTACAGGGAATGTCGGGCCACATAGTTTTTTACATTTGACATGCTAACTTTATATATTTGACGTGTATAAGTGATTTTTCGTGCAGAATTTCAACAACACAATAGTTTTTCAACATTTCCTGATAGTTTCGTGCTCCGAAAAATTTTTTTTAGTCATTATGCCGCGGTACTATCCCAAACAAGAGAAAATTGTTGATTTCGACAACATTTTGGAGGCGATCAAGTCGGTGAAAATACATCACAACAGCGTTCGACAATCTGCGACGGCACACAAAATTCTGAGGACCAACCTGATGCGTTATATTGCAGCATTTGATGGTGCGAGCATCGACGTTACTACTGCCAATGCCGATGTAATGAAGAATTTGCTGGCTGAAAGCACGACGATGGGCACAAAAACAGTGAGTTCTGCTGGTTTCTTTCTTTTTCTTTCATCGAATAATAAATAATTTTTTTTTTTTATTTCAGATCTTCAACATCAAAACAAGAGAAGGCGCTGATAAGCTACATTCTCCAGGCCAGCGACATCAACTATTGAATTAGTTTGATGGAGCTTCGTAAGCTCGCGTATGAATTTGCTCGGAAAGTTGGCGCGTCGTATCCGGATGCATGGAACGACAATCAACAGGCGATTGTTGGCGTTCATGAAAAGCCACAAAAATTTGTCTCTGCGAACACCAGAGCAAGAAAGCCAGAGCCGTGCGAAGAGATTCAACAGAGAATGTCGATGCATTCTTTGCCAACCTTTCATCCGTTCTCGGTAAGACGCCGTTTGAACCTCACCAAATATGGAACATGGATGAAACCGGGTGCCCGACCGTGCCAACCAGACTTGTCAAAACCATCGCGCGCAAAGGACAAAAGCAGGTCGGCTCATCAGCATCTGCCGAAAAAGGCACCAATGTGTCTTTGGCTTTGGCCGTCAGCGCTAGTGGCCAGTCTATACCGCCATTCTTCCTCTTTCCCTGAGTCAACATGAAAGAGATTTTTATGACTCATGCGAGTTGGTGTTGCGAACGGTACTGGTTACATGAACTCTGACGTATTCCCTCAATTCATGCGTCATTTCATCAAGCACACCGGTGCTAATGCCGATTCGACAACCATGTTGCTGCTGGACAACCACGGTTCGCATTTATCGATCGAAGCGATAGATTTGGCGTTGGATCATGGCATCACGTTGCTGTCTTTTCCGCCGAAATGCACGCACAAAATACAGCCGCTAGATGTTGCGGTATTTGCACCATTTAAAGGCATGATGACCGTGAAGCATGATGCATGGAAAAAGTCCAACATTGGTGTCACTTTCGATCTGCATCATGTGCCGCTCCTTGTCGATCAGTGCCTCGATGTTATGTTAACGCCGAAAATCATCAAATCCGGCTTTCAAACAACTGGCATCTACCCGTTCAACCCACAAATTTTCACTGAAGTTGACTTTGTCGCTTCGGAACTGAGCGGCGAAAATTTGTTCGGTGACGAAGAGAAAGACGCCGACAATCAACGTCGAGTTCTTGCTTCTGGTGATGCCATTGTGACTGCTGCGAATGAGGAGGTGTCAACGTCGGAGGCTTCGACAAGTGGTGCTGCATCATCGTCGTTGTCTCTTGTTTCGGCTCCACAGCTCCGTGATGCATTGAAATCGGTTGGCCCGTTGAAATTGGGCACAACTGCGCCGAAATCAAAACGTGGCCGCAAGACAATGGAGTCAACGATTTTGACATCGCCTGAGGTTGTCGCAGATCTGAGTGACAAGGCCGAAAAAAGCGGCAAAAATTGACGAAGGCAGCCGATGAACCAGCAGCCAAGAAGCAAAAAGGCCGTGGCAAATCGAATACGCCACGGAAGAGAAGCCCGTCTCCGACCGAAACCGACATCGAAGAAGACTTCAATTTTTGCACGATTTGCAAGCAAAAGATGCCGAAGCACGAGAATCGTCAAAACACGGCCCATTGCATCGTTTGTGATCGAGGGGTTCACTTGAAATGTGCCGGACCGAACCCGAACACTTACACCTGCAGCCACTGCGAGTCGGAATAATTTTTTTCGCCAATTCCTATTTTTCTTATTATTTATGAATCTCTCTTTCATTTCCATTGATAAATAAACGTTTTTCATCGGTAACAATCATGTTTTAATCGATTTACAGACTGGCCCGACATTCCCCATTTTCAAAATCGCAAAATCAGGTTTTTTGCGCCAATGGCTATAACTTTTAAATTTTTGTAGAATTTTATCAAACCAATGTTATCAAAAGGAAGGTTACGACTCGCACTACAAATCCATGCTTTGGAATTTTCACAAAAAATAACTTTTATGTGACTTTTTAACCGAAATCAAAACGCGGCCCAACATTCCCCTACTTTTGGGGTTTTTTTTGGAATAACTCACTTTATTTACAAATTTCCAACTTTTTTTTTTTAATTTCTCAATTCATTTTAAGCATTTTTATTTTCACCTTGAAATTTCCAATTTATTTCAATTTCATTTCATTTGGAATGAATTCCGTTATTCAGTTAACGCATACTTAACCAAAATACCTGTATGAATATGTGCGTGTGTGTATGCGATTAGCTTTGCTATTTCCGTTTGAATTCAAAATCGTATACGGTCTTTCTGATCTTATGTAAAATACTTCCCAATTATCCCCGTCGCCAATGTAATATTCTGCGATTTCACGATTTATTATTATCTTATACTAGCTGACCCCGCAGCCGTTGTCCTGCGTGAAATTATGTATTTTGAAATGAAAAGGAAGTTAAATTTATCATTTCATTTTTTGATTTTTTTTTCAATGTAACGCAGCTTTATAAACAATAACTCGTGAGCACGCCATGTATATCTGGCCGTGTGGAAAACATAGCATTTCCAAATTTATGCCTCACACTATGCGACTATCTTTAGGTCCTGTTGACTGTCATTTCAAATGCAATTTTCACTGGAAACGGAGTACGTTTACATGAAATGGAAAATCGTTAGAACTCAAAGGAACTCGTAGAATCAGGCATTCTTCCCCTTGTATTCGATAGGTGCGTCAAAATCAGTCCGGTTCCATTACACAGTTTCTGCGCATGAAGATTGCGAAACATAATAACGACAGATCCAACTTTGAGACGCAAATGATGCGGTGGCATACCAAGCCCCTGTCAAGACGATCGATCAATTTGTATGAGCGCAAGTCTCCCGGAATTTGTACCATTAATTACAGGTGTCGCTTGCAGTCTGTCGTGCTCAATGTGTTCCGCACTTGACTCTTTGACAAAACGCAAACTATGTATTTTTTCACAAACTCATATGAGATTTCTCAATGTAATTTTGAAACTGCAGAAACTAACCCTACCTATTTTAGATAGTGGAGGTAAAAGAGAACAATGTTGTTTGTTTGTTAAAAGACAATAGAATTATATATTGAATATTGAATCACCATTAGTATTTTTTTGTTGAATTAAATAAACGTTTAAAATTTAGAATAGCGTCCCCGGGACTTAAATGGGTATCACTGGAAAGGTGACGTTCTGCCGATCACGAAAATAATGGGTTGTTAAAAAAGTCTTGCGGTATTTTTATTGAATCAATTCGTGTGGCACCCATACATTGAGCTTCTTAGTGACTCCAAGCTTCTTCAAATGGTTCATAACTGTTTGATGACTACTATGCCGGTCTCTTTCGACCAATTCAGCGATTTTATCGCAATTTTCGACGACAGGCCATCCGGAGCGTGGCACATTTTCGACCACCCCTACACCAGAACGAAAACGTTGAAACCATCGTTGTGCGGTGGAAATGGAAACTGTATCGGGTCCATAAACTGCACAAATTTTATTGGCGGCTTGAGATGCATTTTTGCCTTATTGGTAGTAGTACCGTAAAATATGCCGTATTTTCTCTTTATTTTGCTCCATGTTTGCGACGCTATAACTCACGAACGACTTAAAAGAGACGACAATCAATCAAACACGTGTTAGCGCGTGAAATGAGCTTTCCAAAAAGGTATAGCATGACCCGATGCGACGAATAAAACTAGAACTAGGCGCTTTCAGTGCCAACTAGTGAAAATACCGCAAGACTTTTTTGACAAACTAATATATTTTTCTTCGAAGCATTTCTCTTTATTTATTCTGGCATGAATTCAGTCGTTTCACATACATATATTTTTGCCACTGCACGTGCTCAATTCTTTTAAATAGCAGCGACAACGGCGAATTCCTTACTTTTATTCTATCGGCCCTGTTAGCCGCCAAATCAATCATCATACAGAATTCAATTTGCACCGGCGCGCTTTTCAGACTGCATCGCAAACAACGGCCACGGCGCTATGGCGGTTTTGTTTACTGTTTGAATTTTTAATTCGTAATAACTCTTGAATGGAAAGTCCAATTTAAATAATTTAAAAACTATTTTACAGGTAGTTAAATGGTCTTGACCATAAAATTAAATGGTCTTGACCATAAAATAATTTATTTGGATAAGGATTAACCCATTCAGGACCAATGTGACGTAAACGTCACGGCCGCCTAGCCCTTCTTTATTTGGCTTAAAAAGAAGAATGGCGAATGCAAATTTAATTTAAAATGCAACATAATCTCTTCTTAAGCGGTACCATCAAGTTTGCGTCAGTTGCAGTTAAGTTTTGCTTGTGAATAGATGCTTTGGCGTTAGTTTGGTTTTGTGTGTATATCGGAAACAAGAAAAATGTCGTGAAGGGCAAAGGCCAAAAAGTAAGTATATATATATTTTTTACTTGCGTGCAACTAAAAAAAAATAATGCATGTAGTATTACTAAAAAATATGTGTAGACAAACAGTGCGAATTAAAAACTTACAAGTTATTGTGTTTTACTAGTGTTTGATTAAGTTTTTTATTGCTGTGACGTACACGTTACGTTGGTCCAAATACCCTGGTAGTATATATGTATATTGATTTGTTTATATTATTAGATGCTTCGAAAATACGGATGAAATGCTAGATTACCTAGAGAGTTTACAGACTGACGATGAAGATATTGATAAAGTGTACCTAGAGCCGCCCGATGAAGGTCAAGTGTCCGATAGAGATTCAGGTGAAGAAGACTGCGGCGGCACCATCGAAAATTTAAGCAAGAAGCAGTTGCAAGCGCCATGTGAATTATTGTGTACTACCAACGACGATGACATACTCGTACCTGTAGACGATGCACTGAACAACACGGATGACGATATAGCGAATTTAGTTGAAGATGTTCTTCAGAATTCGTTTCAAAACATTGGAACAAATTTATTGACAGAATCTCTATCTTCCTCAATTCAACGACCACCAGAAATTCTGGAGGAAGAATCAACTATGCGTACGTCTAGCAAACCTCCTGATAAAATTTCAGTACGTAGTAGATAAAGAAAGAGAAACAATACTTCGAAACGAAACGGTCCTCGAGCGAAAATCCAAAAAGTGTGGGCACCACAGTTAACTTGGGTTGAAAGCATCGTTGGTAAATCAAAACCTTTTTTCCCTGAGCCAAATTACATAGATTGTAGCGGGCTTTTTCCACATCAGCAATTTGAAAAGTTTATTGATGATGAGGTCCTACAGATGTTATGTGATGAATCCAATGCTTACACGGTTCAAGTACAAGGTCAAAATCCCAACATTAGCAAAAATGAGATGAAGGTGTTTATTGGTATTATGATTGTCACTGGGTATACATCTCGACCAAAAAAAAGAGACTACTGGTGTGAAGATTCAGTTATGCTGTGCTCTATGGTAACAGCTTGGAAGATCGGAGGGACAAAATTTGGAAAATCCGTCCAAGAATTGCCTCACAAATTTTCATCCAGAATAAAATCTATCTTACGATGAGTCTATGGTAGAGTATTACGGTCGGCACGGTTGTAAGCAGTTTAATAGGGGAAAACCGTTATGTTTGGGATACAAGATGTGGTGTCTCAATACGCCCCAAGGATACCTTGTAAATTTTGAGATGTACCAAGGCAGTAATCCACGTATACCAAAAGAATATCCAAATGTACGGAAAGAACCCTGCGCCATTGACGAAAAAAGGCAATTACCCTATTGCATATATTTTGATAACTTATTTACTTCAGTTTGTGTCTTGCTTGGTTTGAAAGATCGGGGCTACGATGGCACGGAAACAATGCGAGAAATTATGATTCCTAGGTCTTGCCCTTTGCCTGATAAAAAGGCTCTAAAAAAGAAACACCGTGGACACATAGAGACCATAAAACTGGAAGGTGCACAAATATACATAACCAAATGACTGACAACTCTGTTGTTACTGTAGCTTCAACGATTTACGGAAAAAATCCTGGTCTGTCGATATTCACAAGAGCAACGCCGAAAAATCGACGTCCCCCGGCCAAATGCGGTAGCCATGTACAATGCTTCAATGGGAGGAACAGATCGAATGGATCAGAACGTAAATGCTTACAGAATTGCTGCTAGGGCCAAAAAATGGTGGTGGTCTATATTTACGTGGCTTATAGACGTTTCAATTCAAAATGCTTGGATTCTACATCGGAAAAGCGGTTCAGGCATGACCCAAATTGCTTTTCGTCGAGCAATTTCCAGACACTATTGTGGTAGTCTTGGCATTAGAAAGCCACCTGGAGGTTTTCGAAGACCGAAAAGTGAAGCTGAATGTGCGAACGAAAGATACGATGGCATCGATCACTTTGTGGAGGTAGTTCCTGATAATAAACGTCGACGCTGCCAAGGTCATAATTGCAATACAGTGTGCATAGCGATGTATGGAAAATACAATGTGGGCCTGTGTACTAAATGCTTCAAACGCTATCATTTTATATATGTTAAATAATCCTTTTTTACTCTTCCTAACTTTATCTCGAAATATGAATGTTAATTTTTTATTTAAGTGAAATGTAAAATACAAAATAAAAAGTATTAGGACCAATGTGATGTATACGTCACAGGCTCCTGGCACGCCCCCTGTGAACTTTTAGATTTTTTCTTTTCGGATTTTAATTTAGCAGCTCAAAATTAGTATGTCCACAAATTTCAATATTTTACGTAAATTTTAAATGCTGTGTCCTTAATGAGTTAATATAAACACATAAATAGCATGGTTTGAATTTGGTTAGCATTTTCATTAATGTTTAAAATGAAAAAAGTTGTTGTAGTGACATAACTACAGTAGTTGGACATATGTTACAGCGGAGTCTTTTTGTAGACATTATGATGTTCTTCAATATTGTTGTACATTATTTTGTTCTATCGCTAATCGTTTCGGCAGCGCATTCGACGAAAGACATTTTAAGGCTCATTTTTCTACACCTTCGGTTACATTGTTCAAATTTTACCAAGGATCCCTAATTTCTTTCAAAATGAAATGTAGCCTATATTAAATTGGAAAAATGTAGTATTCTTTTGGTGAAAGAATTTTTAAATCGGCCCAGTACTTTTTGAGCCTATTCATTACAAACATACAAACATACAAAAATAGGTACAAATCTTTCCTCTTTATAATATTAGTGTAGATGTAAAAATTAATCTCAAAATGTGTTGCTAAGCGCATGAGTCAACAACACCTGGACCAGTTGAGCCAATTCTTTTTTTAAATGTTCGTTGAAGCTCTAAGATGGTGTTTTCGAATAATTGCTGGAAAACCCCTAAAAACAATCCTCTTCTTTTTCCCTTACAAACGAATGAATGATTGTTAGTAACGCTATAGAACGGCTGAACCAATCTTGATGAAATTTTCAGATGTTGTTCGCTGTAGATCGGGGAAGCTTTAGAAATAAAAAAGCGTATGCTCTTCGTGAAGAAAAGTCGAATATTGGACAATTCCAAAAAGTAACTTTGTTTCATTCAAAAATTCATTGGTAGCCCAAGCCACATGACCGAGTACTCCCAGGATGTGATGACATACATACCTGGGGAATTATGGATCGTGGTCAATCAGCAAGCGATCGTCACGATGTCACTGCATGTCTTTTCAAACAACAGTTACGAACAGGACTTTATCCTGAAGCAACGTGCTGTTAGATGGTGGATGTACTCTGTTGAGGGGCAAAAAAGAGGCTTGCCACACAATCTGGTTAGACCAGATCAAAGTGACGCAATCATTTCTGCGGAAATTCCTGATGCAAGACCCAGACCCAGTACCTTGCGGACACCACAATCCCACTTCAAGTTTGTATGTCTGACAATAAATGCACGAAACACTATCCACGTCCCTTTCTTTCGAAAGCGCAAACTGGAAATGATGGATATCCACTCTATCGGCGTCGCTCACCAGACGACAATGCCAGAACATTCAGCATTAAATTTAGAAGAGTGAATATCTAAGTTAACAACACATGGATCGTACTATATTCACCACTATTGTCTAATTCACAAAACTCATATCAATGTTGAGTATTGCAGTTTGTTGATATCGATAAAATACGTTTGTTAGTACATCACCAAAGGAAGCAACATGGCGGTTGTTGGTCTATTGGCGCTTTGAAGGATATTTACTTTTGCATTTAATGAACGTTTTCCGATTGTTGTGCGCCTCGCAGTTAATTTGGTGAATGGCCAAAGAGTGTATTTCAACCCAGAGAAACAATACAGCCAGTGGGAACACCGCCAGCAACAAAATTAACATTGGCGAGTTTTTTTTTCTCAATATTCGTCAGTGAACCATTTGCGAGAACATTGCTTTATTCGGAAATGCCTTGATATTCTACATGGAATGCATCGTCGAAGAAATAGTTACGCAAAAAGCAAGGCCAACCAGTAGATGAACATCCAGGAGTGTTCTCAACTAATGCATTAGTACGAATTTACACAATCCACCCGAAAAAATGCTTCTACCTTCGATTGCCATCAATTCCATCTGCCGTTTATCAATTCACGAAAGATAAATTCATCACGAATGTTCGGACATTGGCCCATTATTATAACTACGATAGCTGCCAAAAAAGTGGAAACTCAAAGTCAAATTCCGGGAGACTTGCGCTCATATAAATCGATCTTGACACTAAAGATGACGCCGTGAATTATCCAGTGGTATGAAACCAGAAAATGTGGTTTATCAAACTGCGTTACATTGAAAAAAATATAGAAAAATCACAAATAAATGATTATCAACACAATATAAATTGTTGTCTTCTCATTTCAAAACACGTAATTTCACGCAGGGCAACGGTTGCGGGGTCAGCTAGTATTAAGATAAAATAATATCACGAATAGACGTTGAAGTTTTGAAGACTGTTAAAAACCAGTAAGTCTCTATATTGGATAGTATGAATTTAGTCCAGGTCAGTTTCTCCCGAGGTATGAAGTAGCCCCTTCGTTTAACGCATATCCAAATTGCATCAAATACGACATTTTAAATATTGAAATGCTGGTGACAGCAGTTTTGTTGCTCCAGCATCAGTATGCAGAATTTTACAATGGAAGTGGCACCACCTCCGCCACCACAGGTAAACAAAAGGCAATGACAACCACAGGAAAAGCACAAAACTGCTACAACAAAGGTACTAGGAACAACAACATGAAATGAAGACAGCAACTGAAAAGAGAAAGGCAAACAATAAAGGACATCTGCAAAGGAACACACACATACTCCTATGAAATATGCAGGTTATAACATAAGTAAAAGCGATGGTAGCAACAAAAACACGAACGTCAACAACAGTTCGACAACAAACTTGGTACACATCATCTACATATGTATGTACCTTCAAACGTACATACATAAATTGGGCACAGTGACGATAAAAAAAATCTGCACAGGACCTGCTGCATGGCCTGGAACGATGGAAGAAGTACGATGGGCCAACTTTTTTCAATGATTCTCTTCTCAACTTTTTTACAGTCAATGTAATCCCAAAAAAATAACTAACGTTCTCTTCGATTCCTCATTTCCCTCATCGCTAACTTTGCGGGTGCATTCCTCATTAAAATGATATAGCCGCTATCTTCAATGCTACCAAATTTCATACTGCATATTTTAGACCAGATTTACTATTGTGAACGGCTTAAATGGCAAAGGAAAATAGAAATTTTTGTATCCCCCGATTTTCACAAGTTTAGACTTAAGGGGTTATATACAGTTAGGAAGTCGAAAAAAAGGCATTTTTCAAGAATTTTCAAGAAATTCTAAGCAAACTATTTGGTTTATTGATTTGAAACTTGGCAGGTATATTATGACAACCTTAAACTATATTCACAGATTTTTCATTGTCTAAAAAAAATTATCGGGAACGTCGATATTGCCAATTTTGCAGAGGTCCGCAAAAAACAGGCCTATTGCGGTGAACACGATAACTCTGGACTGGATCATTTAAAATGCAAAAACCAAACAAATTTCATTAATATAATAAATAATCTAGTGATTGATTGAAGGAATTAGCAAAAAAAAAAAAAAAGGAAATTTTTGACAAAGTGGCGGCTACTCAAAGCAAAAGGTTCGATTTTCGACCAAAATTCGGGTCTTTAATTATTTATAAAAATAAGAAATTTTCGTGAGGAAATCCTTCAATTAATTGCTAAAAAATACAGTTACGAAGCTTGTGTAAAAATTTCAGACCGATCGGTTCAGCCGTTTCTAAAAAATCTTGCTCACCGACTTTGAAAACACCGTTTCGAGAAAAACGAGTTTAAAGTTTTGAAAGCACTTTACATGTAATCGGCGCGCCTTCACTAATGTGTCTATAACTTCGAAAATATTCGTCGTATCGACTTGAAATTTTGTGTGTGTATACTCAGATATATATATATATTAAGGAAACGCAAAAAAAAATCAATTTTTTGAAAATCCTAAATGTATATAACCCCTTGATGACATTTAAATGACAAGAGCAAGAATATATGTATATGAATAAAAGTTTCTAATATTCAAATAAGATTGTTTAATTTTTGTAATTCATTGGATTATTTTTACAAGCTAGACTATTTTAATCATAGCTGTATATACAACATGCGTAAAACCAAAGCACATATCTTCTCATATCCTCATCCTCATCATGCTTATCGGATTTTTCCCGTATGTTTGACTAAATTGCATACCGTCCTTATATGCTTGCTTCGGGGCGATAAATGCATGCAAAAGAGTGAATGAATGACAAGCAAAACGACAATGAGAATTGAAGCGTTGTGTGGCGGGTAATGTATAATTGTGAGACCTGGATAAACTTTTGAAAATTCACTCAAGTGCCAAAAACCACCATAGCAGATACTAAACATGAATACAAAAGCCACTCAGGTAGTAAATTTTCTTGTAAACGAAATGCTGAAGGCGATGTAGAATTGAAGTTTGGTCGGATTGTGTGTGTACTAATTTGTATACAAGTTAATACGTGGTTCGTACTTATGTATAAGAAACCCATGTTTCTAATATATTACATACCTATTGTTCATGTGAACAGCTACAAATTCAAAATCATTGATAATATTTTAGTTAAACCGATTTTCTAATTTTTTTTCCAGAAGCTTTAAAAGTTCCTATTGCAAGTTTATAGGGAAGCTTCAAGAGATGTAAGGCAAAACGAAATAATACTATTGTATGTAGAAGAAGATTATTTTCGGCCCCTATTGCGATTTTCAAGCAGACTGCATTTTGGGTAAAGTTTTGAAATTCAATTAATGTACATCTTTTTTTTGCTGGCGTGGACACCGCTTACGCGATTATAGCCGAGTTAACAACAGCGCGCCAGTCGTTTCTCCTTTTCGCAAGATGGCGCCAATGGGAGATTACAAGCGAAGCCAGGTCCTTTTCCACATGGTTCCTCCAACGAAGTGGAGGTCTTCCTCTTCCTCTGCTTCCCCCGGCAGGTACTGCGTCGAATACTTTCAGAACTGGAGCGTTTTCGTCCATTCCGACAACATGACTTAGCCAGCGTCGGCGCTGTCTTTTAATTCGCTGAACTTTCGTCAATGTCGTCTTATATATCTTACAGCTTATCGTTCCATACAATGGGATAGTCGCCGTGGAAAACACGCAAAGGACCATAAATCTTTCGCAAAATCTTTCCCTCGAAAACTCGTAACTTCGACCCATCAGATGTTGTCATCTTTCATGCCTCTGCAGCATATAGTAGGATGGGAATAATGATTGACTTATAAAATTTGGTTTTTGTTCGTCGCGAGAAGACTTTATTTCTCAATTGCCTACTTAGTTCTGCACCTGTTGGCAGTACCTGCCGGGGGAAGCAGAGGAAGAGGAAGACCGCCACTTCGTTGGAAGAACCAGCTGGAACAGGACCTGGCTTCGCTTGTAATCTCCAATTGGCGCCATCTTGAGAAAAGAAGAAACGACCGGCGCGCTGTTGTTAACTCGGCATTAATCGCCTAAGCGGTGTCTACGCCAGTAAAGAAGAATAATATTACTCTGATAAATAATAAGACAAAAGAAATAAATTGAAAAAAAGTAATTTCATGATTTATTTTGTAGCAATGGACAGTTAGCAGAAATGTTATGTTATTAGTAATTTATTTAATCCAGTCATAGATTACTTTCAAATATAACAAAAAAATGTTATGTAAAATTTAAACTTCAGCAGCTAGGGTTTTTGCCTTAAATAATCTCTCCCTGTGTCCATCAGGACTGTCTGTTAGTAATTCGTCGCTGTAATCTATCCAACTTATAGTGCGGCATTCCTGACCATCACGTACCGTCAGGTCAAATCGCACTCGATTGTCGCTTGCCTCCAGCTTCTTCAAAGCCTCATTAAAGAATCTAATTTCGAATTTTCGTTTGCTGGATGGTATCAATTGATCACATAAATGATTCACATCAACTTCACGACCTTCTGAACTTTCGCTATTTGCTGCACGATTCTGCAGTTCCTCCATAATCTTGTCAATGAATCTGTGCACAGCCTGCAGATGTTTTTCTTGTATGCGACGTACATAGAAATATGGAAAACAAAGCAATATAAGGGCACACAACAGGAGCGATAGATTGCCACCGAAATTTATGAATCGATAAGCTTTGTTGTACAGATGGCATGTCAAAGATATCTCAGGCTGTTTCAGAACAAAAAATATATTATGATTTGCAAATACATTGTCAACTCCAATAAATATAACCGGGTTTCCTTTATCATCAACCATGTCTATCTTCCATTGGGGATTGCAAGTTATGAGATACTGAGCTGCTTTCAAATTCCGAATATCCACTAAATTACCCCCTTTGAGCTCTTGTCTAATAAGTTCGGTCACACTAATAGCTTTCGTTTGCTTTCGGTCGTAACAGTAATTCCGTTCCGATAGTTTTTTTAGCTGCATCATTAGCAGGCGCACAATTGTTAATGCTGGCTCCACACGTTCCTTTTCTATACAGATGTATGGTGGTCGCAAAAACGGACTTGGAGAGTTAAGCTTGTCACAGATTACATAATTGGTATTCCCTTCATTGATGTTCTTTGAGAAATCGGCAATCTTCGTCATATACATAAAAGTTATGGTTAAGAAAAATAATGTAAAGGCCCACCAAACGCTGTTGGTGTAGTTGTCTTTCAAGCCTTTACAGAGCATAGTGATGTACGAGTATCCGCATGGACTGCTGTTAGCTAAATTGAGTTGTGGATCTGCTAATTGAATGCCATTCCTTACATTCTGCTCAAACAAAGGATTCGGTAAAAGGAATCGTACTTGATCGGCCATTCGATTATCGGTATTTGCGATACTGTACAGTTCCGAATCAGCATTTGTTGTATGCTCCTCGCTGATTAGTGCGCTACTCTGGAGGCTTTGATGATTCCAGTCATATGCTTTAATAACCAAATTATTCAGCTTCTGTTTGGCTCGCAGCGTCATATATGTTCGTGTTGGCACTTTTCGATTCTTCAAATTTTGTATATGATTTTTAAGCTTTTTCACAAGGAAACCGCGACTCGTTTCTGTTATGGGAACATTCGGAAAGTCATATTCTAGCAACTTTTGACGTAATTCAATATCAGTTAAGTTCTCAAAATTATTTTCAAAGACATTTTCACAAATTAATAGTTTAAAATTTTGAATATTCTATAAGTAGTGATTTAACAACAAATTTTATCTAATTATTTATTTCTATTTAATTACAAATATAATTTTTGTGAGTTTTATCATTCTCTCAGAATGAAAATTTGTATTTTCTACAAAATAAATTAGACATTGCATTCGTTTAAAAAATATTTTTCATAAATTTGAGAGTTTGAGTAAATAAAATGATCAATGATTTCTTTTTCACATATGACACTGATCAACAAAATTTTGTAACAAAAAAAGTAAGCAGTACTTTCGAAACATCTACCTAACCTCTCTACAAAATCATACGTACATATATTGATTTGATTAAGACCAGTGTCCGTATTCCGGTACTTATCAGTAAAGTTTAATATTAATCGTCTTTTCCTTATTATTTTTTTAATTCAGTGCTTTATTTTTCAGAAAAGTGGTTGTATTTTGTATTTGCTGAGTGGAGTGATTCTTAAAGAAAGTGTAAAGATGATCCTGACAAGTTCTTTTACATTTGTGGTGAAATAACTTTTGTATCTCAACGAAGAAGTTTAACACCTTTTATAAAAAAATCGTATGAAAGCTATTTCGGTTTTGCTGTTGGAAAGCAAGTTAAAGTGTGTCTTACGTGTGTAGGACTTCTTACGGCTTGGGAAAAAAGATCTCGATCTATGCCTTTCGGAATTCCGATGATTTGGATGGACCATTCAACTAATTGTTATTTTTGTCTGACTAATACAAAAGGCATTAAAATAAAAACTAAAAAACAAATTAAGTATCCTAATGTGTCATCACCAAAACCACCTCAGCGCTCTAATCTTTCAACTAAATCGGAGGAAAAAGATAATATAAGTACTAATTCTGATTTTAAATTGCTTCTTCATCCATCTGTCTCCAGGAAGAAACGCCACACCTACTATCTTAAGGAGATCTTAATGATTTAGTTCGTGATTAACACTTGTCTAAATAACAAGGAGAACTTTTAGGATCTCGATTAAAAGGATGAAATTTATTGCAACCAAACACAAAAATAACTAGATGAAGAGTTAAAAGCTTTTTTTTCACAAGATAATGATTTGATATTTTGTAACAGTATCTGTGATGTTATGAATATTTTGGGAACACAACACAAAATTGAAGAGTGTCGTTTATTTATTGATTATTCAAAAACAATTTTAAAGGCAGTTTTGTTACAAAGTGGTAATAATCTTCCCTCTGTACCGGTAGGTTATGGTGCTAACATGAAAGAGTCCTATGAAACAATGAAATTTATTTTAGAAAAGATTCAGTATAACGAACATAAATGGAAAATTTGCGGAGATTTAAAAGTTGTTGCGCTTTTATTAGGATCGCAACTTGGGTACACAAAATTTTGTTGTTTTCTTTGTGAATAGGACAGTAGGGATAGCAAGAACCATTACATGAAGAAAAATTGGTGCAAAAGACGATCTCTTACTCCAAGAATAAAAAATGTGAAACATTGTCCATTAGTACAAGCTGAAGATATATTTTACCACCTCTCCATATAAAATTTGGTCGGATGAAAAATAATTTATAAAATCAATGGATAAAAATGTCGCTGGATTTCAATATCTAAAAGAAAAATTCCCTAAAATCAGTGACGCCAAGATTAAAGAGGGCATGTTTGTAGGTCCTCAAATCAAGCAAGTGATAAAAGATAATGTATTTAAAAACCAGCTCATTGATCTGGAAAAGCCAGCTTGGGAATCATTTATAAAAATCACTGAAAATTTTATTGGAAGTCACCGATCAAATGACTATAAAATTATTGTTAAGGAGCTTCAAGAGAATTATAAATCATTAGGCTTCAATATGTCCTTAAGAATACATTTTTTACATTCACATTTAGATTTTTTTCCACCAAACTTGTTTACCATTAGTGATGAACACGGGGAACGATTCCACCAAGGCATTTTTACCATAGAAAAACGATACAAGCGAAAGTGGAGTCCAACTATGCTGGCTGATTATTGCTTGGGATTACAGAGGGACGTTCCCGACGGAGGATGGAGTCATGTGTAGAAGTTCACGCAAGTGAGGAAAGTTCTCTGATCGCCATTCACTTGGGAGTGGCCAGAAACGATTCTTTTACATATGACTCAAGCAGCTCACGACTTCCGGTCTTTGACCAAGTATACTCTGGGTAGCCTAAGAACGTCCGTTTGAAGGCGAGTTAATGTGAGAAGGCGAAACATCCCCTGCATAGGGTTGTACGCTGGGTTTGGGACCCGCCACGTAAAAAACACCCCCAATGAAGAATAAACGACAGCCTCGGATGAGAGACCCCCCTTTTGATGACGACCATGGCAAGCGAAATAAGGACTACGAATTGAGTGGGTATTTTTAAATAAAAATAGCCACTAAAGTATGCAAATGCATTGTCTCTAAAAAAATCTACCTCAACATCATCTACCTCGAAGTTGCTATCTAATCCTAGCCTATTGAACAAATGCATTAAACGGTCATTACATACACTTTCTCTTATTTTATTTGAAATGTTAGGAGAAAAGCTTTCGTTGGGAGCTGTCGGTTCGCAGTTTCCGTTGGTTACTAAGGTGGCGTAACACAACCCCATGATTTCTTAAACAAATTGCAGAACACGTAAGGTGTTATCCTTTCACACCTACCACCTCCCCTTCTGATTTGTCCAAAATAAGGGGTTGTAAAAAAGTCTTGCGGTATTTTTATTGAATCAATTCGTGTGGCACCCATACATCGAGCTTCTTAGTGACTCCAAGCTTCTTCAAATGGTTTATAACGGTTTGATGACTACTATGCCGGTCTCTTTCGACCAATTCAGCGATTTTATCGCAATTTTCGACGACAGGTCTTCCGGAGCGTGGCGCATCTTCGACCACCTCTACATCAGAACGAAAACGTTGAAACCATCGTTGTGCGGTGAAACTGGAAACTGTATCGGGTCCATACACTGCACAAATTTTATTGGCGGCTTGAGATGCATTTTTGCCTTTATCGTAGTAGTACTGTAAAATATGCCGTATTTTCTCTTTATTTTGCTCCATGTTTGCGACGCTATAACTCACGAACGACTTAAAAGAAACAACAATCAATCACACACGTGAAATGAGCTTTCCAAGAAGGTATAGCATGACCCGATGCGACGAATAAAACTAGAACTAGGCGCTTTCAGCGCCAACTAGTGAAAATACCGCAAGACTTTTCTGACAACCTAATATTTCGAACAATAACATACAGACATCAGAATATGTGATGTTAATAGTGCAAAGACTAGACTGCAGGGTAATTTTACTTATATCAGTAACGATATGACATCATGACAAATGTTTGAAATCAACTCGCTGAAATTAATACCGTATAATTTAAAGTTTTATAGGCGAAACTTTGAATACGATCATATCCGGTTTGTGCCTTTGCTAAGTGCTTTTACCAACTAAACACGCTAAACTCATATAAGAGTTGCGTAGTAATCACAACTCATTTATCGCCCACTATTTGGCTTTTCTACAGTAATGACATTCTAACAAGTGGCTCGACATTCCACCTTGATGCCTCTTCTAATCATAAACTAGTAATAAATACATATATACACTCCTACATACCTACATATGTATATGTTCATGTTTAGAGACGAATAGGTAAAAAGCAAAATCGTAAAGCAATCAGCTGTACGCGAGCAGCTGTTGTCAGTTCATTCGCGAGAGTCACTCATAATGGCTGTGTGATTTATGTGCCGCAAAATCGATTTAATTGTAAAACGAAAAAATAACAAAAGTACTGAAGAAAGCTATAGAATACGGGGGTTATTGCATATCTATTAAATAAGCAAAAAATAGTATTTATGAATTGATAAAGAAAATTGGGAGCGAGTGCCAGCATTTGGTGTGCAGACAAATAATATTTTAAAGTGATAAATTATAATTACATACTATATGTACATATGTACATACTAGAATTAGAAGCACTTGACTCAGCCGTTTAATGATTATTTGATGGCCAAAGTAGTTTGATAGCTAGGTCATTCGGTGTGTGAAACTTGCATTGTTGTGACTCTTGTGAGAACGTGGTAGAGTGTGTTGAGTTTTTAACCGAGCGCTGTGCCAACAAATATATACGAGTATATGTATATATACATACACATTCATATAACTGTGCACGCATTTATACGCTAACGGCTAAATATCAAGGATAGAACAACAAAAAGTGAGACGGGGATTGCCAAAGTTAGCTGCGCAGTTGTAACTGATAAGAGGTGCCAGACCGAAGTACATACAAGCGGCGACGAGTGGAGCAAAGGAAACAGCTGACTGATTCACACACGAAGAAATAGGTATTAAAATAAAAGGGTGAGTGTCGGAGGAAGTAGGGGTGGATCAACGGTTTCGTAATCACTTCGTTGTTATGGTTTCGGTTTGACTCGCTTTATTGCTGAGATAACCGCTGCTTTGCTTGGTGTGAATGGACACGCTCGCAAATATCACAAAAACGCTATATCACTACAGTGATAGGAGCCACAATTATCCAAGCATGAGCTTGTGCATAACAACAATTGGAACTCAGTGCTAATAGACGACAATAAAACTATAATTACGCATAAGTTTACATAGTAATTTCTATATGTAAATGGATGCAAAATTAAGTACATAGTACAGACCCATAATATGTAAATCTATATTAGTAATATTTATGTCGTAAAGTGAATTATTCGGAAATTGATATGTACAGATACATACATATGTATACAAACATTCGTATGTCAGTATACATACATATGTACATATGCATATCAAACAGTGTGGGACAAAAGTCTACAGACAACCACTATTTTCTTTTTTCACTTTTTTGAAAATGTGTTGATACCGTTTTATTCTAATATTTTTCCGGCACGATTCCGATTACTTTGGCAGTCGGGTTAAAAAAACGAATTTCGGTATAAACAGGGGCGCTTCTCCAGAGGAGGAATATGTTGCTAACACTTACATACATATATTTTTAAAAATATTCCCGATTTAAAATTCAAACATTTTTATTAATAACACATAGTATATCACAATGTTTCAGTCAATTTATTCACATTTTTCACTTTGTATATTTAAATATACACTTTAAACATTGAAATCAGTTCACATTTCTCTTTTATTTTCTTATATTTTAGCTAAATTTATTGATTTAAAAATCACTTAGCACACTCATCGTTGAAAAGGTTGAATTGTTTATAATTATGAGGAACACGTGCGTTGACACATCTTAAACACTAAATATGTAGGATTTTCAACGATTTTTCTTTGTTTGTATTTTTCTATATTAACCATAATAAAAAGTACTTTGCAACATTTTTCATGCTATAATTGAGTTGTGAACACTTTTTCCATATGTATATGTATGTATAATATGTGATTTATATTTAATAAACACAAATAAGTAAAACTGTATGATAATATTATAAAATGTTTATCATATCGGGGTAACTGAAGTACTTTTGCGTAGTACTCCTTTAAAAACCTAAGAATTTTATTATTTTATTGCGTAATATTATTATATTATTTGCATGATTTTGTATGTGGCATGTTAATATTAGGTTGTCAAAAAAGTCTTGAGGTATTTTCGCTAGTTGGCGCGTAGTTCTAGTTTTATTCGTCGCATCGGGTCATGCTATACCTTTTTGGAAAGCTCATTTCACGCACTAAAACGTGTTTGTATTGATTGTCGTTTCTTTTAAGTCGTTCGTGAGTTATAGCGTCGAAAATATTGAGCAAAATAAAGAGAAAATACGGCATATTTTACAGTACTACTACGATAAAGGCAAAATGCAACTCAAGCCGCCAATAAAATTTGTGCAGTTTATGGACCCGATACAGTTTCCATTTGCACCACACAACGATGGTTTCAACGTTTTCGTTCTGATGTAGAGGTGGTCGAAGATGCGCAAGCTCCGGAAGACCTGTCGTCGAAAATTGCGATAAAATCGCTGAATTGGTCGAAAGAGACCGGCATAGTAGTCATTAAACCGTTATAAACCATTTGAAGAAGCTTGGAGTCACTAAGAAGCTCGATGTATGGGTGCCACACGAATTGATTCAATAAAAATACCGCAAGACTTTTTTGACAACCCATTTATATGTGGTATTAGGAAAATAGATAAAATCACGTCAATACTACCCAACTCTCACATATTTCCTTACGGTATTTCCCATTCTTTGGTCATGGCAAGTTGCAAGAGTATTATATTTTTGGTTACAACCGAACATAGCCCTTCCTCACTGGTTTTAAACTGTATTAATTTAAGTTAGTTGTCTTTCGTTTGATCGGAGCTCCATCATTAATGAAAACCTCATTTTTGGACTTCCAGGAACTTGTTTTAAGATAAAACCAGATTTAAATTTTTTCACTGTCCTGAAAGCGAAATCTACGTAAATAGTTAATTACTTGTGTGAACTCTTTCAAAAGTTCGTGGAGAACAATTTCTTTGTATATTTGATTTTTCAACTAATGAGATCATTTTTGTAGAACAGTAAATTTCCTAGTAAACTATAAGGTTTGTAATTTAAGATTATTATTTTACATGAGTTATAGAATTAAAAAAGGCAATGGACTTAAAATAGTCAAACCTCAACCGTTTATATTTATTAAACGGATAGGTTTATGAAAAAATTGTTATACAAGTAGATCTTTTTTGAAGAATATCTCGTAAACTAAACGTTTGCGGTACCTATAACCCAGATCGCGGTGTCAAAGAAATCGGAATTGTGCTTTTTTTCCTAATCACACTAAGCTGAAAAAATCATTGCGTTGAGATAACGGCGAAGCTTCTTTAATTCCCCATTTAGTTATTTTCCCCCTTCACTGCAATGACTCCGCTAAAAGAAATATCAGGGGCCAGAAGAAATTAAGGGGGTATTCTACTCTAGAAATCAAATTTTGGGTCACAAAAGTTACTGTAGCTCTTAAAATAATTTTCGTTTTTAAAAATCCTTTGGAGGATATGTTCTTAAGGATCTAAACTTTAAATATATGAAAAAAATCGAATTTTTCAAAATTCTAGAGTAGAATACCCCTTAAGTGATAAAATGTTGTATAAAGCAGAAGAAAAAAATTTAAAAATAGGGGTTCTACTGAAATTAAGCTGCGCAGTGGTCTTCGAGAAAACTATCTCGAAGAAACGTTATCGTAAATCTCAAAGTAGTAGACAAAAACTATATATCCAAAAACACTAGAAAGGACTCTAAACGATAACAATTTTCACAATAGAACAACAAGCAAGAAGACTCTTATTTTAGAATAAACCGAAAATTCATAATTAAGTAATGAATATAAAAAAACATGGTTTTTTCTGAAAATGTTTTTATTTCTAAATGAGTCGAAGCTCAACATCTTTCATAGCGATGGTTTACAGGGACCCAACTAAATCTTAAAACATTTAGAATACAGTAAAGTTTTCGCAATAAAACACTATGTTTGTAAACATTTGTCAAAGCAGTTTTTTGTGAAAAAATTATTGAACATTCCAAAGCATGACAACAAAAGGTGTATACATATTTTTGTTCTTCACTGTATAACTGGCAATTTTACATGTGCTAGATGTGTGCCCGAACTTCTCCAACTGGTTGATTGATTTTATAGGTGGCAAATACAGAAGATTGATCAAACCCGTTGAAGAGTGCCACTATAAGTGAATACTTTTCCTATTATTTTACTTTAAGCTTCGACCTTTTTATGATTGCTAATCAATATAGTACCCAAGAGAGAAATAAAGAAATTAAAAGGTGCTATCCAAATTAAACATGATTTTTTAAATCTAGCGCCCCTGGGGACGCCATCTATATACATGTCGTATGGTGCGTTAGAATCTGCTATCTTTATCGTTTGTCCAGTGAGAATTTCATGACATTTCATTGATTGGAAGTGAAGTTATTTTAAGTGTGAGTATGTTTGTGTTATCGGTGCGAAAATGAGCTACGCACAAATAGAAAATATTAAATTTTGTTTTAACATTGGTAAAACTTTTACCGAAACGTTTATGGCGATGATTGCCTATCCCGTAGCAGAGTGCACGAGAGGTTTCAACGTTTTCAAAGTGGTCGTAAGGACATAAAAGACGATCATCATGTGGGCCAATCAAAATCCGTGATCACCGCAAATTCCAGCGAAACTGTGCGTGAATTCATCAAAAATCAGCTGAAATCATTATTGAAATTCATGGAAATGGAATTTAACATCTCCAAATATCGATTTCAAAATGCAACATTCGAAGGACGATTTTAACCATTCCCCGTAATCACCTGATATGACACCGTGCGTTTTGTTTCTTTTCAGAAAAATTCATTTGCCCATGAAAGGAAAACGTTATGCAGACGTAGAGTCCATTCAAAAGGCTTGGATACTGGCGGCCATACCAGCCAACGAGCTAAAACACTCGTTCGGCATGCTTTTGGACCGTGCAAAAAGCTGTATTGAAGCAGAAGGAGACTATTTTGAATAAAATTAATTGATTTTGCCGAAAAAACCATATGATATTTTGTTGTAGAAAGTCCTTTTTGCTTTGGAACGCACCTTGTATATCTCACACATTGACCAATATTTTCAAATGTCAACTATAGGTACTGGGATCCAAATATTGGGTATCTAAGGGCTTGAACAGTTTTTATTTGATTTAAACAATTTGTGGTCATAAGGTGACGCACAGTAAAGACAAAGATTTATCCCATTATATTAATTGCTCCTTGATTTTCGTACTGGAAGCTGAACGAATCAAGTGGATATTAAATTGTGCTATAAGGGAAGTATGCGTGGTTGTTGTTCGATATCGTTCATTTTTACAATAGGGCATTAGAATGCAAATGTAAACAAAATTTTGTCGAAATCGGTTATCCTCCGATTTCATCTATTTTCACACTGTCGGTAGAAGTTGTTATCATATTTTATTCAGTAAATTTGGTTGTTGTAGCTTAAGTGGTTTAGGAGATATGTACATAAAACTTGTTAGAGGACGTGGCCACTCCCACTTTTCAAACAAATTTGTTCACAGGTGCCCTTTGCTATTGCGATACCAAATTACATCTTTATACCTTAATTTGGTGCCTAGTTATAGCTCTTACATATGTATATGTTTTAGGCTAATGACGATTTGTAGGCGTGACAGTGGTCCGATTACTCTCATCTACGAAATCGAAATCTTTTTCTACAAATGAACCCTCTATTAAATTTCATCAAGATATCTCAATTTTTCCTCATGTTACAGCTTCCACGGACGACGGAAAAACAGACAGTCAATCGGATTTCAACTTTCTTGTCGTCCTGATCATTTATAGACTTATACATAAACCTACATCTATCTCGATTATTTTTAGGTGATACGTACAACCATTAGGTGAACAAAACTACAAGGTCTGTCGCAAAAGAAACAGAACTTTTTAAATATAACTGTTTCTGGTAGCGCCACCTATTGGTGGGTATATGAAGTAAAAAGTTTGATCTCTTGTTGACATTCCGTAAAAAATTTAAATCAATTAGGTAACTACAATCGATATTATCGATCAAAAAGTGACAGCAGCTTTTGGTCAGCGGTCGTAAAATGCATTTTGAACAAAGACAAATATTAAATTTTGTTTTAAACTTGGGAAAACGTTTACTGAAAAAATTCAAATGTTGAAAAAAGTTTATGGTGATCAGTGCCTATCCCGTAGTAATGTGCATGAGTGGTTTAAGCGATTCCAAGAAGGTCGTGAGGACCTCTGTCACGATCAGAAGTCGGACCAAAAAAAGAGTATAAAAACTTTGTCAAGCAACTAACTGTATTTAAATTGTGTGAAAACGTAAGGGGGTAAGTTTTAATTATTTTTTGGATGCTAAGGTATTGTTACCAGGGATAATGGGGTGCCCAACTTATTCCAGTGTGAGAGCGCCTCAAAATAAGCGTTTTTTATAACATATTCCATTATGCCCAGATTGAACAAAATAATAGTTTTTGGGCATTTAAATCAAAACCCCCAACATTTAGTACGATTGCAAATTATTATACATATATTGGACTATTAATATATGGTGAAACTACTTAAATCTTTTTTTATGATTTTATGGTATATTAAAACAACTGACTTTTTATATTTCAATAGTAAGAGAAATACTGAAACTATTAAACTAAGCCATTTTGTAGGCACAAAAATTGAAAGAACAACATCAAAAAGTGGGACTTTCAAAAGTTTTTAAATTTAAGAATTGCATTTGTATATGTCTGTCCAGAAATGTGAAATGTGTTGCAAAATAAATTTTAAAGGTAGCATTTTCTAATCGCGGACTGCGGTGATATTAATAGTAGTCCAACAGTAAACCAGATCTCGTATCGTTTCAGTGCGGAGATATTGAGTTGAGTGTGTATATTCTAGCATTTCATCCACTGTGCAGTGAATGCCTGCAGGGATTCTCCTTCCAGATAAGTAGGTTTCCTTTTACATTTCTGGATTAAAAAACAAAAACAAATAGTCATCATCGAAAATCGCTTTATTGTTTTTGAAAATATTGTCGATTAAAATCGACATATGTACGTTTGTATGCGTTTGAATCAATTGTCAACCAATTGACATTGCCACATACTCAAAAATTGCAGTTATTTCAGTCGATGTGTGAGCTCGTTTTGCGGTGTTGGACAGTTATCCGTATTCGGTGATTGGTTTTCCTGATTTCTTGAGAGACAACTGGCTGAAAAAATAATTGTGTACCATTCAGAGTTTACTGTTCTACGTTGGTCAAGTGGTATGTCCAGACATGTCCAGTTTTTACAAAGCAGGGTACATTTTGCTTAAATGCGCTTCGTGTGCGAACAACTTTTGTTGAATTCCACTTATTTTTAGACACTCATACACGATTCATAACCTGTCATGATTTAATAGACGTGTTTCGAAGCGCAGTTATCGTATTTTTTAACATTTCTCTCAACCAATATTAAATGTATGCTGGTCTCACTAATGCTTATAGTTGTCTCAATTTGTGATAGGTCACATGACAATGATATCAGTTTGCTCACAGCATCACTAGTTCCCGAGACAACAACTGATTTTGGCGACATTCCTGAAAAACGTCTTTGAGTAATCTACCACCTGGATTAAATTCACCATACATACCATCAATAAACACTGATCACGTCATCGTCAAAAACTAAGTACATCGATGCACAGTTGCTGAAATAATCCACTTCGAAAGTTATAAGAAAACTAATCAAGCATAAATGTTCCCGATTTAATTCCATTTTTTATCCGAGATGAATCTTTTAAGTCACTGTAAACAACACAAATAGCCTACCTATGTATGTTGAAAGATGACAATTAACGATTATTGTTGAGTTTTACAAATGGGGTAAGAGTCACATGTTGTCGACCGCAGTACTGTTCTTGTCAGCGACGTACATTGTTAATTGCCGTCTCTCCATCAACACTTTCCAAAATAGCCCCTTAACTACACATCACCCAAAAGAATCTCGGCTTTAAATGTTTCCAAGATTCCAATATTCTCAGTTGAGAGGTGAATAGCCAGGCAGACCTAGTCGTTCACAGCCTCCTAAGCAAAGGTAAATTATTATGACGGATTTCCATAAGAGACGATATGTCTCAAAGAATATTGAAACAAAGGACCATCAAGCCCTAATAATCTTATATATAAAAATGAATCGCAAAATGTGTTGGTAAGCGCATAACTCAAAAACGCCTGGACCAATTTTGCTAATTATTTTTTTAAAATATTCGTTGAGGCTCAAGGATGGTTTTTACAGCAAGAAAAATTCGAATAATAGCCGGAAAACTCCTAAAAACAGTCCATTTCCTTTTCCCATACAAACGAATGAATATTTGTTTATTAGTAACGCTAAGGGAACGACTGAACCAATCTTGATGAAATTTTCAGAGAATGTTCCCTGTGGATCGAGGAAGGTTTGGAAATAAAAAAACCTCTACGCTTCTCATGAGGAAAAGTCGGAAAATTGGACAATTCCAAAAAGTTAATTTTTTCCATACAATTTTTTTTTTTAATTTTTTTGTTTTGTTTTTCAATTATTCAAATCGTTCAAATTTGTCGTTTGCTTCAAAAATTTTTGAAAACTATTCAGTGAAAATGTTATGTGTGTTGCACACAAAGTGATCAATTGCAGATTGAAATTTGTTACGATGCCACGAAGAGGTCGCGCTAATATGTATTAACATACATTAGCAGCCCAAGGCACATGACCGAGTACTCCCAGGATACGATGACATACGTGCGGTATTATTAATCGCGGTTTATCAGAAAGCGATCGTCACGATGTCACAACAAGACTTTTCAAGCAACAGCTTCGATGGACTGATGGATGGTCCGACTATAAATGCACTCAACAGTATCCACGTGCTTTTCTTTCGGAAACACAAACTAGAAATAATGGATATCCACTCTATCGGCGTCGCTCACCAGACTACAAATGCAGAGCATTCAGCATTCAATTTAGAATAGTGAATATCGAAGTTGACAACACATGGATCGTACTATGTATATTCAACATTATAGTCTAATTCACCAACCAGTAGATTGACATCCAGGTGTGTTCTCAACTGAATTAGGATGAGTTTACACAATCCACCCTAAAAACAACGATTGTTTCTATCTTCGGTTTCTACTGATTAAAGTAAGGTACGGTGTGTACAAGTTTTGGAGAAGTAAGGCAGCAATTACAATTGCTGGAACATGTTAATCACTGGAATGAAAATGAAGTTCGCACACTTTTCGCGAATCATAATCATTTCGACATATCAGCCTTCAAATCCGCGTCAATTATGGGATACGAACAAAAATGACATTGCCGAAGACATTTTACATCGTCTTCACAAAAAATTGGAAATGGGTCAGTCCCGGTTGATACTTCCGGTGTTTCGATATCAATTCCATCCGCCGTTTATCAATGCACGTAAGATGAACTCATCACGAATGTTCGCCAAATTATCGTGGCCAAATTATCGTAACTACGATTCCTTAAGAGCACGCGCAATGTTGGCTACCAAAAACGCCAATGTTGTTGTCTTAAACTGGAAGATTCAAAGTTAAATTCCAGGAGACTTGCACTCATACAAATCGATCGATCGTCTTAACAATAAAGACGATGCCGTGAATTATGCAGAGGAATTTCTAAATTCTTTGGAGAGGCTTGGTATGCCACCACATCATTTGCGTCACAAAGTTAGATTTTTCGTTATAATATTTCGCAATCTTCATACGCTGAACCCTGTGTAATGGAATGGTAATGCTTGATTCTACGAACTCCTTTGAGTTTTAACGATTTGCCAATTCAGTTTAAACGTATTCCGTTTCCAGTGAAAATTGCATTTCAGATGCCAATCAACAGGACACAAGAATAGTCGCAAAGTGTGTAGCATAAATTTGGAAATGCGTTTTTTACACGGCCAGATGTAAGTGGCAAGCTCACGAGTTGGAAAACCATATTTTCTGTACATCGAAAAAAAATGAAATGATAAATTTAACTTTCTTTTCATTTCAAAACACATAATTTCACGCAGGACAACGGCTGCGGGGTCAGCTAGTATAATATACAATTGCCTAAACAGGGACACTTAAACATGCAGTGTCATGGTTTTGTCCACTTAATTATAAATATTTTTGGCGCTGGCACTCTTGCTTCGAAATAACTTTTTTATGTGGGCGCCTCTATTTTATTAAGAATGAGGTAATATAATGAATGAGTAAATATTTTAAATTAGTTCCCAATGCTTTAATATTTCTTGTAAATTTCGTACAATGTGCAATGTATGTAACATATACATAAATGTGTTCATATATGTGCATTAATTTAAATAAAGACATATTTTCATAACTGACGGTCAATGAATGAATGAGAATCAACTTCTCAATGCTATTTTTCGCGCGATCTCGTGTGCTGCCAATTGTAAAAACTTCGTCCCGCCCTTCTCAATAACTTTGGCTACTTGCCGCACTGATTGACGCGAGAATCTATCACCGCATGTACATATGTTAGTATATCATAGTATAGTTAGTATATCATAGTATACTTACATATGTACATACAAGTAAACGACCCCGATTTCTGACTAAGTAAATAGTTGTTGTTATTGTCAACAGTGATATGCTGAATACAATGCTTGCGACACAACATGGCATCACGACAGTGAACTGAAAACGGCGTTGTGCATCCTACTACATGAACGCATGTACACAAGACATCTCAGCTCTCCAATTTGCATGTACACAATTTCGTTGTGGCCATACTAATATGTACCTTGCACTTCAATGAAATTTTAATATTTTGTTCAAAGTAAAATTTTTTATGCAAAAAATAAGTAAATAGGTATATATTTTTGTTTTAAATTATCAATTGTTATTACAAATGATATAATAGAGCTTTTTTATGCTTTTATTTGTAAAATATCGTTAAGTTTGTAAGAGCTGTGAATAATTTTACATTTTACATATTAGTGGCACCACCACTCTTCCTCATCTCTCTATCTTCCATTCTACTGTCAACTCTATTGTCGTCCTACTATCGTTGGCAAATATGGGAGAATATTGAAGTTAGCCAGAACGACAACTGTCGGCCTACCGTCGTGTAGTTTTGCAGCTGTCAAAATAACAGTGCCCATAAGAACGTGTGTATTTTAATATTTGACAGATGTCGTTTGTCGTCTGTCGCAACCATTGTGTTCAGCGTATGAAGTCGACGGTTCTCCGTTGTATGTGTTTCGAATACAAATTCATTGAACTACTAGATTTTTCAATAGTTGTATGCACATAGAGTTTATCAGTATGTTAGATAGGTTTGCTTTCATATGTACTTACTTACATACTTAAAGATACAGCTGCAGGCAATGTAATAGTAGTGGGCAGTAGTTAAATAAATTTTGGTATATATACATACATATGTCACTACGAAAGATATTTGTACCGATTACTTTAAAAATAACATTCTAAAATATGTAACGTTCCTTTTGAACTAAATTTGAAAATGTCAAGTGTATTTCGGAGAACAGAAAATATTGCGATGATTGCAATCCTCAGCGAGCAGTGAAGTAGTAGTGAGCAATAAATTTGGAAAAAATTTGATTTTACGTCAAGATAATAGTAGACATCAATGAGTTTTTACTGGATTCTCCTATTTTTCGAACAGATAAAAATTTGTAACACGTTTGTATCCTTTAGTGGGACGAGCGAAACAAAAAAAAAAAAAACGGAAAGAGGAAATTTGATTAAACCCCGTATAAAAAGCGGCAAAACTTACAAGGCAAAAATTATCCATATTGCAATAACGTATAAAAAATAACAAGAAAATTGAGATGGATTTTTCAAAAGTTGCTGAACGTCAGGTACGCCAAAACACTATTGTAGAAATTCGAGATGATTAAATTTTAGTCTGTGATAAACTGTGATTTCGAGAAAATAACTACTAAGCTAGTAGCCTTCGTAAGGTGCCTTTATTAAAAAAAAAATTACGTAGCACGACAATGAACATCTGATAAGGCCAATCGAAAAATGGAGTAACATTTATTGGACTGATGAATCGAGAGTATGTGAGAAGTCCTCCTAATACAGAGTATGCAACACAATTCACCCCAACAACTTAAAAACATGGTGGATCGAGTAAAATGATATTCTTATGTTTCTAATATGGCGGCATTAGTCTGATCCATTGAATTGAAACATCACCACGCATATACAATAAAATGCTATGCTACCATTTGAAGCTGACCCACTGCCATTTATACTAGGGGCGGGCACGGGAATGATTTTGGAACAATGGGCCAGACTTCTATCCAAAGCATAAGTACATTCTTTTACACACCAAATAGTCAATAGCTTCATTTTTATTGCCACATACTTTATATGTGAACCAATATCCAAAATCAAGTCTGATTGCTCAACCTCTGCTTGGCTCAGTATTAGAAGTTCCTTTGATATAATTGAAGAGTATAGATATTACGCGTTAAAAGTCTTTGATTCTTGAGCTTGTCGAGTTCCACCTAAAGCGAAGGTTTACTTAGATTCAGGCCGAATCTACTCAATATACAATCATATACATGTTAGACATATTAGGATATGATTATGGAATAACTGTAATTTTGAATACTTGTAATTAGGTAGATATAGACAGCTATCTATTTCTGTATATACATAGCAAACTTAAATTTGTATTTGAAACCTTGGTCTTTTGACCATTTCTACGTAAAATTGTTTTATTTACCCAGCGCGACAAAAAAACAAATTCATTGTAAACGGTATGAGTAATGCCTGAATTCACTTGCAGGCGCGCGGTTATTTATGGAAACTTTTTCGATATTTTACTTTATATTTCAAAAATTTTAGAGTATTTGCTTGTAATTCATGTTTTCTTTAAAATAAAACAAAATTATGCCTACGCAAACGCAGCTTTCTTTGTCACAAAAAGCTATTAACATTTCGTCGGCTGATTATAAAAAGTCTATTCGTAAAATAGCAGGTCAAATACATTTTAGCGAAAGCTCAGTGCGAGTTTTTTAAAATATCGTCCAAGAAGGAAGAGAAGGTAAGGGAGAAGGGAGAGCGGACGTGGTGAACTATTCGCATTGCATTATTCCTACTTTGAAGCATTCCCCCTATATAATAGTATAAGGATGAGGATCGAGAATGATCGAAGCCCTATTTTTTACGATAATTCTGCACCTTGTTTGTCTATCCGTCTGTTCGTGCAATCTGTAACTTGAGGAAACTTCGTATGCAGGTTTCTTAGTACAACAAAAATTACGAGTTAATGGGCGTAATAGAACCACTGCCACGCCCACATATCGCCATTAACCGTAAACTTATAAAGTGCCATGTCTATGCACTTACCAAGTTGTTCAATAAGTTTTGTCGTTCGATAAGAGAGGGCGTTGCTACTAACCCAAAATTCTTTTTATGTTTTGTTGGTACACTCTTCATATGAACTTATGTGAAGTTTCATTTCATTCTGTCATTGTCGCCGTGTCACAATATTTTTCACAATGGAAAAAATTGAATATCGTGCAGGGATAAAATTATTATTTTGGAAGGAGTAGCACCAAAAGAAATTCGCGAACGAATGTTAAAAGTGTATATAAACGTGGTCGTACAAGCCTTGAAGACGATCCACGTGAAGGACGCATCAACCAAAAGCCAAAATACAGGTTGTGGTTTTGGAAGATCGTCGATTGACTGAAAGAGATTTAGTAGAGGCTCTACACATCTCATTAGGCAGTGTGAGCCATATTTTAAGTAAAATTTTGGGTTTTAGAAAGCTATGTGCACAATGGTTGCCGCATTCGTTAGCAATGGAATAAAAACACATCTGAATGCGACTTTCTCAGCAATATTTTGAGCGTTTTAAAAAGGTTTAAGTGAATTTTGTTCCTCGATTCATCACTATCGATGAGACTTGGTTCTATCACCATGATCGTGAATCAAACCAAGAGGATATAGAGTGGTGTGAACCTGGTTGTTTGGCTTCGAAACGAGTACGTTTCCGAAAATCGACCATGAAGGTTATGGCATCAGGTTTTTTTGATTCAAAAGGAATTTAGTTTAAACTGGTAAAACAATTATGTTTGAATACTATTGCAACCTTTTGGACCAGTTGAATGAAAAAATTCGTGAAAAGAGATCCGGCTTTCAGAAAAAAAATTATTTTTCATCAAGATAATGCATCGTGTTACAAGAGCATTTTGACAATGGCTAAAATCCATGAATTAAAGTTCGAATTGTTGAAGCATCCACCGTATTCACCAGATTTGGCCTCCAGCGACTTCCATTTCTTTCCAGAACTCAAAAAATTTATACGTGGCAAGCGTTTTTCATCAAACGAGGAGGCTGTTGAAACGTATTTTACAGATCTTCCGGACTCTCACTTCAGGGATGGAATCCACAGATTGTAGGGTCGTTGGAGCAAGTGTAATAATGTTTAGGGAGATTATACTGAATATTAAAGTGTATTTTGAGTCACAAAATTGTGTTTTTATACCCTGAACAGGGTATATTAAGTTTGTCACACCCAGAAGAAAGCGTCGGAGACCCCATAGAGTACATATATAAATGATCAGTACGCTGAGCTGAGTCGATTTAGCCATGACCGTCTATCTGTCTGTCCGTCCGTCTGTCTGTATATATACGAACTAGTCCTTCAGTTTTCAAGATATCGTTTTGAAATTTCGCAAACGTCATTTTCTCTTCAAGAAGCTGCTCATTTGTCGAAACTGCCGATATCGGACCACTATAACATATAGCTGCGATACAAACTGAACGATTGGAATCCAGTTTTTGTATGGAAAACTTTCACATTTGACAAGATATATTCACGAAATTTGGTACAGATTATTTTCTTAAGCAACAATGTAATATCCGAAGAAATTGTTCAGATCGGTTAACTATAGCATATAGCTGCGATACAAACCGAACGATCGGAATCAAGGGTTTGTATGGAAAACTTTCGCATTTGACATTGTATCTTCACGAAATTAAACATGAATTACTGCTTAAGGTTATGATATAATCTCCGGAAAAATTGTTCAGATCGGGTTTCTATAGCAAATAGCTTCCATACAAACTGGACACAAGTTACTAAAAGAAATACACCTGTGAAGGGTACATTAGCTTCGGAGCAGCCGAAGTTAACGTTTTTTCCTCTTCTTATCGAACTGCAAAACTTATAACTGTAAATTGATACAGGGTATCGTAGTAGCAAGGCGCACTTGCAGGCAAAAAATTTTTGAAAAGTGGGCGTGTACTATAATTCGATCAGGAAAGAAAACAGGCCACCCATTCTTAGTGCAAGAAATGTCTTATGGAGATTTCTTTGACCTCAAATTACTCTCTAATGACATGGGTCCATTGAATATGCGAGAAATTAAACTCTCTCAAGTGAAAATCCTGAAGGTTCAACGAGAGTCACCCAACTCTGTGCTTTTCAAAACATCATACGCTGAGGAGAAGTTCAGAGAAGCCACCATAATCAAATTCAAGAAAAAACATAGCACACCGATTGATTTACAAAAAGCCTACCACTCCAAAATCGGAATTTCTAATAATAAAATACAAGATATCAACGAATTAATTAAAAAGAACTTGATTCCACGCTTTTATCAAGATTGTACGTGATTCAATCATATATGTATTTCCACTATTTACTAATTATTTCTACTATTTTTAAAAACTGAAAATGACCTTCATATAAAAATATGTTTTGATGCTATGAATTTTTGTATTTTTTTTTTTTAAACCCCCGAAAATAAAATGTCTAAATGTATACATTTCCCCCATTATTCATAAAAATAAATATAAAGCTCTTATAAATGGAAATTCGGTTGGAAATGTCATTTTAAAAAACTTTATAAACCATTTTTATTTAATTATGAATATGGGGGTTTGTATTTTATTTCTCAACGGTAATGACACATTTAGTTTATAATAGAGAAATTTCTATGTTTTTTTCAGAAACAATGACATAATTCAAAGCAGAAAAGTTTTTGTTCAAGAAAAAATTGGGAAATCATTAATTTCGGTCGAATTTCTTCTATAATGTATACTACACATGATATATCACCAGTTTGCATAGAAAATCTGCGATCTTAGCTTTTATTAAACCCACAAAAGAAAGCTGAAAACTAAAAATTGCTCTCCTGAAAAAATCCGTTTTTTGAGTTATGACACTATTGAAGTAAATGAGCGATATGGTGAAGCTACCATGGACAAAAGCAACGTTTATCGATGGTACCTAATGTTCTCAGAGGGTCGAGACGACAAGGGTCATACTGGGTTTGGTTGCGATTGTACGACGTAATATAGCTGGGGGTGATTACTTTGAAGGGAACAAAATAAATTTAGTAGTTATTCATGAATAATTAAACACTTTCTTAAAAAATACAAAATTAACGATACTTTTGTAATAAACCTCGTACAATGTACAATGTATACCTCTACCCAGTTATTATTACTTAAACAAATTTAAATACCACACAAAAATCTATACCTTTCTTGTACAAGTTTCGATTTTCAATTGATTAATGATCAATAATAGTCAACTGAAATGCATACATATAGTAGAATCGCGAAAAAGTTAACCAAAATGTCCCAAGAGTGTTTTACTATTCCGAATTATTAACTTTTCCAAAGGGTTTTCGATGTTGAAAAAAACTCGGAAATATATAATATTAGTGATACAATACGTTCAATTTATTTGCAGGACTAACTTTTACTCGTAACAAAACAAAAACTTATACCATGTTCAGACCAAAAATTTTAAAGGATTAGATTACATTTAAGCCCTTCACTAATCAGCCCGTTCTTACTGACGTTGGAAAGTTAAAAAAAAAAACTGTTTTTGCAATTCAAGAATTCACATCGCTTAATATTTATCAAAAGAAAACATTACCATATAGTATTTTGTAATAAAAGCCGTATTCTTTTAAATATTTTCCATATAATGGAAATAATGGACGCATTTTTTCATTTGGGAAGTCAATTTTCAGGTGAAATTAGAATCATTGCTTTAAAAAAAAAAATTTTTGTTTACATTTTTTCCCTTTGTAGTGTCTAAATCAGCTGTGATAATGTAATAGATTTCCAATGCTGACAAGTAGATGTAGTGATTTTGAACTGTCATTTTTGAATGGCGAAATCTTGATAAATTTATAAGATTAGTGAGATAAACTACTCAACAGCCGAAATCGTGTGATTAAGTATCGGTCTGAACATGGTATTAGATTTAGTTTACTTTTTCACTGTACATACACATGTACATATTAATTTATAAGGGCAGATTGATATAAACGTTCGAGACTTGTTTGTTTCTTTTCTTTCCTGACAATTTTCGTGAGCTTATTAATAGGATGTGATATCTGATTTGCATGATTATTGTTTTCATACCACTTTATCAAGGTATTGATGCATTCAACTGCTTTCGAAAAACTCACTTCCTACTGTTGCTTATTCTCTTTGATAACTGGTTCTTCAACTTCATTGTCAGACACTTCGAAATCTGCGTCATCTTCGTGTTTGTGTATGTTACAATGCAAAAATGGGCGAAATCGAATAACAACCTCGCCTACTTCCCACAAAACACAAATTTAAAATCCATCTGATTCTTTCATTTTATCGTATTAAAATCAAACACTAGTTAATAAATTGAAATAATCAGCGGGATTCTGTAACCAGTCTCTAGTCTCTATTTGAGACATTTTGAGACAAAGTATCAATTTGATACTAGTTACTATTCACTAAACAGTCTCTAGCGTTAGTCTCAAAATATTGAGACCTGGTAGTTAGCTGGTCACAAAACTAAAAAGAACTCTTGCTGCCATTTTCAATGTACTGAATAGAGATCATCATAGATATTAATCGATTGTCGTTTTTGTTACATTTTGTAAGCAATTCAAAAACGAAAAGGTTAAAAATAAATAAATTTTACATAAATTTCTTAAATATTATGAAGCAATGTCAACATATATTTTTCTGGCTATGTTATAGAAAAGTTAATATTTGTTATCGACATATTTATTATTATTCAAGTGTAAAAACATCTCTGAATAATGAAATGTAATAGATTTTGAGACTGTCACTTACAGAATAGCAAAATCGTCTCAAGTCTCAAAAATTGTCTCTAACTCAAAATCTCAAATTTAGAGACTTGATACTGTCTCACGTTACAGAATCGCACGGAATGTATAGCTTAGCAAAAAGTAGTGCCTTTTATATATGCCATCTCAAGTATAAAAATTGTCAAAACATTATGTTCGTATGTCAAAAATGGATTGAATCAGGTCAATAATTCTCTTAGTCCCCATATATCTAATAAATAATTTTTGAAATTTTGCTATATAACGGTAGCCGGCTTTGATCTTTGCAAGCTACCTGAGAATGAATCGTTCAGTTATATCCGAACTTAAACCCTTTAATACAAAGTCTTCCACTATGGTCTTTTCAAATAGCGATAGTATAACATTTACTGGAATTGAACTTATTCGTGAGATCCCTTTTCATCGTTGCATTTTCACAAAGACTAATAGTTCTAAGTTTATCTCTTATTGACAGAGCTGCAACTTTTTTATTTCTCAATATAAGTTGTATATATATACTTATATATATAAACAATGAACAGCAATAAACTCTTTTAAGTTGTTTCTGTGTTGATTGAATTGATGTGTGATTTTTAGATACATACATATGTACTTGTCGAAGTTTCATCTTTTGTCAGCATTAGTGCCGGCCCGCTCCTATAGCCAAATTAAGCAATTAAAAAATTAGAATTATCATTAACTTAGTGTGGATTGACAGATACGAGTATAAAGTAGATGCAACAGATTTATACAACGAAGATATTGGCTGTCTATACCTTCCTTCCTAAACCGGATCGATAGATATCGTTCCAAAGTTATTTAAGGCAATTGGGGAGTTACAAACTCTTCCTGTGTCGATAGCAAGCAGAGAGCGCAGTTTTTCTAAATTTAAACTTACGAGTATCAAAACCTAACTGCGCTCTACAATGTGTCAAGAAAGACTGGCAGCTTGGAAACATTATCAATTGAAAATGAAGTGGCACCAAAATATTTATATTATATCTCTAAAGACGTGCAGTATGGCATTTATCAAAAAAATTGCCACAAACAGAATATTGAATTGGGTAAAGGCGTCAATTAGCCGGTCAACGCAAACATTTAGATGAAAAGTGAAGCTTTGACATTTAAGTGTAATATTTTTCTGTACATAACTGTATATACCATGTACCCATTCATTTGAAAGAGATAATCTTCAAAATATAAGGCCAAAAAATGTTATTTCGAATGGTAATAATCATTTCCCATTAAAATTTAAGTTTCTGTATTTTTCTTTAAAAAAGTAGAGAATCCCGAAATGAATCACCCTTTATGTTAATTTCTATAAGTATGTTATTATGTATACCCGCTGGAAGATTGTCAATCGTGCGCTGGTCTTTGCACTCTTAATGAGAGTATTGACTCTCGTGTCGTATTAAAAATAAAAAAATAAAGGCATCAAATGTAGTTAATATTAAATGAGAGATTATACAACAAATGAAATCAGTTAAATATGCACTAACTACAAGACATTCTTTACTTATATATTTCTTGCAAAAAGTTGATGAACTACTTAAACTTACTTATATGAAAATGTAAGTATTAAACACAAAAACATACCATGTGTATTATATAGTTACTTTCGAGATTTTACCTTAACTCCAATTAAATAGTTCCATCTTACGGTTCCTGACGGTCAGACTACAAAATCAGTCACTCTATAATATGTTTTTTAGTATACTTAATGATTTCAATATCGGTAAGTGTATTAACTTATCTGTGAGGAGATTTAAAAACAGTGGAGATAGGCGTATTTAGCTTCACCGTGAAATGGCCCCACTAACGCGAGAGAAATTGACTATCGAGTAGCTCAATCTTGTAGTCGGCTTATTTACGAATTTTTATTTCAACCGATGCGGGTGTGTCCGTGGATTGGAAAAATAGCAGAGCTCCCAGATCTACATATACGGTATTTGGGGCTTGAAGAGAGGTGGTACTAGGGAAATTTTTTAAAGACGTGTGGAATATTTTCAGGTGTCTAAAAGTTTCCACTAAATTAAAGTTTTTGTGCTGATGTCGTATTCCTCTCACTTAGTTTTATTATAATTTTAAATGGTCATATACCGCTTTGTTATCCTTTAAAAGTCATTCAATTTTATCGTGCAATTCTCCGACAAGAAACTGTTTTTATCATAACAATTATCAATTACCAACGAATTAGTATTTAACTATTGCAATCTTATACAATGAACAGGGTATATTAAGTTTGTCATGAAATTTGAAAGACCCAGAAGAAAGTCTCGGAGGATGGAGTCATGTGTAGAAGTTCACGCAAGTGAGGAAAGTTCTCTGATCGCCATTCCCTTGGGAGTGGCCAGAAACGATTCTTTTACATATGGCTCAAGCAGCTTACGACTTCCGGTCTTTGACCAAGTATCCTCTGGGTAGCCAAGCACATCCGTTTGAACGCGAGCTGAGTGAGAAGGCGAAACATCCTCTGCATAGGATTATGCGCTTGGGACCCGCCACGTAAAAAACACTCCCAATGGAAGAACGACGACAGCCTCGGATGAGAGACCCCCCCTTTTGATGACGACCATTGCAAACGAAATGAGGACTACGAATTGAGGGCATACACCTGGAATGTCCGGTCCCTTAATTGGGAATGTGCCGCTGCCCAGCTGGTTGATGTCCTCGTTAGAGTGAAGGCTATTACCTCCGTCCAAGAAATACGATGGCCGGAACAAGGACAGAGACGAGTAGGTCCTTGTTGCATTTACTAAAGTGGCTTTATATGGCGCAAGTTTGGTGTGAGATTCGCGGTGGGAGAGAGACTCCGTCGCCGAGTACTATCACTCACTGCGGTGAATGAACGTCTAGCCACAATCCGCATCAAAGCGAGGTTCTTCAACATATCGCTGATTTGCGTCCACGCCCCGACGGAAGAAAAGGACGATGTGACCAAAGATGTCTTTTATGAGTGCTTGGAGCGCACTTATGAGGGCTGTCCCCGCCACAGTGTCAAAATCGTGCTTGGCGCCTTTAACGCCAGGCTATGGAAAGAAGGTGTCTTTGGCGCTATGGTCGGTGAATTCAGCCTTCACGAGGAAACATCCCCAAATGGGTTGAGGCTGATCGACTTCGCCGGGGCCCGAAATATGGTTATCTGTAGTACTAGATTCCAGCATAAGAACATTCATCAAGCTACCAGGCTGTCTCCGGATCGAAAGACCACAAAGCAGATCGATCATGTTGTGATAGACGGAAGACACGTCTCCAGTGTTTTAGATGTTCGTGCGCTTCGAGGTCCTAACATCGACTCGGACCACTATCTTGTTGCAGCCAAGACTCGCATGCGCCTCTGTGCAGCAAAAACACACGCCAACAAACACAAGGAAGGTTCGACGTCGAGAAGCTGCAATCACAACAGACAGCCGAACGATTTTCTACTCGGCTTGCACTCCTGCTCTCTGAGAGCACTCGTCAACAACTCGGTATAAGGGAACTGTGGGACGATATTTCAAACTCCTTACGTACAGCTGCAACCGAAACCATTGGTTTTCAGAAAGTACAAAAGAACAGCTGGTACGACGAGGATTGCCGTGTCGCAGCGGAGAGAAAACAGGCTGCCTACCTCGTAACGTTACGATCGACCACAACACGTGCGAAGAGGGAAGCGTAACGCATTTGTAGACAGAAAAAGAAAGAGGCCGAAATGCGTGAGTATGACGAGCTTGATAAGCTGGCCGACAGGGGTAATGCTCGAAAATTCTACGAAAAAATGCGGCGGCTTACAGAAGATTTCAAGACCGGAGCATACTCTTGTAGAACCCCCAAAGATGATCTAGTGACCGATGCACAGAGCATACTTAAATTATGGAGGAAACAATTCTCACACCTGCTGAAAGGCAGTGAACGCACACCGCCAGGAGAACGCGAACCCGATTCCCCGACGACGATGGAGCAGACGTTCCATTGCTCGACCATGAAGAGGTTAGAATAGCAATTGCCCGCCTGAAGAACAACAAAGCGGAAAGGGCTGACGGATTGCCGGCCGTGCTATTCAAACACGGCGGCGAAGAACTGATAAGGAGCATGCATCAGCTTCTTTGTAAAATATGGTCGGACGAAAGCATTCCCAACGATTGGAATTTACGTGTGCTATGCCCAATCCATAAAAAAGGAGACCCCATAATCTGCGCCAACTACCGATTAATTAGCCTCCTCAACATCGCATATAAGGTTCTGTCGAGCATATTGTGTGAAAGATTAAAGCCCACCGTCAACAAACTGATTGGACCTTATCAGTGTGGCTTTAGACCTTGTAAATCAACAACCGACCAGATATTCACCATGCGCTAAATCTTGGAAAAGACCCGTGAAAAGAGAATCGACAGCACGAAAAAGAGCTGCCTCTATGCCGCGATGTCTGAATTTGGTATCCCCGCAAAACTAATACGGCTGTGTAAACTGACGTTGAGCAACACTCAAAGCTCCGTCAGGATCGGGAAGGACCTCTCCGAGCCGTTCGATACCAAACGAGGTTTCAGACAAGGCGACTCCCTATCGTGCGACTTTTTCAACCTGCTTCTGGAGAAAATACTTCAAGCTACAGAACTAAATAGAGAAGGTACCATCTTCTATAAGAGTGTACAACTGCTGAAGTATGCCGATGATATTGATATCATCGGCCTCAACACCCGCACCGTTAGTTTTGATTTCTCCAGACTGGACAAGGAAGAAAACCAAATGGTTCTGGCAGTGAACGAGGGCAAAACGACATATCTCCTGTCATCAAGCAAACAGTCGACCCACTCGCGACTTGGCTCTCACGTCTCTTTTGACAGTCATAACTTTGAAGTTGTAGATACTTTCTTATATCTTGGAACCAGCCTAAAGACCACCATCAATATCAGCCTAGAAATCCAACGCAGGATTACTCTTGCCAACAGATGCTACTTCGGACTGAGTAGGCAATTGAGAAGCAAAGGCCTCTCTCGACAAATAAAAACCAAACTCTATAAGTCGCTCATAATTCCCGTCCTGCTATATGGTGCAGAGGCATGAACGATGACAACATCTGATGAGTCGAAGTTACGAGTTTTCGAGGGAAAGATTTTGCGAAAGATTTACGGTGCTTTGCGCATTGGCCACGGCGAATATCGCATTCGATGGAACGATGAGCTGTACGAGATATACGACGACATTGACATAGTTCAGCGAATTAAAAAACAGCGGCTACGCTGGCTAGGTCATGTTGTCCGAATGGACGAAAACACTCCAGCTCTGAAAGTATTCGACGCAGTACCCGCCGGGGGAAGCAGCAACGGGAATACCTCCACTCCGTTGGAAGGACCAAGTGGAGGAGGACCTGGCTTCGCTTGGAATATCCAATTGGCGCCACGTAGAGAAAAGAAGAAACGACTGGGGCGCGGTTGTTAACTCGGCTATAATCGCGTAAGCGGTGTCTACGCCAATTAAGAAGAAGAAAGTCTCGGAGACCCAATCAAATATGTATATGTATTAAAAGATCCATTTCTCCGACAACGGTACAATCGGCGAAAAAATGGTACTGAGGGTGGGCCATAAAAAATTTTAAATATAAAAAGTCAGTAAAAAAACTGCTTGATATTTTTCAAAGGTCTAACATTTATTTAAAAGGTTGTTTTATTAGCACTCACGGCTGAGTTTACAGTAGCTTATCCGATCTACCCGATTTTGGAGTACTTTCTCGATGGTTTTAGGCCTTATGGCATATGTTTCTGGATGGTTGGCGTAACATTTATCTTTAACAGTTCCCCACAGAAAATAGTCCAACGGAGTTAAATCGCAGCTTCTGGGAGGCCAATTCTCATCACCTCTTTTGCTGATTATGCGATTTTCGAAGATAGGGCGTAAAAGATTGAGTGTAGCGTTTGCTGTATGGCACGTTGCGCCGTCCTGTGCCCCAAATGCGACAATACTGCTTGTTAACGTAACCATCGAGGTGGAAATGAGCCTCGTCCTAAAAGATGATTTTTCGGTAAAACTGACCATCTTCGGTTTTTTTCAATATTTCCTAGTTTTCTTCAAGTGAATAGCGACCCATTTCGTAAATTTTAGAGTTTTTACTGAATGTCTGTTACTTTCCGAATGGTATTTGACGTTTCCAATGTCAAAATATAGATAATTAAAATTTAAAACGTTAGATGTCCCACCCTTTATATGACGAATCAAAATTATGATATATGAATAAATGTACTTGTGAAGGGTATTCTTCGACATAGTCAAATTTGCCATTTTTCTTTTTCAATATAAAATTTTGTTAAATCTGAAAGTATTTCCCTTCATTTGCACCTTCCAAATTGCGTGAGTTTGAAATGATCGGGTACACCCGAACTTAGTCCACATTTTTAATCTATCTTTATTTATTCCTTCCTCTTTTATACAGCATATCAAAAAGCAATAAATCTTAAGTATATTTCATACTAAACAAGCTCAAAGCCAAGGTCAATTGAGTATATTTGGTAATAAGTTGAATTTTCAGTACGAATGTTAGTTGCACAGTCACACCTCACAGATGAATACAATACATCCAAATCGGTTTTATGACCGCGTTGTACAACAGCACTTTGTTGTCAATTTTTCTTTACATAATTTGCTGTTCTTATTTTCATACTAAAAAAACTCGGCAACTCTGCTTCTTAAAAGAGTGAGTGCTAAAAAAATTAATTAATTTTGGTGAAAAAGGGCAGAAAATTAACAAAATCTGCTTATCAATCCGGAGAATACAAAACGCGGTATTCAGGTCTATTAGACTGCAGAACCAGCAACCTACAACCACTGATTTTAGTTTGGATTGGAAGGTTCGTCATTTTGCCGATATCACTTTTCATTGTACACAGAGGAGAAAACCTCAGCTGTTTCGGAGACTTTTTTGGCGCCACAAAAATTTACTTATATTACCTTATACCATGCTCAGACCGAAAATTTAAAAGATTAGATTACATTTAAGCATTTCATAACCCAACAGTGTTCTCACTGCCGTTAGAAAGATCAAAACACCGCTGTTATTGTCATTCAAGAGTTCACATCATTTAATATTTATCAAAAGAAAAGATTGTCATATAGTATTTTTTTAATATTTTCCGTATAATAGAAATAATGGATGCATTTTTTCATTTGTTAAGTCGATTTTCAGGTAAAATTAGATTCATTGCTTTAAAAAAAATTTGCTTGTTTACATTTTTTTCCCTTTGTAGTGTCTAAATCAGCTGTGATAATGTAACAGATTTCCAGTGCTGACAAGTAGATTGCGCAAAATCATTTCAATGAAGTGATTTGGAACTGTCATTTTTGTATGGTGAAATCTTAATACATTTTTAAGATTAGTGGGATAATCCATTCAACAGCCGAAATCGTTTGATTAAGTGTCGGTCTGAACATGGTATTAGCCTAAAAGTATTACCTTAGCCTAAAAGTATACCAAAAATTTAGTTCAATAATTATTCCTAAGGCAACGGAGTTATAGGGCTGCCAAGTATTGTTTATTTCATATTTATGTCTTTAATTGTTTATATGAATATAATTATAAGCAACTTTTAAAACCAATTATGGCAATTATCTAGACACCACCTCCAGAAGGGGGTAAATTAAATAAAACTGCCAAAAAAGATGCCACAATCGAAGAACTAACAAAAAAGCTAGAGGAATTGGAAGAAATGTATAAAAAACTCTCACTCGAAGTAAATACTTTAAAAGCCGAAAACATAAAGCTTAAGTCCACTGATGTGAAGAAAATCCAGAATTTGGAAAATAAAGTCGAATTCTCAACGAATGAGGAAGAATTAGCTAGAGAAACGGATTCTAAAAAAAATACCAGCTAAAAAACGAAAAGCGGAGTATTCTCCTGATCTTCAGGAAAAGGCAAATAACGCCATATCAAAACCGATGCATATCGAAAGCACTTTCGTGTAGAAATATATCTTGGTATAGCTTTGAGAATAAGCAAACGCGGCCAATTAGAGTTATTGTAAAAAATTTGCACAACTCTTATGATGATTACAGAAAATACGAGTTAACAGAATTGGACACAAAAAAAATGATGGTCTAGCCCAAAAAGTTGAAGGTTCTGTAGACTTTAGAACAAAAAACAATGAACATCAACAACAAGAAGATCACAAAATTACAGCTAAAACATAAAAAAAAATTAGTTTTGCTCATGTTCTAAAAGCAAATAATAATGATAAAATATCCAATACCAGCATTTTATCACAGATATTACAGAAACTCAGTAAACAAGAGGAATTCAACACTTCCTTACAAAATCGCTTATGCAAGCTTGAAAAATATCTTTTTAATACCAAAGATGTCTAAATCTATAAAAATTCTTCTATGGAACTCAAATGAATTAATCAATCATAAGAATGAAATCGAAATTGTACTGAAATCGGAAAATGTTGGCGTATGTATGATATCGGAGACACATTTTACGTCACAAACCTATTTTAAAACTAAAAACTACGAAACTTACCATACAATACATTCTAGCAATTGCGCTCGTGGCGGAAGCGCAATACTAATTAAAAATACGATTAAACATTTTGAGGAAGAAACACTTTCAACTGATAAGTTTCAAGCTACAACAGTGACTATTTACGTAGTTAAAAGTCCTCCAAGGCATCAAATCCAATTTGAAGAGTACCAACACTTAATAAACAGACACAGGTATGGATTCATAATGGGTGGAGATTTCAACGCAAAGAACACGCACTGGGGTTCAAGGCTTACGACTACAAAGGGGAGAGAACTCTATAAAGCACTGCAGTTAACCGGAAGCTACGCACTCTCGACGAACTTACCATCATATTGACCATCAGATAATCAAAAGATTCCAGACCTGATAGATTTTTTCATTGTCGGCAAAATATCCCAAAACTACTTTTCGATCAATCTATTTAAGTTATAGTGAAACCGTCATCTTTAAAGGCAAAGCAGGGGCCTTGTATAATAAACGCACAGATTGGGAATATTTTAGAACGATCATGAAATATTACGAAAGTAAATATGACTCTATATTAAATACAGCCCAGTTGGAATCTGAAATTTTACACTTTACAACAAGTATGCAGCACGCAGCTTGGAAAAGTACACCGGAATTAAAGAAAATTGCTGTAAACTCTCAATATCTTATATCAGGGAAACAAATAAATTGGAGAGAAAATTACGACGTAAGTGGCATCAAACTCGTTGCCGAGGCGATAAATCTATTTTAAATAAAGTCTCTAAAGATCATAATCGGAAAATTAGGAGGCTTAAAAATTAACGTTTCACAAAATATCTTCAGTCCCTAAGCAATGGAAAAAATTCCGACTACTCTCTTTGGAAAAACTGTAAAAGACTACAAACACAAAAAACTCAAGATTCAAAAAAAAAGCAGAAGTATTTTCAGATTATTTAGCCAAAATATTCTCCCCATATGAAACACACGTAGATTATCCTACTGCTTCTAGTCAAGAAGGAGAAGAAATCTTAAGTTGCACAAGTAGTGAGCTAAGTGAGAAAATCAAAAACACAAGAAATCCCCCGGTTACGACCTGATTAATGCCGAGATCCTAAAAAAGCTTCCTCAAATAAGTATAGCAAAAATTACCAACATCATTAAAGCGGCTTTTCATTTTAAATACGTGCCAACTTATTGGAAAATTGCTGAAATTATCATGATTCCAAAGCCACGAAAACCAGGATATGATGTATTTTCTTACAGGCCCATATCACTTCTACCGATAATATCAAAGCATTTCGAGAAAATTCTCATAAAACGTATCAGTAAAATCATTGAACGAAAAACATAATTCCAGCACATCAGTTTGGGTTTCGAGCCAACCATCCAATTTGAGGAAATAAAATTCTGTTCTGCCGTGTTTTTGTATGTTGCAAAAGCGTTCGATAAAGTTTGTCACAAAGGACTGCTTTCGAAACTGAAACTGATTTTACCGAAACAGCATTATGACATCATAAAATCGTATTTATCTGATCGCTACTTTCACGTTAAACGAGGAGATAAATATTCTATTCTCAGGGAAATAAAAGCAGGAGTTCCACAAGTTAGTGTGTTGGACCCTCTTCTATATATTCTATTCACTCACGACCTGCCAGTAGACTGCAATTATACAACAGCCACATTTGCAGATGATACCGCGTTGCTTGCTGTTGTTAGTAGTGAACATGAGTCCACTACTATTCTCCAAAAAGCTGTAAATAAAGTCGTACAATGGGCAAAGAAATGGCAGATAAAGCTGAATGAAGCTAAGTCTGTACAAGATACAGCACCCACCAATTTTCATAGACGGTGCACGAATATCTTACTTTAATTCCGCTAAATACTTAGGAATGACGCTAGACACTAAAAGCAGGAACAGTCAAAAACGCAGAATCGTGGCCCGAGTCAGCTGGCACGACCTATCTTATGGGCGCGCAATGTAACTGCACAGTGAAAAACGCTACTCCCTTCTCTCTTTGACGTGGGATGACGTGAGAATTCACGACATTTGGATTTTGCCGCATATAACGTGGCAGCTGATTGCTCTCTCACAACGCAGGGTTGCCAATATCGATATACTGCAGTAATTATCAACTTTTATAATTCAATCTGTTCAATATGTTTGAAATTTTCTTAAAATAACTCAAAATCAGAGTCGAATGCTATTATTTATAAGTATATAAACTATTTTTAATAGTTTGTTTTCAGTTTTGATATTTTATATTGTTAAAAATTGTAATTGAAAACATAGATGTGTACAAAACTACATATGCTTATTGAGCAATGGCAACATTGTTCATATGAAAACAAATAAAGATGGATTATTTCTGCGTTTTTCCTACGTTCTCCACTGTGCACACATTTTGCCTATAAGGAAGGAAAAGGAAGGAAGGGAGTAGCGTTTTTGACTGTTTCTGCTATAAGCTACGGTGGAAAGTTCACGTACAAAACAAACGTAAGGAGCTGGACATCCGGCTCAAAAATTATAATTGGTTAATCGGTAACAAATCAGTGTTATCCATCGAAAATAAACTACTTACTTACAAATACTTACAAATACTCCGACCGATATGGAGCTATGGTGCACAACTCTGGGGATGTACTAACGCAAACAATAAGAAAGTCATCCAACAATTCCAAAACAAAGTACTATGTCTAATTGTCAAAGCGCCTTGGTGTTGTAGATGTGCTGATATAGAGCGTGATGTAGGCGTAAACTTGTAAAAATTGCAACAGCACATAGTGCAAGATTGCTACAGCATTGTAACGAAGAAGTAGCAATGTTAACTTCTAGAGATGGACTCAAACGCCTCAAACCCAGCGATCTTTCAAATTAGCCAATACTCTCATAGTAGTTTTGTAATTATATGTTTAAGTCATATTCAAGTTGCTTGTTAGTCCTTTCTTTTATTTGAACTAGTTGAAATGTTTAAACAAAATAAAAAAAAATCATACTAGTTATTTTGCTTGATATGTCTTTTTACCACGTCTACATATCTATTCTACATATCTAAGTGTGTGTTAAGATAATTTACATATGTTTGAGCTACTAAGATGCTATTCAATTTAATCAGCTGACACACTCTTCGTCTTATTCTCTCTGATCGAACATACGTTTATATGTACGTAATACTCGTATTATATATGTACTGCAGTAAATCAACTTTAATCGGTCGTTCATCTGATATGAAATGTTTTATTCAATTCGAAAGGGAGTAAACTTTTAATTTTATACTATAAAAGACCTCTATGGCACACTTAATTGAATACCTTTCCGCATTCGTTAGTAAAATTATTGCCAGGGGTTTTGGTATTATATTATTTTCATGGAGGAAAAGAGACATCATTGATTCATCAACTGTTTTAGATAGACAGATCAAGACTGCCTAGACTATTTAGCTCTGGTATCGAATTATGATTAGACTGCTTTAGGTGTCTGACCACAGCGGTATTGCAGAAACCTGCCAAACGTATGAGCGGTCCCAAGGTCTTTCTGGACCTGCGTAAATTGTAGGAGATTTCTTCGCCCTCAGCAAAGTTCATCTGTCAATGGTTGCAAGAGTCCTATCTGGACACTGTCCTGTGTAGCTACTGATAATTTTTTTTTTTATTTTAACCGGTTCGTTCTATGGAATGTTAGACCGACTTAGCTTTATTCGTACTGGAGAAGGATCATAAAATATGTTTTATATATCAGTACATGTTTCGACAGTAACACCCGATATATCAAAATTCCAAGGCACCAATGACCTCAAAATGTTAAAAAAATGTGCGTGGCATCGCCCTTAAAAAATATTAATATACATATCTCACAAACTAATAGAGCTGTATCAACCGAATTCGTCCAGGACAAACCTTTTTGCCTCCTCCTGCTACAAAGACAAATGACTGAAATGAAATAAACTACCCCAAATTAACTAAATTCGTCAGAAGCATTAAATTTTATAACTTAGATTCTACCATATGGTAACTATGTATGCGTGTGAAATCCCATTTCTCTGGACGTATTAGACCAATTTCAACCAAATTCGATATATGACATTATCCCATTTAAAAATAGGAGAAATATCGATTTTTTTACATTATTGCATACAAATCAAACGGCAATTAAGTTATCGGGATAAAACTTTGCGCAAATAGTTCTTTAAGATATGTCATTGTATGCCTAAAAGTTGTTAAAACTGAACCATCAGATACCGAATATGTGGTTCTCAAAGCCTCTTGCTGATTAAACTATCGGTAAACCTCTCTAATATTTTATTGAATATATAGTGTGCACTTGGGTGAGTGAGTTTATACCACATACATAATATCTCATTTAAGTTAACTAGGTTGACTTCAATATACAAATCACGAATATGAAGCAAAATATATATATATATAATATATATACATACATACATACGTATAAGAAAGTAAGGATTTTTTCTAGGATTAGGACGACAAGGCGAGTTGAAATGCGCACGACTGTCTGTCCATTATTCCAACTGTCCGTTTGTCTGTGCAACATGTATCTTGAAAAAAAATTTGAGTGTTCGTCATGAAACTATTACCATATTTCCTTGTCAAATCGAGATGACGTTCTTACAGATGGGCTTAATTCGACCACTGCCATACACACACAAAGCCATTTCATTTGAAGATCTATTACTAAGTAGTAGATTAAGATACAAAAAAATAGAAGGTATATATAACAGTGGCAATGTGGGCAGACAAATTTTTAAAACGTGGCCGGCGAAAGTTTAATGAGCATATATTTCAAACTAAACAAAACAATGTTAACCAAATTTGCTGAAATGACCACTTCATTATGCATTGTAAAAATCTGATGATAATGACGCCCACTCCCAATAAAACCATTATATAATGTTAAAATAATTAAGTTAGAAACAGTTAATTTTATTCCCGAAATGGTACGGGAGACCTTTATAGCAGTCGGTATCAAATTTGGATATGTTTGTTAATATCTTACAAGCTTCTCGATATCGATCCAATTAATTAGTTTAGAACTTTTTGACTTAATACTTGGTTACTGAAAATTGCTGGTCGAGTTTGGAAGATAAATTGATGCAGATTTTACTATTTTTGCTCAGCGTTAAACTTTGTACATGTAGATTGAGACGGAGTGTTACTCATCGAATCAACTTTTATAACATTCCCACTTTACTTTAAAAGCTTATGCTGGCATACAATTCTCCATTTAAAGTGCAATATGTCCCAACACCATTTTTCGGAAGTGCACGATATGTTGATTTGTATTTTGGGTGACGATATTTAGAAGTCTGCTATTACTATATTTAATAGTTTGAATTCTATCAATGGAGTTCTTTTACGTTTTTAATTTTGGGCCGTTTTTAATAGCCAAATTTATCATTATATTTCCTTTGAATAGATTTTAGATTAACCAAAATGCAGATATTGTTGGAGTTGAATTTTAAACAACGCAACTCCACCCGTCTGGTCATACTTATTTTTGGATTATTGGCATTCATAGTATTTAAAGACAGTACTAAGGGATGCCTGTTTTTGGGCGCTGCATGGGCTTTAATGTTTAGGAACCCGACTTATGTGTACGCTTTTGGGAATACGATTAAGCGTGATATTATGTAAGTTCATTTTTTTTTGGAACAAAATGCTATTTTTAGCTGCTTAATTTGAATAATTTCAGAGCTGGATATCGTTTTCTTAGAATGAACCTCTTTATTATGCTCATGGAACGAAAACAATGGACAATAGCGCGCATATTTCAAGAACGTGTGAAGAAGCAACCGAAAAAGCCATGCTTTATAATGGACAATCGGTCGCTTAGTTTTCAGTGGATAGAGAACTATACAAACAAAGTAGGTGCATATTTCAAAGCACAAGGCTTGAAACATGGTGATTGTGTAGCTTTAATCATGGAGTCCAGGCCCGAGTATGTATGCTTGTGGCTTGGTCTATCCAAGATCGGTGTCGTAACAGCTTTAATTAATTCGAATCTACGACGCGATACCCTACTTCATTCCATCAAAGTGGCAAAAGCCAACATAATAATTGTTGGTACAGAGCTCAGCAAGGCTTTGGAAGAAATTTACGATGAGGTGGATATCAAAACCTTGCCGATTTACCAATTTAGCGATGAAGAACAACGGGATAATGATAATTTTAAGCTTTTTAAAGGTTAGCGTGTATATTTTTGCTTTGTGGAATCTACAGAATAACATGATTATATAACAGGTGCTGTTGATCTCACCGCCGCCCTAGAGCTACAGCCAATAGAGGATCTAAGCGCGGACATTGCGGCTTGCAGTACAAAGGACAAATTATTATTCGTCTACACTTCTGGCACTACGGGATTACCAAAGGCTGCTGTAATAAATAACTTAAGGTAAATTGAATCATTATATCTCACTACCGAACAAACTTGATGCCTGAATGTTTTTAGATACTTATTTATGGCTAGCGGAATCCACCACATGTTGTCTCTTAACGCCGGCGATATTATTTATACGGCGTTACCACTGTATCACACGGCTGGAGGTATAGTCGGTGTGGGAAATGCGCTGATTCATGGTTGTACCATTGTAATGCGAAAAAAGTTTTCAGCGTCAAATTTCTGGAAGGATTGCATCAAATACAACTGTACTGTAGCCCAATATATTGGCGAATTATGTCGCTATCTGTTATCCACATCACCAAAGCCAGAAGATACACAACACCGACTACGCTTGATGTACGGCAACGGGTTGCGTCCACAAATTTGGTCGCAATTCGTATCAAGATTTAATATCCCGAATATTGGAGAGGTCTACGGCTCAACAGAGGGAAATTCCAATCTCGGTATTTTTTATTACTTTAATATTTTATGCACTTAATAAAAGCATTACCACTTTCAGCCAATGTCACCAATCAAGTGGGTGCTGTGGGTTTCGTACCATTAATTGCGCGTTACTTTTTTCCAGTGCAAATCATTAAATGTGACGAAGAAACTGGCGAACCCATTCGCAATGCGAATGGGTATTGCCAAAGATGTTCACCGGGAGAGACAGGTTTGCTCGTAGGTAAAGTGAATCCTAAACGAGCGGTAACTGCATTCAATGGGTATGCCGACAAAGAAGCATCCGAAAAGAAGTTGCTGCGAAATGTTTTCAGATCAGGAGATATCTTCTTCAATTCTGGCGATATGGTGGTTGTGGACATACTCGGTTATTTCTACTTCAAAGATCGCACTGGTGATACATTCCGTTGGCGTGGCGAAAATGTCGCCACACAAGAAGTGGAAGCGAATATTACGAACGTGATTGGTCTAAAAGATTGTGTTGTGTATGGGGTGGATGTAAGTTTCGCTGTGATGCTGATTTGATTATTGTCTTAATATTTTTACAACTCTTTAAAGATTCCCTACGTAGAAGGCAAAGCTGGTATGGCAGCTATAGTTGATCCCGATCGCAAAGTGGACATGCAACATCTATCAGCTGGCGTTCGGGGAAGTTTGCCAGCATATGCGCGGCCGCTTTTTATTAGATTAATGAACGATATACCACGCACCGCTACTTTTAAACTGAAAAAAATAGAGCTTTCCAGAGAAGCATTCGATATTCGTCAAATCACAGATCCAATATATTACTTAAACAAAGATGGCATATATCGTTTCTTGTCTGAGGAACAGTTTGAAGATATTTTGCAGGGCAAAGCCGGTCTGTAACATGACAAAACAGAAGCGATTAATCTATCCATATTATTGTATATACATATAATAGTATACATTCATATTTATATTTAAAGTGAATGAAATAGCTTTGTTGAACAATTCAGCGCGTGATGCAAGTAGAACCTTTAAATGTACATATGTATACTGTATTTTTAGATAATTCCATGACTTAGGCTGTTCTCTTCTTTAAGGGGTTTTTCTAGTCTAGAAATCAAATTTTGGGCAGTTTTTGAATTTTATTTAAAAAAAACCAAAAAATATTTTTACTATCCCTTTTTTTATGGTGTTTTATTGATATCTTAAGAATACAGAAAAAAAAATTTTACAAAAAAATATTAAAAAATTAAAATAATAAGAGGGGGGAGAGACAGGCGTAAAAAAATCGCCGCATACGGTGACATTGATCCTGACTTTCCTGGTGGTCTGAAAAAAAGATCATAAGAAATTCTTAATCAGTAAGGATGCTGTTATAGTCCCTACCTCAGGGAACACGAAAAATGTTTTGAAAAATGGCGACTGCCTGAAAATAAAAATCATTTTTTACGTTTTTTTTGCAATTCTTGAATTTTTTTTAAATATTAAAAACAAAAATTTTTACACGATGCTGGTGGGAACGATAAAGGATTATATAAAGAAGAACTTGAGATAATGCCGGTACCGTGTGGAAAAAAGTAGTTTCGAGAAAAACGGGTTTAAAAAAGTGAGTCAAATTTCAGGCAATCTAAGTCATTTCATAGTGCGCTAGGTACTGCGTCACTAAAGTAACTATAGCTCTTAAAATAATTTTAATTTTTAAAAATCCTTTTTAGGATATGTTCTTAAGGGTCTAAACTTTAAATATATGAAAAAACCGAATTTTTCAAAATTCTGGAGTAGAATTCCCCCTTAACACAATAATATTTTAGGATCTTTAAATAAATCTTTTGAAATTACTTCGACGAATTATGAACAAATACGTTCATTTTAGGTGGTCTGCTTGATATTACATACAGCATAAGGGAGATTATCTTTCTCTTAGAAGAAGCTTGTAAATTTGTTATGCAATAGCTGCAAAATAATTCCAACCCTATGGCAGTTGTATATTACATATAGACACGCATATACTTTTCGCTGGTATTTATGTTTCTGCAATGTGGTGTTTTCGTACTCTTAGATACTTTGGTCATAGGAGTTTTGCACTTCATATAATCGTGCGTTGTTACAAGAGCAAGAGAATCTTCCCTTTTATGCGGTTAGGTAGAGTTTCATTTTCGCTCCATTGCTATTCATTACTCAAAACGGTTGGTTTTTATTTAAGAATGCAATGTTATAAAATTAAAATGTATTAATGTCAATTTCCTCTTTGAAGTCGTCATGTGCATGATAATTGGCTGCGAATAATTTTATAAAGTTACTTTCAAATTAATTTTACCAATTTAAGTGCAAGTTTACAATACAATAATAATATGAAACCTAAAAAAAGTTTGACACAATTAATATTTATCATTCACCACTAAAGACCTCTAACATATCGTGATATAATATATACATGTGCATACATACATTAAATATATGAATAAAAATTTGATACTTTAATACCAATTTATTAAAAGCTTAAGTTAATAATTGTAATCCAGGAATCCGGGATATTAAAAAGATTAAATATCGACTTAGTCGTGAACTATGTATGCATATATAGTCCCAAGTGGTCAAAATCATTTCTTGTCTGTTTTAACGGGATCAGTAGTGTTATATCCATTACTAATATTTGCTTGAAACGAATATAACATGTCATCGCAAAAGTATAATAACGGTTTTCATTGGATAACATAGCTCTACATATCTCTTCTTCTTCTTGATTGGCATAGACACCGCTTACGCGATTATAGCCGCGTTAACAACAGCACGCCAGTCGTTTCTTCTTTTCGCTACGTGGCGCCAATTGGATATTCCAAGCGAAGCCGGGTTCTTCTCCACTTGGTCCTTCCAACGGAGTGGAGGTCTTCCTCTTCCGCTGCTTCCCCCGGCGGGTACTGCGTCGAATACTTTCAGAGCTGGAATTTTTGTTTGTCGAAAGAGGCCTTTGCTTCTCAATTGCCTACTCAGTCCGAAGTAGCATCTGTTGGCAAGAGTAATCCTGCGTTGGATTTCCAGGCTGACATTGTTGGTGGTATTAATACTGGTTCCAAGATATAAGAAAGTATCTACAACTTCAAAGTTATGACTGTCAAAAGAGACGTGAGAGCCAATTCGCGAATGGGACGACTGTTTGCTTGATTACAGGGGATATTTCCTCTTGCCCTCGTTCACTGCCGGACCCATTTGTTTTTCTTCCTTGTCCAGTCTGGAGAAAGCAGAACTAACGGCGCGGGTGTTGAGGACGATGATATCAATATCATCGGCATACGCCAGCATGTGCACACTCTTATAGAAGATGGTACCTTCTCTATTTAGTTCTGTAGCTCGAAGTATTTTCTCCAGAAGCAGGTTGAAAAAGTCGCACGATAGGGAATCGCCTTGTCTGAAACCACGTTCGGTATCGAACGGCTCAGAGAGCTCCTTCCCGATTCTGATGGAGCTTTTGGTATTGCTCAACGTCAGCTTACACAGTCATATAAGTTTTGCGGGGATACCAAATTCAGACATCGCGGCATAAAGGCAGCTCCTTTTCGTGCTGTCGAAAGCAGATTTGAAATCGACGAAGAGGTGGTGTGTGTCGATTCTCCTTTCACAGATCTTTTCTAAGATTTGGCGCATGGTAAATATCTGTTCGGCTGTTGATTTGCCAGGTCTAAGGCCACACTGATAAGGTCCAATCAGTTTGTTGATGGTGGCCTTTAATCTTTCATACAATACGCTCTATAGAACCTTATATGCGATTTTGAGGAGGCTTATCCCACGGTAGTTGGTGCAGATTGTGAGGTCTCCTTTTTTATGGATTGGGCATAGCACACTTAAATTCCAATCGTTGGGCATGATTTCGTCCGACCATATTTTACAAAGAAGCTGATGCATGCTCCTTATCAGTTCTTCGCCGCCGTGTTTGAATAGCACGACCGGCAATCTGTCAGCCCTTGCCGCTTTGTTGTTCTTCAGGCGGGCAATTGCTATTCGAATCTCTTCATGGTCGGGCAATGGAACGTCTGCTCCATCGTCGTCGATTGGGGAATCTGGTTCGCCTTCTCCTGGCGTTGTGCGTTCACTGCCTTTCAGCAGGCTGGAGAAGTATTCCCTCCATAATTTAAGTATGCTCTGGGCATCGGTGACTAAATCACCTTTGGGGGTTCTACAAGAGTATGCCCCGGTCTTGAAATCTTCTGTAAGCCACCGCATTTTTTCGTAGAATTTTAGCATTACCCCTGTCGACCAGCTTATCAAGCTCTTCATATTCACGCATTTCGGCCTCTTTCTTTTTCTGTCTGCAAATGCGTATCGCTTCCTTCTTCTACTCTCGGTATCTATCCCATCCCGCACGTGTTGTGGTCGATCATAACGTTACGAGGTAGGCAGCCTGTTTTCTCTCCACTGTGACACGGCATTCCTCGTCGTACCAGCTGTTCTTTTGTGCTTTCCGAAAACCAATGATTTCGGTTGCAGCTGTACTTAAGGAGTTTGAAATGCCGTCGGTTGTTGACGAATGCTTTCAGAGAGCAGGGGTGCAAGCCGAGTAGAAAATCGGTCGGCTGTCTGTTGTGATTGCAGCTTCTCGACGTCGAACCTTCCTTGCGTTTGGTGGCTTGCGTTTTTTGCTGCACAGAGGCGGGTGCGAATCTTGGCTGCAACAAGATAGTGGTTCGAGTCGATGTTAGGACCTCGGAGAGCACGCACATCTAACACACTGGAGACGTGTCTTCCGTCTATCACAACATGATCGATCTGGTTGGTGGTTTTTCGATCGGGAGACAGGCTGCAACAACATAGTGGTTCGATTCGATGTTAGGACCTCGGAGAGCACACATATCTAACACACTGGAGACGTGTCTTCCGTCTATACAACATGATCGATCTGCTTGGTGGTTTTTCGATCCGGAGACAGCCTGGTAGCTTGATGAATCTTCTTATGCTGGAATCCAGTACTACAGATAACCATATTTAGGGCCCCGGCGAAGTCGATCAGCCGCAACCCAATTGGGGATGTTTCGTCGTGGAGGCTAAATTTACTGACCGTAATGCCAAAGATACCTTCTTTGCCCACCCTGACATTAAAGTCGCCAAACACGATTTTGACATTGAGGCGGGGGTATCTCTCATACGTGCGCTCCAAGCACTCATAAATGCATCTTTGGTCACATCGTCCTTCTCTTCCGTCGGGGCGTGGGCGCAAATCAGCGATATGTTGAAGAACCTCACCTTGATGCAGATTGTGGCTAGACGTTAATTCACCGCAGTGAATGATAGTACTCGGCGACGGAGTCTCTCTCCCACCACAAATCCCACACCAAACTTGCGCTGCTTTATATGGCCACTGTAGTAAATGCCACAAGGACCTACTCGTATCTATCCTTGTCTCGTCCATCGCATTTCTTGGACGGGGGTGATGTCAGCCTTTATTTTGACGAGGACATCAACCAGCTGGATAGCAGTACCTTCCCAATTAAGGGACCAAGTGCATTTCGTCAAATCATAGTCCTTAATTCGTTTACCATGGTCAAATCATCAAAAGGGGGGTCTCTCATTCGAGGCTGTTGTTGTTTTTCATTGGGGGTGTTTTTTTTACATGGCGGGTCCCGAACCCAGCGCACAACCCTATTCAGGGGATGTTTCGCCTTCTCACTTTAGCCCGCCTTCAAATTGGTGTTCTTAGGCTACCCAGAGTATACTTGGACAAAGATCGGAAGTCGTGAGCTGCTTGAGTCATATGTAAAAGAATCATTTCTGGCCACTCCCAAGTGAGTGGCGATCAGAGAACTTTCCTCACTTGCGTGAACTTCTACACATGACTCCATCCTCAGCTCTACATATAGTTTTTTAGATTTCTTAGCAAATTTTGATGTTTTCAAGTGACCATATTACGAATTTATTCATGAAAGTATTGGATGTGCTCTTATTTTTTAGTTATTTGCTTAAATTAATACTTTCGGCCATGATTAGGGTTCTTCCTTGTGTTCCTTTTCCCCGCATAGAAAACCCGTGATCTCTATTATCAGGATCCTTACCAAAAATATCCGAAAAATTTTGCGGATAATTTGAAAGTTTAGTAGAAATCACACATAAGGATATTTTAACGGAATAAAAATCCTCCCATTGTGTTTCAAAAGTAGCTTGCACGCACTCAAAAAAAAAATAAGTCAGCAACTTACAAAAAATCGGCACAATTTCGCAATGGAAGTTAAAAAGTATGATAAAGCATCTATGTAAAAGTTATTTACTCAAAATTACGAATGGCTGTTTTGAAAATTTAAGCTTAATAAAGCTTTTTTAGTCGAAATGCTTACATTTTAAAATAAAGTTTAAAGCACTATATAGGATAATTTAAGAAACTATAGTGAGACACAGAGAGAGCTGGTCCATTAGGGACAGATTATTGCTCATCCTTAAAAAGATATTGTTAACCGGAAAATTATAAAGCGAAACTTAATAAAAGGGGTTTAATAGGACAATTCTGTAAGCAGTCTCTAGTCACTAATTGAAAATTATAAAGGGAATGTTTATAAAAGCGGTTTAATAACACAATTCTGTAAGCAGTCTCTAGTCACTAATGGAGACATTTTGAGGTAAAGTTTAAATTTGTGACTAGTTACCATTCACAACACGGTCTCTAGTCTTTGGTCACAAAATATTGTCTCAAATTTGTGACCTGATAGGTGGCAGGTCACAAAACTTTAAGGAACTGTTGTTTGCCATTTTGAATATACTGAATAGAGATCATTATAGATATAAATCGATTGTCTTTTTTTATATTTTGTAAGCAACTCAAACACGAAAAAGATAAGAATAAATCAATTTCACATAAATTTGGTAAATATTGTGAAATAAAGTCAAGATATATTTTTATTTTTGGTAAATGTTCAGGAGAGCGGCTTTTCCGAAAACGTGCACCAATTTTCACGGGAAATGTCTTAAAAAATTCGTTTTAAATTCCGATTCACGAATATGTATGGCGCGTTATCTAATTTTATGTTTTTTTGCAATAAAAACAATAAAAAATATTACTATTTTGCACAATATTTACGCCATAAATGGCATCACTGTTCGAAATTCAATTGAGAACTAGTGATACAAACAGTGATTGGGTTCGAAATATCGATACTCTCGATATCCGAGACTAAACAAGAATTGATAAAAAAGAGAAATATATAAAAGAAAAATATTATTAATTGGAAAAATAGAAAGAAATTGAAATCTCGATATTCTCAATATTCGTGTCTGAAAGAAAATTGGTAAAAATGAGAAATACATAATAGAAAAATAATAATAATTGGAAAAATAAAAATAAATTAAAATATCGATATTCTCAATATACGAGTCTGATCGAGAATTGGCAAAAATGAGAAATGCATAATAGGAAAATTTATAATTCATTATTATTGCAGAAAGAGGAAGAATTTGGATACAGAAGAATTTTGAACACCGGGGTTTTGGACCGACCAGGGATATTCTTTTTCGAGCGCTCGAAAAATAATATCCCTGGTCGGTCCAAAACCCCGGTGTTCAAAATTCTTCTGTATCCAAATTCTTCTTCTTTCTTCAATAATAATGAATTATAAATTTTCCTGTTATGTATTTTTCATTATTACCAATTCTCAATCAGTCTCGAATATTTTTCTGCAATAATAATGAATTATAAATTTTCCTATTATGTATTTCTCATTTTTGCCAATTCTCGATCAGTCTCGAATATTGAGAGTATCGATAATTCGAAAACGATCAGTGCATGAGTGGCCATTCGAATTTACAACAGCTGTGCCATAATTTCGAACATAACCTTGCCATTTTCGTTAAAGTGAAGTGATTATAAAGTTTTTCACATTTTTATAAAAATAACAAAAAAACCTATTTATCTAATTGATTAACGAAAGAACATCAATAATTACGTGAATATAACTTATAGAAAGTATAATTTCAACATCCAAAGACGTGTAAAGTGCAAAAGTGAATTTTTGATTTCGGGAAATACGATGTTTTTTGATAAAAACAAAGAAAATACTGATTTTAAAGGCACGCGCCTTACATATTCGTAAATAAGAACTAAAAACGAGTATTTTAAGACCTTTCCCGTGAAAATTGGTGCACGTTTTCGGAAAAGCCGCTCTCCTGAACATTTACCTTATTTTTATTGGTAATTATGCTTCTTGACTATGTTATAGAAAATTTAATATTTGTTATCGACTTATTTATTTTCATTCAAGTGTAAATACATCTCTAAATAATGGAATGTAATAAATTTTTGTGATTGTATTTTAGAAAATTCTATTAATATTAGTTGTATAGGAGTAGGTTAAGTTTTCACCCGATTTTATTAATTTTAGACACAAAGGATAACTGTTATGAATAATACACACTCAGCAATGTTCATTGAGATAACTCACATATAGGCCGATATATGAAGTATAAAGACACCCGGAAGTTGGAATATCTTTCTATTAAGTATATGGAGGCTAAAGGAAGTATTGATCCGATTCAACTCATTTCTGACAGAAACATACTATTTTCAGTGAAGGATTCCCTCCGTATTTCAATTATATAAAGTCAACTATAGACAATGAGGTACTTATATTCTGTAGGGAAGAGTTAAGGTTCGATTTATAAAAATTTATTCATGCAAAGTTCTACCCCGTTATTTTAATTGGTAAATACTTTATTTGTATACTGAAATGTGAAAGAATCAGATGGAATTGTGTCGTTATTGTACTCCGTTTTCCATAATTTTTGCACTGTAACATAGAAACATTAGAAGAATGTTGCATATCGTATATAGTTGATATCGGTTGAGTAGGTTCATAGGTATGGATTTTCATGTAAATGTAGGCAGTGCCACGTCCATAGTCCAAATTTGACAATGGCTGTTATAAAGTCTTCCTGTAACAATTCAAGTGTAAAAGTTAATGTCCGATGCATTTAGTTATTTATTTATCGGATTTTTACTATTTATATGGGGAGTGGGCAGGCTTATCTTCCGATTTCGCCTATTTCCACACCATCGTAAGGAGCATTTAAAAATTGTGCTGTGTAAATTTGGGTGATATTATATTTGTTAGTTTGGAAAATATATAAATTAAACTTATTAGAGAGCGGTCCCACGTCCCTTTTTTGGGCGTGGCAGTGGTCCGATTGCGAATATAATATTGAGTCTGATATTGATAGTGATGTCTACATCAAGGACATTTGGAATATAAATATATTCTACCTGAGCAAATGCTTTACTGACCATTCGCTATTAGGCCACCGGTGAACCGGAATAGGGTTTTTCTAAATAAATGTTCAAACATTGTGTGATAATGACCTTAAAACCCTTGATATTGTGGCTCATTAGTCAGGCTCTACACATGAAACCACGATTTTTCGAAACTTTGGAGTTTCCTATCATTTGAATTCTAAAGAATTTGGACGAAATTTTGTAATTGCTGACAGTGGTTATGAAAACTCGAATGTCGATATAACGTCCCTATTAAGGACCCACACATGTTCAGAAAACCTATTCAATTAATCTATTATTAAGACAACAAATTGCGTTGGGAGGTCCTATAGATTATGGAAGAGAAGATTTCCTTGTTGTCTCTAGGAATACGCATGAATTTCAAAAAGGTTTAACGTATTATAGTCAGAACGATAGTTTTGCACAACATCTGTTGGCACTATGATGAAGTGGAAGTACCAACTCTTCCGTCAAACTTATGTACCACATAATCGGAATATTGGAGGTGAAACTCACAACATTACTCGAAAAAACATAATTGATAAATGTTTTTTCAGATTATAGTTATATTAAGCACGAAAACAATAAATTTATTCAATTAATTAATTAATTTACAACAAAAACAAAAGATTATAAATTTATTAATATACATAACCTAAGAAGAAATTTAAACTTGTTAAGTTGGATATGACCCAACCATATCTAAGTCATTCTGCACACACCTCCTAGCATTCATTTCAGCTAGCTTCCTTTATTACCTTTAGCACACGAAGAAATCAAATTTTTTGTTTATGAGCTTCTTTAGTTTTTCGAAGTCGTACTTCTGGCAACTGCATGACGCTGTTTCAGTTTCAAATTTATATCCTCTTGGGAAAAATTTGCAGAACGTCCATTGTATCTTTCCATTTTCTAAAATTCAAATATAAATGTAAACAGAAAACTTATGTTTAGCAATGGTACCAACATTGAAATTCAGATATATGCCGGTGCTGCCACATATTTCAGTTAAGAGAAGTATTTTAGTTTAGCAATGCTTAACTAATAACAGTGAATTCGGCCCTAAAAGGCGTACGCAGAAACAACTTTCATCCGGGTTTTCTGTTAAAATTTTTATCATGTTGTAAAAAGGAGAGAAAAATAGTGTGTGGTGCTAACGTGTATTTTTTATAGTTTAGTATTAGGTTGTCAAAAAAGTCTTGCGGTATTTCCGCTAGTTGGCGCTGAAAGCGCGTAGTTCTAGTTTTATTCGTCGCATCGGGTCATGCTATACGCTTTTGGAAAGCTCATTTCACGTGTTAACACGTGTTTGATTGATTGTCGTTCGTGAGTTATAGCGTCGCAACCATGGAGCAAAATAAAGAGAAAATACGGCATATTTTACAGTACTACTGCGATAAAGGCAAAAATGCATCTTAAGCCGCCAATAAAATTTGTGCAATTTATGGACCCGATACAGTTTCCATTTCCACCGTACAACGATGGTTTCAACGTTTTCGTTCTGGTGTAGAGGTGGTCGAAGATGCGCCACACTCCGGAAGACCTGTCGTCGAAAATTGCGATAAAATCGCTGAATTGGTCGAAAGAGACCGGCATAGTAGTCATCAAACCGTTATAAACCATTTGAAGAAGCTTGGAGTCACTAAGAAGCTCGATGTATAGGTGCCACACGAATTGATTCAATAAAAATACCGCAAGACTGTTTTTGACAACCTAATATAATGCACTATGCCTAAAATCCCCCTTTGCTTCAATAATTAATTTGGGGAATGTGCGGTGACTTAAAAAGGCTTCCCGTGTATACCCATATAGCAATCTATGGTATGTCTTCTTAAAATAAAGGGTGTCCCAAAATTTCCGCAAGATTGGAGTTAAATACGAAACAGTTTGGAGCCTTTCGATTGCAAGTTTTTTATTGAATCATAAAGTACAAAAGATAGCGTTATTTATGAGATAGTACATACATCGGGCAAATGGCCTCTAAAGCTTTCTACACATACATACATATATATGTAGTCGTTTCTCGATATTTTCCATGACTATCCTCCATAAATGTGGCTGAATTAATTGCAACGTTTAATCACCTCTTTAAAGCACACAGGGTTGCAGGCGTGTTGCAATAGAGCTTTGATTTTAAATAACCAAATAAAAAGAAATCGAATAGCGTTAAATCACGCGATCTAGAGGGCTATTTCTTATCACCAAAACGAGGGAGTACCAGACATGGAAATACCTTAATATCATCAATTCGGGCAAAATGAACTTGGTTATCATGTCGCGATGTAGATCGCCTCTAACAGTGACTGCTCGACTAATCTCAGTTTGAAAAAAGTATGGTCTAATTAAGCCACGCCCAAAACTGTGCTGTGGACGAATTTGTTTTTCGACAATCACATGGTTCTCAAAACCAAAAGCGGCAATTTAACGATTAACAATCCCTTCTTGGTGAAAATGTGTTTCAACGCGTAGGATGGTTTTGCCCGCAAAAGATTTCTTGCAACTTGTTGCTACAGAGTATAATAGTTTAGTTCCCGTCCGTTCACATAAGTAGTTCGTCAAGCTTATTTAAAACAAAAAGTGTCATAAACGAACCTATCTGTGTTTTCATAAATACACAACACATCGTTCAGCTGTCGTTGATCCCTTAGCTTGCGAGTACTCATCACAAAGTAATATACACAATGATTTACTATTAACAATGGATGGGAAATCGCTATTTCTATATCAGAATTAAAGAAACAATAAGAACAATTCTCGTACATAACTGAGAAGTAATTTATATTTGAATTTTACTGGTATTTACGGAATCGAAGTTTGTGCATTTTTAGATCATATTAAGTTCTTAACTTATAAAAATTATAAAATATTTCTATAAGTTACTGTCGGCCGAGGTGTCATCAAAGGATACTGAATAAATAATGACGTTGGACATAGCAATTCTACATCAAAACGTTTCGCACAAAAGTCTCTTGTGAAAACGTGAAACTTCCATACTTCATACACAATAATACACACAAATTGCTAAGCAATCTTAAAATCTATATACAACATTTTATACAACTATTATGAAGCCAAACCACCACCCTTTGCCCTTAACTGTCCGAATGCAAATTAACAAAGTGGTTGAGTAAATTCCACATTTTGTATTTGGATTTTACGAACTTCGCTTTATTGATACTAAGAGTTTTGTTAGAAAATTTAAATTATTTAAAATGATTTTATCTACGTACGAGCGTCGTAAATATTACTGTAAAATATAAAGAAGTTTACGTGAAAAAAGAAAACACAAACTATGCACATATATAACAAAGTAGTGAATAAAATCCTCAAGTTGTATATCAGAAGCCACTAAACGACGCGGCAAGCAGCTGTCGAACTACAATAAATGTTTATCCTCCTACTTAGAAAAATATCGACGAAGCAGGCAAAATGAGATTCATGAAAAATGCAAGGAAACTGCAGTTTCGTACATTCGAAAAATTCGCGCCTGTAAAGTATCGGTAACAGCGCAGAGCTAAACCGATAATGGATTCAATATATTTTTTCTTCAAAAAACCATAAAACTATGGTAGCCACATAAACGCAACACGAACATTTCCATGCTCAATACTTGCACCCAGCAAGAACAATATGAAAGTTCGTTACCCCGCTGTCAAACCCAACTAGTTAGATAAATATCTAGAACAGGTCTTGTTGAATAATGTCTGCTAATGAAACTAAGACTCAACTCTCACTTATTCATGTTTTAAGCTATATTTACCTAAGGGATTTTTGCTATTTTGGCTCTCTCTTCCAAGACTAACTAAAAATATATGAGTAAAATACAAGCGCGTCGACAAATTAAAAAGATATATGCATTTACTGTTATTGTTAAAATTATGGAGGCTTGGAGCGGTTTAATCATTAAAAAAAACTTCAGATATATAGTACGCTAAATTATACTTTTTGAACGGATAGTATTCAGTGTTTCTTAATCTAAAACTAAAAATTCAAAATAACGACCTTTTGACCTATAAATGAACCAATCTGGTTAAACATGAATTAGACTAGATTAAATCTCTTAAGTATATTAGTAGTAGTAGTAGAATATTGGTCAGAATCAATGAACCTTAAAATTGAACCTTTTGAGGTTGTAATGATAATATATTTATTTGGCGCAGACCGGTAATTTACAACCAGTGCCTGACTGCTTCCGTTCTTATAAATTCACAAAAAAACAAAACGCTTTTACCCTGAGTGCTATCTGCCTACTTATTAATTAATTAGAAACACCTATGCCTGAAAAATGCTTGTTTTAATGCTTAGATTTATATTTACTACATTGAGGAAGGAATGAAAAACTAATTATGGTGCTAAATGTGCTAAACTAGAACCAGTTCAACATTAGTACCCAACTACCACAGGATTGCAACGTTAAAAAAAAGCTAAATGTTTCCTCCCAAGATATATTGGAAAGTGTTAAATCCCAAGAAGATTAAGTTTTATTTCATTGGCAACACAGCAAAAGGAAAAGCAATGGAATCAATGGCAGCAGCAGAGTATCACCAACGATGCAACATTAACGCCATTTCCGACACAACCAGCAGCTGAGCGCGTTCCCACAAAGCTAGGAAAACCAACAACAGCAGTGGCGAATGCTAGGCGCAAGTTGGGGTTGCTGTGAGCGTTAGGTGTCGGCAAAAAAAGCAAAGAAATTGCGAGCGCAAATTTAAAAATAAAAGAGAGAAACGATGTAAAAACCTCATAGAGCGAGTTTAAACGACGGGACGGAAGGCGACTGCGAGCAGCAAGCAGCAAGCCAAAATACCAGAACAATATGCGCGTTAGTTGCGAAAAAATAGGATACATGCAACAACAACCACAACATGCCCAAGAAATAGAGCCCTTGTGTGCAGTCTGTATTTGCTGCACACCGCTACAAAAAGTCGTTGTTTGTAGAACCCAAAAGCCGGAACCGGAAATGTGAGCTGCCAATTTGTGTTAAACAAAGCACAAAGCAAGTGCGGAATTTGGTGTGGCCGCTGTGGGCGTCAGCACACTCGGGCAGGTGACGGTTTCGCGCGCTACTTTTTTCAACGCGGTGCAAATTGTTTTGTTGCCTTTGATGCCAATGTGTACGCTGTGTGTGTGCGTTCGACAGTGCAATGTTTTGTTGTATTTATTTGTATATGTTCTTGTGTTGGCAGTAAACAAACACGCATGGGAGAAATTAAATTTTCCAATAATTCGAAAGCTTTGCCAGTTGGCGACAACTGCTGCTGCGGCGACCCTGGTTCGGTTGTTGGCTGGTGAATGACGCAGCTGTTGGGCGCCTGCCGTTGAGATTAAATCGTTCCAAAGTGCCCGCAAGCCAGCGGCGCCTGTGTTGTTGCGCGCGAAATACTTGCGCAAACTCCCAGTGTATGTATGTAAGTACACTCATTCATATACATATGTACGTTTGCATACATATGTATATCTATAATTTCCTTTGCATTTTTTACCATTGCTATTCTACGAGTACTTGTACCGTTGTATGCGTGGTGGTCTCTCCCACATGCATGTGTGGTATAAGTACATATGTACGTGCATATATTAATGTTTTCGCTCTGTGACTTTTAAAAATATTAGTTTACATGTGCGAAGTTTTCTATTTTCGTTTAGTTTGAGTTTTCCAAACGTTTGACTGCACATACATATTTCCACATGCCAATATTTAATATTTATTTGTGTGTTACTCTGCTCAAAGATGACACACTATTTAATGATTTGTCCCAATCATACCATGAACAGGGTACATTATGTTGAACAGCATGGCGGGATAACTCTTTAGTCATGTCCATGTGTCTATTCGTCTGTAAGGTTTTGAGACATCGGTCTGGAATTTCGGACACGTTCTTTTCTCAATAAGAATTTGCTAATTAGTAAGAAAGGCCGATATCGTAGCACCATACCATATTGCTGCCTGTCAAACTAACCGATCAAAGTACTTGTACAGAATCTTTTGTAATTGTGTTTTGTATTGTAGCTTCGGTTCCCTACAAGGGTGATACACTGATTATAGCAACCCTCCAACTTTTTGATAACATTTTTCTGGTAATAATTGTGCTTTGCTTCAAAATAGGCCTTAGTTTCGGAGATCACTTCTTCATTCGACGAAATTTCTTCCAAGCGAGTATTCTTTTAAAATTTGAGAGGAGGAAATAGGCGCTGAGTGCCAAATCTAGAGAATACTGTATGGAAGCAGTTTTTGTAATCGTTTTCAATTGCTTTTCACACGGTACACAGCACTTTCTTTTTCTTTAAATGCGGCCGGTTTTTGGCGATTTCGTCCTTCAAATGGTCCAATAACTCCATGTACTAGTCGCCGATGCTGGTCCTATCTTTTTCAAGGTAGTGAAAATTACAAAATACAGGCACCATTACCTTGCTAGTCAACATTTGCGTTTTTCCACGCTTCGGAGTGGTTCAGCGTATGCGGTCCAATGACTGTCGATTGAACTACGGGGTAAAATTATAGAGCCACATTTCATTCATTGTTACACATCGACACAAAAAATTGGATTTATTACGCTTAAGTATCTCCAAATCATCAAATTGTGGTTGTTTTTTCACAATAACAAAAGCAGCTTCACCTCAAATCATATAATTAACCAATTAATAAATAGAGAGCAGTCAAACTTATAAAAGCGTATTTTGATGGTTAGAACTAACTATAACTTGCGCTATATATGTCGACCGGGCACGCCCATAAAACTATATTTGGTATAGAGAATTGCAATAGGGAGGGACAACTGTGGTTTAAAGTGTTTTAAAAAGAGGTCGTTGTCCAACTAATATGTTTAAAGTGTAAGAAAAATCTTTCCCCAACAAGTTTGATTGATAAAGATTTAGTGATTTGCAGAATGCTTCTTCTAGCACTTCATATTATAGCGAGAAAATGGGGAACGTTGGCCAAGCACAAAAAGCAATAAATTTTGAAGCCAACAAATCTGAAATATGAATCGAAAAGAGGAAAAAGCCGAATTATTCATTTCAATAGGTCCAGTGAATAAAAATACCTTATATTAAAACAATTTTAACTTCCGATTGATTTTGTACCCGATATATCGCTCAATATGGGAATTATCTTCACCAAATTCGAAGAAGGCCTTTCTACGATAATTTTCTGCTCTTGTGCCGACAATGGTTACAATCTGGTCAGTCCAGACACACATAGTTAATATTGGTCAATATGTGCGTTATTTTAATGAAATTTAAATTTTCTTAACTACTAGCTGAACATGAATGAAATCGGTCTAAACCCAAAGCCCTAGCATAAAGATATACGAGTCTATTAGCTGTTTTTCCCTATATATCCAATCTTTTCAACATCGATCGATGGGTTGAGTTTATATCCATATATCTCAAAGGAAGTTATCTCAATTAAACAAGAAAATATTAGTATAATTCGGTATGTGTCTTTCTCCAGAACAATATGATTGACACAAATCTCTGTGTTACATAACTTGATTTTAATATAAATATAACTAATTGATTATATTAGCTTAAATATAATATCTAATAGGTCTACAACTTTGCTTCCGCCGTTTTCCAATAGATGTCTCTAGGTTCAAGCACTGGTCGATTAAATCGTTTTATATCGATCTTGGACATTTGTGTCAACATTAACCCAACAAAATATTTGTAGAGATCTGTTTGCATCCCAAACTTATTCTCAACTGAAAATGTCACTTTTTGAGCCGAATTCTCGACATTTGCGGGAAATTTTGCTTTTTTTTTTAATTCCAAGAAAAGTGCGGCTGAGGCCCAGTCCACGCTTTACTGAGGCTGACACATACATAGATAATACTATTACTCTACAACTACCATCTATATGATTTCTATTAGGTATTAAAGAAAGAATTTTTGTAAAGCAACCTGTGTTCTTGTTCTTAATTGGCGTTGGCACCGCTTACGCGATTATAGTCGAGTCAACAACAGCGCCCCAGTCGTTTCTTCTTTTCGCTACGTGGCGCCAATTGGATATCCCAAGCGAAGCCAGGTCCTTCTCCACTTGGTCCTTCCACTGGAGTGGAGATCTTCCTCTGCTTCCCCCGTCGGGTACAGCGTCGAATACTTTCAGAGCTGGAGTATTTTCGTCCATCCCGGCAACATGACCTAGCCAGCGTAGCCGCTGTCTTTTAATTCGCTGAACTACATACATATGTCAATGTCGTCGTACATCTCGTACAGCTCATCGCTCCATCGTGGCCAATGCTCAAAGGACCATAAATCTTTCGCAGAACCTTTCTCTCGAAAACTCTTAAGGTCGACTCATCGGTTGTTGTCATCATCCAAGCCTCTGCACCGTACATCAAGACGGAAATTATGAGCGACTTATAGAGTATGGTTTTTGTTCGTCGAGAGAGGAGTTTACTTTTCAATTGCCTACTCAGTCCAAAGTAGCACCTGTTGGCAAGAGTAATCCTGCGTTGGATTTCCAGGCTGACATTGTTGGTGGTATTAATACTGGTTCGTAAATAGACGAAATCATCTGCAACTTCAAAGTTATGACTGTCAACAGTGACGTGAGAGCCAAGTCGCGAGTGCGACGACTGTTTGTTTGATGACAGGAGATATTTCGTCTTGCCCTCGTTCACTGCCAGACCCATTTGTTTTTCTTCCTTGTCCAGTCTGGAGAAAGCAGAACTAACGGCGCGGGTGTTGAGGACGATGATATCAATATCATCGGCATACGCCAGCATCTGCACACTCTTATAAAAGATTGTACCTGCTCGATTAAGTTCTACAGCTCGAACTATTTTCTCCAGCAGCAGATTGAAGAAGTCGCACGATAGGGAGTCGCCTTGTCTGAAACCTCGTTTGGTATCGAACGGCTCGGAGAGGTCCTTCCCGATTCTGACGGAGCTTTTGGTGTTGCTCAACGTCACAGCCGTATTAGTTTTGCGGGGATACCAAATTCAGACACCGCGGCATAAAGGCAGCTCCTTTTCGTACTGTCGAAATCAGCTTTGAAATCAACGAAGAAGTGGTGTGTGTCGATTCTCCTTTCTCGGGTCTTTTCCAAGATTTGGCACATGGTGAATATCTGGTCGGTTGTTGATTTGCCAGGTCTAAAGCCACACTGATAAGGTCCAATCAGTTTGTTGACGGTGAGCTTTAATCTTTCATACAATACGCTCGATAGAACCTTATATGCGATGTTGAGGAGGCTTATCCCATGGTAGTTGGTGCAGATTGCGAGGTCTCCTTTTTTATGGATTGGGCAGAGCACACTTAAATTCCAATCGTTGGGCATGATTTCGTCCGACCATATTTTACAAAGAAGCTGATGCATGCTCCTTATCAGTTCTTCGCCGCCGTGTATGAATAGCACGACCGGCAATCCGTCAGCCCTTGCCGCTTTGTTGTTCTTCAGGCGGGCAATTGCTATTCGAACCTCTTCATGGTCGGGCAATGGAACGTCTGTTCCATCGTCGTCGATTGTGGAATCGGGTTCGCCTTCTCCTGGCGTTGTGCATTCACTGTAAAACACACAAAAATAATTTAATTTCTTTTTCTTGTTTTGTTCTAGGAGCAGACGAATTTTGGAAAAATTGAGAACTGCGCTCGGAATCAATTGGATGCTGGCAACAAAGGCAATCAAAAAACTAAAACAAAACATTCAAAAACAAAGTGCAAAGACGAACGTCAAATGTATTCCACTTTCCATAAAGTACATATGTATGTACGTACGTACAACAACTCACACACACGCCAAGAAGGAAGGCGCGCCAGGGCTTCACGAGTGCATTATGTATACATACATATGTGCTTGCTTGTGTAAAGTGTGTGGTGCATGTAGGAGCTACTGGACGCCGGTTGTATGCCGTTGGGTGAGAACTTGGTGTATGGCAGGAGTTTTGCATTTGACAGCTTCGTAATTAACTGCTGCATTGTCGACGCGTTTTCAGAGGCATTTCTAGGTAAATTCATAGGTCCGCACATGTTTATACACAATGGTGTTCACAATAATAGCAGTGCGTATTTCGAAAAAATGTCCCGAATAAGCACTAAATAAATTGAGTTAGTTATTATAATATTCCTTTGTTATTACATAAATTGAAATATTTAAACCAGTTTCACTATTCCTTTTTGAATTCCACAAAAATACAAATAATTTTATTCCTAAGGCTATTAGCAATATAAGGTAAGTAAAACCACCTACCAAGTACCAAATACATCCTACTTTACTTTGTTGAGCCGACATTGGCATTTAAACGCTACTCCGTAGGTAATATTATATGGATACTAAGGAATTACTCCATGAGCGTAGGCGGCATTTCCGTGGCGAAGGTCTTAAGTAATAGTATACTACAAATACTAATGAATAATTATAAGGAGTGTTCCAAAGTAAACAGCACTTTTTGGTTGCGCCATCTATATGTACTGGTGCGTTAGTATCTGCTTTCTTTATCGATTGTCCAGTGAGAATTTCATGATATTTCATCGATTGGAAGTGAATTTATTGCGTTTTAAGTGTCAGTATGTTTGTGTTATCGGTGCGAAAATGAGCTTCGAACAAATAACCAACACTAAATTTTGTTTTAAAATTGGTAAAATTTTAACCGAAAAGTTTCAATTGATGAAACAAGTTTATGGCGATGATTGCCTATCCCGTTGCAGAGTGCACGAGTGGTTTGAATGTTTTCAAAGTGATCGTGAGGACATAAATGACGATCAACATCAAACCCAAAAAATCACGCATGGAGAAGTCAAAAGGGAAGACAATGCTGATTTCATTTTATGATTCCAAGGGTATTGTCCACAAAGAATTTTTTCCACCCAGCCAAAACGTTAATGCGGTATTCTACCTTCGAGTTTTAAAGCGTTTGGGGCGCCGTATTCGACGTGTTCGGCCCGAATTTCGCGAAGATGAAAGTTGGCGTTTGTTGCATGATAATGCGCCGTCTGACCGATTATTTGACCAAAATTCACATTTTAACCATTAACCACTCCCCATATTCACCTGATATGGTACAGATTTCTTGCTATACACTCTTTGTACTATTTTGAATAAGATAAATTGATTTTGCCGAAAAAAAAAACATTTGTTCTGTTTTTTTTTTTAAGTCTTCAAACGCACCTTGTAATACCAAGCGCAAATATGGAACCTTCCACTTCCAAAGCAGTCATGAGTACAAACCAAAGTAAACTGGATGATAAAGGAGAGAATCGGTGCAAGAGGAGAGAATAATTCTTAAATGAGGTGTTATCAGCCGGTACGAGAGATCAGTCTATATACTAGGTAAAATTGCCAAACAAGGCTTACTCACACCGCAGCTGACGAAGAGGAAGTCAAATGCAAAAAGCAAATAGTGGAGGAGTATGAGAGGTTCCTGAAAAAAGCAATCAGAATTTCCCATCAAAATCAACAGTCAACAGACGACAGAAAGACAAGCAAAGGGGAGAAGTGCAGAAGTTTGCAACATTTGCAAGATACTGGATATTGCCGTCAGATTTTCGAGTGCTGTTTTATACTTTGTACTGGACAGACATCCCCTGTAGTATTTATTTTATATTTATTTCTCAAATACCCTTAATGGCTACAAAGTTATGACTTTCCAGGACCAGTGAAGCAAGATGACGCGTTCAAGGATCTAAATAGCAACACTTATTCTTAGAAGCAAAATGAAGGTTCACCAAGGGCATGCATTATCATCTAGAAAGATACATTTATTTATTTGTTCTAATTACAGCACAGAATATACCACAGTGATCAAGGTCTTTTTTTTTCTTGTTTTATTATTACTATTTTACATTGTGCCTAGTATACAAAAATAAAATACTAACAACAATTCTGGTCTAACTTATTATGAGAGATACTTAAAAGCTAAATGTTAAGAAATACATTTGCTGCTACTGTTGTCTTACTAGGTCGGAAGGCTTCTTGCGTTTCAACCGGATTTCTCGCCCAGCAGTTTCGATGAGTTTGGAGGCTTCGTCATTAACGTGCTGTCTAAGCATCAGTTCGTGAGACTTTGCAAACTTGGAGATTTCATTTACCACTGAACTCACGCCTAGATCACGGTGCAGGTAAGCAGATCTAATGTACCAAGGAGCATTAACCAAAGTCCTTAGTATCTTACTTTGAAAGCGCAGGATGCTGGCAATACAGCTTTGACTTGAGCAACCTCATAGTTGGGCTCCGTAGACCCAAACTAGCTTTAGGACTTTATTATATAAAAACAGTTTGTTATGTGTTGATAGTTTGGATTTCCTGCCAACTAGGTGGTAAAGTTTGAAAATTTCATATCAAGCTCGCTCCTTATTTTCGACATGCTCTTTCCAGCGTAGCTTAGCATCTAAGGTGATACCTAGGTACTTAGTGCTGTTATGGTGGAGTATAGGAATGTTATTTATATAAATTGGAAAATATGCCGGCTTTTTCAAGACAAAGTCGACTTGAATTGATTTGGTGTCGTTTAATTTGATGCGCCACTTGGTAATTGCGTTGACTGCTGTCTGCACTCGTCGACTAGATACTGAAGTAAAAGTAATAATGGTAACAAACATCAAAACAACCTTTTGTTTCAGTAACCAGAATGCAAACAACCTTGAGTTGAAACAATTGAAATGAAAAAACATTCCTAAACAATTAAGTATCAAAACAACATTGAGTTTGAATACCCTAACAACTTTATCTTAAATCATAACAAATGTATCTAAGCAAACCATATATACTTGTATGTAAACAAACCTAAACTAATAATATAATCTGTATCTTAACAAACTATAAGCTAGTAATAAGTAAACATACTAGTAGTATAAATACAAGTAAGAACCATGTAATAAGTTAGTCGTAAGAGTATAAATAAAGAGTACACATTTCGGTGCAGATCAAAACTCATTTTTACTTAATGTAAAAATTAACTGGGGGCTCAACCGGGATGGAAAATTTATTTGCAATCCAAAAAGCCAGATTTTATTCCGAAAAGAATAAATCAAAAAATTCCACAGGAAGCAGGACTTCCAGCACTGAATGCCTGAAAAAAGTGCAGAAACATATGGTAATGGATATAAGTATAAATCCTGTAACAGCGGACAATATTTTCAGAATGAATCAACAGCAGATCCTGAAAAAACGGACAGCGGCGAATTCACAACAGACCCTGGAAAAGCGGACAGCGACAATTCCTGAAAAAGTGGAACAAGGTACAAAAATATAGGTCCTGAAATAGTGGATAAAACTTTCACAAAGATTCGCAATAGACCCTGAAACAGCGAGCAACGTTGATTCAAAGAAAGAATTCAGCAATTCTTAAAAGACGGAATAACACAGCCAATAATTCCAAAAAAAGCACCGAAAACAAGGCAAGCCAAAAAGAAAATTTTTTGTTGAATTCTAGAAAATTAACGGTAATTCAAAAGTAAATTATAGGAGAAAAGAAAGCATCATAAAAAACACGCCAAAATAATAATTTACTATGTAATATAAAAAGGTATAAATTATAAACACAAAGATTAATCAAACACATACAATAATTAATTATTATAAGTTAAGAAACGATTCCTTATAATAGTAACAAACATCAAAATAACCTTTTATTTCAGTAAACAGAATGCAAACAACCATGAGTTGAAACAATTGAAATGAACAAACAATCCTAAACAAACAAGTATCAAAACAACACTGAGTTTGAATACCACAACAACAAATCTAAACAAATAACATATCTGTATCTAAACAAACTATAAACTAGTAATAAGTAAACATACTAGTTAGTATAAATAGAAGTAAGAACCATGTAATAAGTCAGTCTTAAGAGTACAAATAAAGAGTACACATTTCGGTGTAGCTCAAAATATATTCTTCTGACTCATTTTTACTTCTGGTAAAAATTAACTCTCTCCAGCTGCTAACAAAGCGGTGTCATCCGCAAATGTCGCTGTCATATAAGTGGTTAAGGCGAAACAAGAACTTACGTTATCAACAGAAACAAATAGTCTGGTTGTCAATGACTGATCCGAGAAGCCATCTACACATGCCGGATCACTCTTCGATTATTTTCAGCATTAGCGTGAAATCCAGTACACCATTCCCATACCGATTGCCAGGTGACATTTCTTCTTCTTTACCTAGTTAACATCAGCGGTTCAGTCGTTTCTTCTTTTTTCAATTTTGCACTATTTCGAGATACCAAGTGCAGCCAGGACCTTCTCCACCTGATCTCTCCAACAGAGTGGAAATTTTCCATGACGGCTACTGCGTTGATTACTCTCAGAGCTGGAGGGTTTCCATCCATTCAGACGATATGACCTAGCCAGTGCAGCTGCTGTCTCTTAATTCGCTGAACTATGTCAATGTCGTTGTATATCTTGTTCACCTCATTGTTCCATCGACTGCAGTGTTCGCCGCTGCCAATTTGGAAAGGACCGATAACCTTTCTCTTGAAAAATTGTGACGTTGACTCATTAGATGTTGTCATTGAAGAAGAACGGGTATAATGAGTGACTTTTGGAGTTTGATCTTTGGACTTTACTTCTCAATTTCATGCTCAGTTCGAAGTAGCACCTGTTGGTTGGTTATTCTGCGTTGGATTTTGAGGCTGACATAATTGTTGGTGTTTTTACTGGGTCCAAGGTAGATAAAAATATCTACGACTTCGAAGTTATGACTGTCAACAGTGGCATGGGGAGCGAGTCGCGAATGCGACGACTGTTTGGTTGCTACCAGGAGATATGTCGTCTTGCCATCGTTCACTGCCAGACATGTTGAGATCAATGATATAGGCGTACGCCAGCAGTTGCACACTTTTGTAGATTAATCATTTCTGCAGCTCGAATTATTTTCTCCAGCAGTGGATTAAAGAATTCGCGTGATAGTGAGTCGCTTTGCCTGAAACCTCGTTTGGTATCGAACGGCTCGGAGAGATCCTTCCCGATCCTGACGAAGTTTTCGGTATTTTCCAACGTCAGTTTACAAAGCCGTATTAATTTTGCAGGGATACCAAATTCAGACATCGCAGTATGAAGGCAGATATTTTTCGTGCTAACAAAAGCTGCTTTGAAATCGACGAGAGGTAGTGGGTGCCGATCCTGTTTTCTCGGATATTTTCCAAGATTCGTAGAATTTTCGAGCATTGCTTCTGTCGGCCAGCTGTAATTGTCCTCTCTACATGATTATTTTGACCTATTACAGAACAAAAGCTATTATGGTACCATAGTATCAAAGGGCTTTATCGGTTCTTCAATTTAGTTAAATAATATATGCGGGACTCTCCACTGAACTAGAGTATGTATTGCATTATGAATTACTTTCTTGCCACACTAGCATAGGGTAAAATGCAACAATTTATCAGCTTCGTTGTTAATCCTTGTTTGAAAAAATGTCTGAAACCGACCTTACGCTTTTTTCCCGAAGCAAACACACATAAATCTTTCCCGCAAAATATGTGGTGTAATAAAATTGCGCAATGAAATAAAAAACGGATGACACACAGCATAGGCGACATGCCAAAAGCCAGAAGCCACAACCGAGGGTCAACAGTTTCCAAATTGTTTCAATTTGCCAAAATTTCCATACGCAACAGCATTTAGAGTGCCATCAAGCAAAGCAGAAACAAAATAGCAACTGTCACAAAAAAAAGCTTTCAAAGTTGAAGCCAGGGGAAATTTTTATTGGCACATGTCGCTGGTACAGCGCGTTTTATTGTTTTCGCACGCTTGTCCGCACACCCAGATTACTCCAAACGTTACACCAAGCAAAGCGGAGCTCTTCCTTCATTTGTCACCAACTCGTGGCTGGCAGTGAGCTGTTAACATCGAAATTGAATAATAATTTTTATGTAACGCCTTCTGAAATCGATTAGCAATAAAAATTCAAATTTTCCCAAAATGCGAGAGAGTGCCCTTTGTTGGTGCCACAAGCCAGGTCTTTCACAGGCACGCAAAAACACCTCCACGAGTTCGGGGTTCAGCATTTACATACATACAAACATACACACGTGTGGTGTGAGCAATATGGGTTTTGGCCTAAATGCGTGGTGGGCTGTTGTTCTTACGGCCATTCGGAACACGTTGTCAATATGGAGCCATAAAGCATTACGGTCGCTTCAACACTTGCGCGCAGATCCACAGAGCCAGGCCACATTGCCAAAGTAATGTGACACAGGCGGCTGCGACAGCTAATATTGTGCAAGTATTAGCAATTGTTTGGGCGAATGCTGCTAAATCGCGGCTACTCAAACTTCCAACAAGGAGGCACTGACGTTGTTGCTGCCGAGGAAATAGCGCAGTATGGTGGTTCTTTGATCATAAATAACGACACTTTTGTCATTTATTCACATAAATTGCAGCAGACGCACCGAACATTACTGCAAATCTCCCAGATTATACAGACGCTCCAATTTCCTCCCCCGCATGTACCCACGGAAACGTAGCAGATACCCAAATAAGGGGCGCAGAATACAGCATAGAGACACTGCTTGTTGGATAAAAAAAACTAGTTGACCTCAAGAAAATAAGTTATGTATATATACAAGTAATAAACTGTTCGAAATTACTGAAATTTTTGCCAACTGGAAATGCAACCGCGTGCGCAGATCCTGTCAATGTCGTTTGCCCAACACGCGTAATTACTTCTAACCGATTTCGCTTGCTCCGCCACCCCAGTGCAGAATGTTGCATTTCACCTGCCAGCTGCACATGAATCACATCGCCTTTTCGCAAATGACAAACGCAATCAGCGCGAAATCGCAAAAAAGGGCGAAGAGCGAATCATTTGATTTGTACTGGAGAAAATGTACGCCACTCTTTTATATGAAAAGCAGAAGAAATCTGTCATAAATTTAACTACCGCATCAAGTTTTTCGAGCTTAACTTTGTCGCGCATATTAATTTTCACTACTTCGCCTGTACATCTGTTGCACGAATATATAATTGCATACTTATCAACAATTTAAAATTACTATTTGACCCATCCTCTTCTTGAAAAACGTCAACTTCGGCTGCACCGAAGCTAATATACCCTTCACAGGTGTATTTCTTTTAGCAACTACGTGTTCACTTTGTATTGAAGCTATATGCTATAGTAATCCGATGTTATTACCTAAAGCAGTAATCCATGTCAAATTTCGTGAAGATAGCTCGTCAAATGCGAAAGTTTTCCATACAAACCCTTAATTCCTATCGTTCGGTTTGTTTCGATCTGAACAATTTCTTCGGAGACTACATTGTTGCTTTAGAGAATAATCTGTACCAAATTTCGTGAATATATCTTGTCATTATCTTAAAATATGATCTGTGTCAACTTGTGTGCAGATACTTTGACAAATGTGAAAGTTTTTCATACAAGAACTTGACTCCGATCGTACAGTTTGTATGGCAGCTATATGTTATAGTGGTCCGATATCGGCAGTTTCGACAAATGAGCAGCTTATTAAGGAGAAAATGACAGACTGACAGACGGACACGGCTATATCGACTCAGTTCAACATACTGAGCATTTATATATATACTTTATAGGGTCTCCGACGCTTCCTTCAGGGTGTTACAAACTTCGTGACAAACTTAATATACCCTGTTCAGGGTATAAAAATATGTACGAGATGTTTTGTTGTCATCTAAACTACTATTAATTTGTATAAGTTAATTATTTTTAGATTTGATTTCTACATTCTTATCACATATATGCTAATGAGTCATTAGTCATGTCATGAGTCTCGGATGAGTGACCCCCCTTTGGATGCCGACAATGGCAAACGATTTATGGACTATGATTTGAGGGAATGCCATTGGTCCCTTAATTGGGAACGTGCCGCTGCCCAGCTGGTTGATGTCCTCGTTAGAGTGAAGGCTGACATCACCGCCGTCCAAGAAATGCGATGGACGGGACCAGGACTGAGACGAGTAGGTCCTTGTGGCAATTATTACAGTGGCCATATAAAGGAGCGCAAGTTTGGTGTGGGATTCGTGGTGGGGAGAGACTCCGTCGCCGAGTACTATCATTCACTCCGGTGAATGAACGTCTAGCCACAATCCGCATCAAAGCGAGGTTCTTCAACATTTCGCTGATTTGCGCCCACGCCCCGACGGAAGAGAAGGACGATGTGACCAAAAATGCCTTCTATAAGCAATTGGAGCGCACGTATGAGAGATGCCCCTGCCACAATGTCAAAATCGTGCTTGGCGACTTTAATGTCAGGGTGTGAAAAGTAGGTATCTTTGGTACGACGGTCGGTAAATTCAGACTCCACGAGGAAACATCCCCAAATGGGTTGAGGCCAGTCGACTTCGCCGGAGCCCGAAATATGGTTATCTCCAGTACTAGATTCCAGCATAAGAAGATTTATCAAGCCACCTGGCTGTCTCCGGATCGAAAGACCACAAAGCAGATCGATCATGTTGTGATAGACGGAAGACACGTCTCCAGTGTTTTAGATGTGCGTGCGCTTCGAGGTCCTAACATCGACTCGGACCACTATATTGTTGCAGCCATGAATCGGACCGCCGCAGCAATCACAACCGATAGCCGAACGATTTTCTACTCGACTTGCACTCCTGGTCTCTGAGAACACTAGTCAACAACTCGGTATAATGGAACTGTGGGACGGCATTTCAAATTCCATACGTACACCATTGGTTTTCAGAAAATGTAAAAGAACAGCTGGTACGACGAGGAGTGCCGTGTTCAGCAGAGAAAAAACAGGCTGTTTACCTCGCAACGTTACGATCGACCACAACACGTGCGGGATGGGATAGATACCGAGAGTTGGAGAGGGAACCGAGACGTGTTTACATACAGAAAAAGAAAGAGGCCGAAATGCGTGAGTATAAAGAGCTTGATTAGCTGGCCGACAGGGGTAATGCTCGAAAATTCTACGAAAAGTTGCGGCGGCTAACTAAAAGTTTCAAGAGGGGCATACTCTTGTAGAACCCCCAAAGGTGATCTAGTGACCGATGCACAGAGCATACTTAAATTATGGAGGGAGCAATTCTCACACCTGCTGAATGGCAGTGAACGCACAACGCTAGGAGAATTCGAACCCGATTCCCCAATCGATGGCGATGGAGCAGACGTTCCATAGCCCGTCCTTGAAGAAGTTCGAATAGCCTTACCCGTCTGAAGAACAACAAAGCAGCGGGGCCGATGGATTACCGGCCCAACTATTCAAACACAGCGACGAAGGAGCTTGCGTCAGCTTCTTTGCAAAATATGGTCGGACGAAAGCATGCCCAACGATTGGAATTTAAGTGTGCTCTGCCCAATCCATAAAAAGAGAGACCCCACAATCTGCGCCAACTACAGTGGGATAAGCCTCTTCAACATCGCTTATAAGGTTCTATCGAGCGTATTGTGTGAAAGACTAAAGCCCACCGTCAACAAACTGATTGGACCTTATCAGTGTGGCTTTAGACCTGGCAAATCAACAACCGACCAGATATTCACCATGCGCCAAATCTTGGAAAAGAGCTGTGAAAGGAGAATCGACACACACCACCTCTTCGTCGATTTCAAAGCTGCTTTCGACAGCACAAATAGGAGCTGCCTTTATGCCGCGATGTCTGAATTTGGTATCCCCGCAAAACTAATACGGATGTGTAAACTGACGTTGAGCTGCACCAAAAGCTCCGTCAGGATCGGGAAGACCTCCTTAAGCCGTTCGATACCAAACGAAGCTTCAGACAAGGCGGCTCTCTATCGTGTGACTTCTGCAATCTGCTGCTGGAGAAAATTATTCGAGCTGCAGAACTTAATCGAGCTGGTACAATCTTTTATAAGAGTGTACAGATGCTGGCGTATGCCGATGATATTGATATCATCGGCCTCAACACCTGCGCCGTTATTTCTACTTTCTCCAGACTGGACAAGGAAGCAAGGCAAATGGGTCTGGCTATGAACGAGGGCAAGACGAAATATCTCCTGTCATCAAACAGACAGTCATTGCACTCGCGACTTGGCTCTCACGTCACTGTTGACAGTCATAACTTTGAAGTCGTAGATAATTTCGATTATCTTGGAACCAGCGTAAACACCACCAACAATGTCAGCCTAGAAATCCAACGCAGGATAACTCTTGCCAACAGGTGCTACTTTGGACTGGCGCCATGTAGCATAAAGAAGAAACGAATGGCGCACTGTTGTTAACTCCGCTATAATCGCGTAATCGGTGTCTTCGCCAATTAAGAAGAAGAATAATTCTGTAACTATAAACGGCGGACAAGATACTCTAGGTTCAATGATACGTCTAGGTGTTACAAAGTTTTTTAAATAAAAGCTAATCAAAACTACCAAAGTATTAAAACACAAAAGATAGAGAATTGTAGGCGATAAAGGCAGTTTATTACTCCTCTTCTCTCTAATAGTTCTATATATTTCGAATGAGTTTGTGTGTGCTAGTCCAAATTTATCATGTGGCATGTTTTTGTGTCGGCCTAGTCTAAAAAAGGCGGTATTTACTGCAAAAAGCAATAAAGCAAAAAGTAAAGTTACTGCAACATGAACTTATACAAATACATGTACGTATCAATATGAACACGTATGTTCATTCACAGATATAATTAAACTGATGTCCATACCCTTTATCAAATTTTGAAACTTTTGTATTATTTATTGAAACTTTTTATAGCGACGGATAATGGTGGGTAAAGAGCGGGTGAAATAAAATTAACGTTTTCTTTTCTTGAAAATGTATAAAATTTATATTTATATATTGTATATATATATTTAATAAAAAAAAATCCATAACCAAACCACAGAAGCATACTCTAATATAGCCCTAACCAAAGATATAAAAAGAATTTTTGTTGTAAGCGGATCCCTAGATTCTTTAGACCAAAAATTAACAAAGCTAAGAGCGCCTTTAGCTTTAAAATCCGTAAAAGAAGCGTGAAGATTAAAATTGAGTTTGGGGTCCATAGTTACTCCCAGATCAACAAAAGTGCATACTTGTCACAACCTAAAGTTTTGTATTACGTAAGAAGTCGGGTTTACAGATCTACGTGAATAGCACATCGTTTTACACTTTTAAGGTACAATAGCACGTCATTTCTAACACATCAAGAAACTAAATTGTTTATGTCTGTTTTACAAGACTTCTTAAGATTTATACCATTTTATAGCGAATTTGTACAAAAAGACTTTTATATGACTATACCCAATATAAACTCCATCTTCAATTTTCCAATTGAAGGTTTTTAATTTATTACGATTTGTTTCTGCCGGAAATGGAACCAGATACATAAATTTTTAATACTCTGATTATTTTCAAATACTTATCTATACATATATCTATATATATGTATATTAGGGTGTTTTTTTTTGAACTATTAAGTTTCTTGCCAACAGGTGCTACTTCGGACTGAGTAGGCAATTGAGAAGCAAAGTCCTCTCTCGACAAACAAAAACCAAACTCTATAAGTCGCTCATAATTCCCGTCCTGCTATATGGTGCAGAGGCTTGGACGATGCAACAACGATGAGCGACGTTACGAGTTTTCGAGAGAAAGGTTCTGCGAAAGATTTATGGTCCTTTGCGCGTTGGCCACGGCGAATATCGCATTCGATGCAACGATGAGCTGTACGAGAATACGACGACATTGGCATAGTTGCAGCGAATTAAAAGACAGCGGCTACGCTGGCTAGGTCATGTTGTCCGGATGGATGAAAACACTCCAGCTCTGAAAGTATTCGACGCAGTACCCGTCGCGGGAAGCAGAGGAAGAGGAAGACCTCCACTCCGTTGGAAGGACCAAGTGGAGAAGGACCTGGCCTCGCTTGGAATATCCAATTGGCGCCACGTAGCGAAGAGAAGAAACGACTGGCGCGCTGTTGTCGACTCGGCTATAATCGCGTAAGCGGTGTCTACGCCAGTAAAGAAGAAGAAGATTAAGTTTCTTCAATGCCCTCACGAAATTTCCTTGGAAATACCCTAAAACAAATTCGCTAAAAATTTTAGCCCTTAATATTAACATTAAGAACTGGACCACAGAAAATACACTACAATCGTGATTTTTTATCTTTAAATTCCGACAGATCAGATACATTTTATGGCACCGCTTTGATTTTAGGCGCATATTTTTCAGAATTGTTCACTCTACAAAAGTGTTCAGTGCAACAAAGTCGTAACTCACACCGGCGAGGTAGTACGGTGGTCTAAACCTGACTTTTCCACGAAATTCGCATTTTTTTTGTATATATCTCGTCAATGACAAGAGCTATATTAAAAATATATATGACACTTGTAGAAAATTTTATTTGCTATAAAAAAGGTCCGGGGTCAAAATCGCTATCATTAATACTTCTCGAGATATTCGTTTTTTTAGGTAAGGCTGTATTGAATTTTCAAGATTTCTTATTACATGCCATCAACATTTCCAAGGAAATTTCGTGACGGGATTGAAAAAATTAATAGTTAAAAAAACCACCCTAATTTATATTTATACATAACTCCAAAGCAATATTTTGCGCTTATGTACCATAATCTAAACGACATGCCTTGCAATCATTTGAAACCAATTACATACAAACAAATACATTTATAATTCAATAACATAAAGTTGAATACACCTTTTAAAATGCTACCTGATGCATAGAATATATAAATACCTTTTAAGAAACGATTAAAAGACAAGAGAGATAACTTATTACCGAAAAGCCCTAAACAACTTATTAATTATAACACAATTGAGAACTTACCTAACGAAAAATTAACAGAGTGTAAAAACGATTAAAAATTAGAGAACAAATTATAATTATTTTCAAAATTAGAACGTTTATTTAAGAAAGACGTCAATAATAGTATTATCCAAAGTATTCCACATCTGAAGCTATAAAATTTTCCCATCTCCCTGACAATTTGTGAATTCCATTCCAAAAGAACTGCTTGGAAGTCATGAATAATGTAAGGCAATGTTTGATATCCTATTCTGATGTGAACCGTATTCTGGTGAGGATGTTCTGCATTGACCGGAACAGACAAAAGTTTCTGAAACTCTAGGAAATATGCATATACAATAAATAACCAGCATGATGAGCCGAATGTAATAGCCATATCCGTCTGTTTGTTTATATACTATATACGATCTGGTTAAATTTTAAAGATATCTTATAGCAATTTTACACCTATGTATACATCCCTCACCAAGTTTCAGTTCATTTATCTGAACGACTATAGCTAGCTACGATATCTTCACGAAACATGGTATATTGTCTACTACAACCATGCAATTTTTGAAGTTATTGTTCAGATCGGACCACTATAGCATATAGCTGCCATGCAAACTGAAAAATTGAAATCAATTTCTTTTTTTTTATTTGTGAAAGGTATTATGGCTTCGGTACAACCGAAGAAATTGTTAGAATAACTTGTTATTCAAATAACGGCATGGAAGTTGATGCTTTTAGCTGCATAGTTTTAGGCGAATTTTTTGCAGTGCTTCTGGATCCTTTTGTCAAACAAAAAACATACATAGAGAGCTGCAAGGAGCATGATTAAGTCAAATCAGAGAACGTAACATATGGTGAGTTCATTAGTAAAATTTCCTAACATGTAGAATTTTTTGTGTTGTAGCCAAGGGGTGTAGGGGTCAAACCTCTATACCATACCATATACTAATACTTGTATACCTTGAACAGGGTATATCAAGCCACGAAGTTTGTAACACCTGAAGGAAGCGTCGGAGACCCTATAAAGTATATACATATATAAATAAACATATCACCATACTCGTTGAGCTGAATCGATTTAGACATGTCCGTTTGTCTGTCCGTCCGTCTGTCTGTATATATACGAACTAGTCCCTCAATTTTTAAGATATCGTTTTGAAATTTTGCAATCGTCATTTTCTCTTTAAGAAGCTGCTCATTTGTCGGAACTGCCGATATCGGATCACTATAACATATAGCTGTCATAGAAGCTGAGCGATAGGAATCAAGTTCGTGTATGGAAAACTTTCACATTTGACAATGCATCGTACACAAGTTGGCATAGGTTATTTTCTAAGATAATAATATAATATACAAAGAAATTGTTCAGCTCGGCTTACTATAGCATATATATGTAGCTGCTATACAAACTGAACGATCTCAATATAGAGCTGGTATGGAAAACTTTCACATTTAACAAGATATATTCACAAACTGACTGATCGGTATCAAATGATTGCATGGCAAACTTACTCATTTGACTATGCATCTTCACGAAGTTTGGTATGAATTACCGTTCATAGAAATAATGTAATATCGGAAGAAATTATTCAGATTGGTTAGCATATAGCTGCATATGCAAACCGAACGATCGGAACAAGGACTTGTATGGAAAACTTTTGCATTTGTCGTGGTATCTTTACGAAATTTGAAATGGAATACTGCTTAAAGTAAAAATATAATCTCCGAAAAAATTGGTTAGATCGGATTACTATAGCATATAGCTTCCATACAAACTGACCACATAGTTACTAAAAGAAATGACCCTGGGAGGGTATATTAGCTTCGGTGCAAGTTAACGTTTCTTCTTGCTTTTTTTATCACTGGGCCAGTATGTCGGCTTACCAGGAGATGTTACTCTCTAGTAAAACGAGGTGGACAGTATATTGCCGTAAGGTGTAAATCACAACCCCATTTTTTTAAGGAATAATGTTGTAGTTTGTACTGTGCTGTAGCATGAGATTCTAGAGCATAGTGATTTAACCATTTCTAACCATCACTACCATGCCACCATGCGCTTTTCCATCCGGATGATTTGTAACATAGATTTTAAATCCCGGTATATTGAAATTATTTTATTTGTTAGACGAGTATCTGATATAAGCATCACATGTATATTTTTTCAAACAGAAATCTAACGATCTTTAAGTTATGTCGGTTAACATCGTTAGCATTCCATACGCAAATATTTAGTACGCTAATTTCTTACTTAGTAAATTTTGTAGCACTTGATTTTGTGATTTTATTAAATCTTGAATCATGTTTTGTGTGTGTAAGATTAAAAATCATTGTTTCAATTTTCCGGCAGTTGCATTAGTACAGTGTTGCCTTTCACTACATTCGCAAAGCTTATTTAATAGCATTATTCTTAAAAGTAATAGTCTTTGAACTTTTATCTGAGGTTGCTGTAATTTCATTACTCCATAATGTTTGTAACATTTGCTTACGACGTGCTTAAATGCTCTGTGATAGCCTCGATTTCAAATCTTTATATACAGGACAACCCCTGAAGACACGATTCCGATTACTTTGGCGGAGGGGTAAAAAAAACCGAAGTTCCATATACATGGGGTATGTACGGATAGGGGAGCTTCTCCAGAGGAGGAATATCCAAAAATAACATAAAAATAACTAATATTTTTTTAAAAATTTTCACGTTTACAAATTCAAAAATTTGCACTAAGAAAACATGTTATTTCTCTATGTTTCACTAAATTTTTTCACGTTCTTTACACTGTATATTTAAATATACACTCTAAGCTTTGAAATAAGCTTACATTTCACAATTATTTTGCAATTTTTCAACTAAATTTAGTAATTTAAAAATCACTTGTCAAATTTATAGCTGAAAAGTATAGAGCGCTTATGTTTACAAGGAAAACCAGCATTGCCACACCTTAAAAACCAAAAGTGAATGATTTTTCAGCGTTTCAAGGCGTTTTCTTTGTTTCTACTTTCGAGTGATTCTTTTTTCTTTATTAACTATAGAAAAAACTATAAAGAAGACTTTTCAAGCTAAAATTGAATATGTGAACACTTTTCCATATACATACATACATATATGAATTTATGAATAATATGTGATTTATCTATATAAATAAAAATGAATTGTTGTTCGTTAGTCTGATTACAACTCGAGAACGGCTGGGCCGATTGAGCTAATTTTGGTTTTAAAATGTTTGTCGTAGTCCAGGGTAGGTCTAAAAGGCGAGAAATAATCGAATAATTGCCGGGAAAACTTTTAAAACAGCCCTTTTCTATTTCCCAGCCAAAAGTGACGTGATGTCACATCACATGACATGATATCACATCACATCGCATAAATACCCATCATACACAGGGTGGCGAAAAAGTAATTCTACTACAGAAGGTGCTATAAATTTTGCAATTGACCTCTAATGTCAGTTCTGTTTTGACAATTGCGTAGTAAACACATGCGAAATACACGTAAATAAACAATGGTACGCTACACTGTTTCAGAACGCGGGTTATTGGATACTATTTATTTGACCAATAATCGGTCGGTGACTTTGGCACAACGTGAATTTAGTCGCAGATTTCCTGGCAGTCCGACGCCTACTGGTGAAACCCTGCTACTTTGACCCGCTCATTTTGCTGCTGTTGCCGAGGATGTCATGGAATCGCCGTCGACATCGACCAGACGACGTGCCACGCAAATGGGTATCAGTCGACTGTGTTTTCACCGCATTTTGGTACAAGGTTTGAAGACTTTTCCGTACAAAGTCCAAACGGTGCATCAGCTGTTAGCTGCTGACCGCCAATCGCGTCCAACATACGCTCAAGCCATCTTTAATTACCACCAAGAAGAAGATGACTTTTCTTTAAAAATAATCATGAGTGATGATGCCCATTTCCATCGTAGCGGATTATTAATAGGCAAAATTTACGCTTCTGGGGTGTTGAAAATCCGCGTGTAACCCACAAAGAGCTATTACACCCGCTCAACGTCACTGTATGGTGTGCTGTTTTCGCTGGAGGAGTCATAGGACCTTTTTTCTTCAAAGACGTCATAGGCCAAACGGTTACTGTGAGTGGTGAGCGCTCCAGAGCAATGATCAACGAGTTCTTTTTGCCGCAACTTGATGAATTAGACAAGACGATGTGACGGCACACACTGCACGTGCCACAACCGATATGCTGAAGGAATTGCACTGGTCCGCAAGATCGCCTGATTTGACCGCTCAAGACTTCTATTTGTGGGGCTTTTTGAAGTAGCGGGTTTATGTCAATAAGCCTCATACTCTTGCAGCTATTAAAGACAATATACGTCAAGAATGTGACGACCTATCGTCGGAAGTTCTGGCCAAAGTGATGGAAAATGCCATAAAAATGGTTCAAATGGCAATCAACTGTGGTGGCGGCTATTTACATGATATCATATTCTCGACTTGATGTAAAAAACTTTAAAATACCAAATAAAAATAATCCACAAGCAGAATCAAAGTTTTTAATTCTTAAAAAAAATTACAGCCAAAAAACATCGGAAGGTTATTTTTGCGCCATATGTATATAAAAATAAGTTGAGCTATAGCTGACTAAACCAATATATGATATGAAAAAGTTTATTTTTAATGGACTTACGAGCGTAAATTTCCAAAAAATGACTTTCCCATATCACTTGTTTTGAATTTTTTCGTTTTCTAATTAATTTATTTGTAAATTATTTGAATCGTTCAATTTACGTCAATTGTTTTCATTATATCGGCTATTCAAAAGGTAAATTGCTGAAAATTATTCAGTGAAAGCTTTATGTGTCTTTCATGCAAAGTGATCAAATACAGATTGAAATTTGTTCCGATGCCACGAGCAGATCGCGCTAATATTGGCAGCCCAAAGCACATGCACGAGTACTCGCAGGATACCATTATATACCTGTACGTGCGGAATTATGGAGGGCGGATTTATTTGTTACATTCACTTGCAATGCACAATGACCATAGATTACGGAATTATTGAATCGTAATCAATCAGCAAGATCGTCACGATGTCACAGCACAACTTTTCAAACAACAGCTATGATGTTTGATGGACTTTGTTTTGAAGCTGCGTATGTATATATGTTGCTGTTAGATGCAAGATTTATTCCTTAGAGGTTCAAAAAAGATGTTCTTGAGATGGTGGATGGTGGTTACACCAGATCAAATTGATGAAATCATTTCTGTGGAAATTCCTGATCCAGAGAAAGATCCGGAATTATACGAAGTGGTGAAAACCAATCTGGTTTATGGATGATGGTGATGTCCACAACAATCGCATTTCGGTGTGTATGTCTGACAATAAATGCACGAAACACTAGCCACGTGCTTTTCTTTCGGAAACGCAAATTGGAAATGATAGATATCCATTGTATTGGTCTCGCTCACTAGACGACAATGGCAGAACAGTTAGCATTCAATTAAGAGCTGTGAATAACAAAGTTGACAACACATGGATTGTACCATATTCGCCATTATTGTCTAATTCACTATTCAAAGCCATTTCAAGATAAGTGTTGCAGTTTGCGAAATGTCAGTAAGTTTGCAAGGGGGGGACCCGTTTTTAAACCCAAAAAAGGGAAACGTAAGGGGGCCCAATAACCGCTGTGGCCGTGAACGAGATGAGATTAGCAACTAGCAAATAAGTCGATGCGTGAAGTGCAATAAAGCATTTTATGATGTATTTACCTTTGCGATTCATGAACGTTTTCCGACTGTTCTGCATCTCGCAGTTCATTTGGAGAATGGCCAAAGAGCGTATTTTAACCCTTAGAATACACAGCCAGTGGAAACACCGCCTGCAACAAAATTAACATTGATGAGTTTTTTCTCAACTTTCGTCAGTGATCCATTTGCGAGAACATTGCTCTATTCGAAAATTACGTGATATCATACATGGAATGCATCGTCGAAGAAATAGCAACGCAGAAAGCAAAGCCAACCAGTAGATTGACATCCAGGTGTGTTTTTAACTAATGCCTTAGGATGAATTTAGACAATCCACCCGAAAAACGTCGATTGCTTCTACCTTCGGTTGCTATTGATAAATGTACGCGGTTTAATTTCAATTGAATCATTGCGTATTGTGAATGGTGTTTACAACTTTTTGAGAAGCATGCCATCAGTTACAATTGCTGGAACATGATAATCAATGGAATCAAACGATGGACGATCGCCATGATCATTTCGACACATCAGCCTTCAAATTGGCGTCAATTATGGGATACAATTAAAAATGACATTGCCGAGGACACCTTAAATCATTTTCGATAAGAATTGGAAATAGGGAAAAATCAGTCGGATTCGGACTTCCAGGCGTTTGATACCAATTCTACGTGCCTTTTTTAAATTTTAGCAGCCAAAAATACCGATGCTAATGACTTAATCTGGAAGATTCTATGTCAAATTCCGAGAGCTTTGCGCTCATATAAAATGATCGTCTTGACAATGAATACGAAACCGTTAATTATCCAGTAAAATTTCCAACTTCTTTGGGGAGGCTTGGTATGTCGCCGCATCATTTGCGTCTCAAAGTTGGATTTGTCATTATCATGTTATCCAATCTTCATGCGCCGAACCTGTGCAATGGAACCCGATTGATTGTAACGCAGCTATCGAATACGAATTCCTTTGAGTTCCAACGATTTGCCATTTCAGTTCAAACCTATTCAGTTTCCAGGGAAAATTGCATTTGAAATGACAATCAACAGGACGCAATGATAGTATTTAGATGTTTTTCACACGGCCAGCTATAAGTGGCGCGTTCTCAAGTTCGAAAACCATCCTCTCTGTACATTTACACACCGAAACAAACTACGCTACATTGAACAAAATGTGGATAAATCGAAAATAAATGATTTTTAACACAATATAAATTAAATTTTCTTTTCATTTTAAAACATTTTTAATTTCACGCAGGACAACGCCTGCCGGGTCAGCTAGTATTTAATAAACACAGATAAGTAAAATCGTGTGATAACATTATAATATTATATATGTTTATGATTGTAATATAACATTTTTATATACATAATATCCGGGGTGACTGAAGTACTTTCGCCTAGTACTCCTTTCTGCGTTGGCGGCCTTCGGCCGCGTTTTAAAAAAATAACCCTGCGAGCGAATACCGGGTGACTGAAGTACCCAATATAACCCCTGTTGCCGAGCGAATACCGGGGTGACTGAAGTACTTTCGCGTAGTACTCCTTTCAGCATGAAAATTAAGATTCGCTTTTGGTAAAGTGGTTATATACTCAAAATTTAATTTTCGTTATTGGAATGATACATTAGTTTGTATTTTAGGTGACAATATATATATTATTATATTTAAAATATGAGTTTGAGTGCATAATAACCAAAAAAACTTTATATCCAAAACTCAAATTTTGTTTCAATATGAGTGCATGATAACCGAAAAATATAACCATTCATACCCAAAACTCATATTTTAAATATAATCGTTATAAAATGGATAAATTTTGGTTATTATATCTGTCAGCGATTTCCATTTATTTTTGATGATACTTTGGTTTGTATTTTAGGCGACGATATATATATTTTTATATTTAAAATATGAGTTTTGGGTTTGAAGTGGTTATATTTTTCGGTTATCATGCAATCATATTGAAACAAAATTTGAGTTTTCGTACTGCACTGTATACTTTACACTTTATTACGTAATATTATTATATAATATTACTTATACATATGTATATATAATATTATTATATAATATTACTAATACATGTATATAATATTACTTATTTGCTTAATAAATTTAAAAAGGAAAATATCCATATGCATGAATAGAGGAATTTTTGCGAAAAAGAGGAATTTCAGCGAATTGCATTATCATCACATGGCAGCGCTCCATTTCGTCGTAATTTTTGGTAAACAAATGAGGTTGAAACAAGTGTAAAATGTGATTTTTAAAATAAAGATTTTTTAGGTAAAAACCTGCTAAAAGAGTAAAATGTAGATTTATTTAAAAGATTATAGTGCAACTTAATTTATTTGAAGTGAAAAATGTGAAAAAAGTGTGTTTAATGTGGTGAAATAACTCCTTGAAATGGTCCAATTTTGCAAATTTTTGAACTTTAAGGCCGAATATCTTCATACATTCAAATCGCGGCGCCAAAGAAATCGGAATTGTGCCCCCCTGAAGTTAGCAATGTGATTTCCTCCAAAATTGCTGCATTTTTTATTTAAATCGTCTTTTTTAACGGCGCATTTGGAAATGGGCTGCAAATCAGCACATACATACCACAAAAACACTGCGTAGAGTGCAGTTTGATTTGGTATTGCCATATTCTTGGCAGTTAGTACATTGTACTGGGCGTATGTTTTTATTCTCTTCTACAGTTACCCTGCGATGCAACAAATATTTCAAATTATATTGTATAGGATGTATTTCATTTTTTTTTTAATTGGTTAGAGTTCGGCAACAATTCAATTTCAAACATTGGCTGTGATACTTTGTTTCTATTAAATATATTTACAACAGTTTTTATACCAAAACCGCATTCTTCCAGTGCTTCTTTGACTTCACTAGAGTCTACGGCGGACTCTATGCCTTTAATTACAACAACTAGGCCCTTAGAACTCTTCAGTTGAGAAGAATAATGGTTCTTGTTTTTATTCGACAAAAATTTGACAATTTTCATAAAATCTTTTTCGGTGCAGGACTGAATTTTTGTTTCAAAGACACTATATGAAAATTGTTAGTACTTATAATTTCGCTACACCCGCTCAAATATGTACTATATATTGGAGGTGATTTGGCATTAACTACTGTGGTGGTACCCTTCGCATCGTCGTCTGAACCATTACTTAGGAAAGCAAATATGTTGCCATTTAAAAGTACCGTGTTATTCTTATTTGGTGTGCCGCCTTGAAATTTTTTAGAATAGACTGCTGACTTTGAAGGATGACTCATCATCACAGTTACACTTACCAGTAGTGGTTATTGTTGTTGGCTCGACAAAGTAGGTATTTAAGGAATTTCCTTTGGCCGGGAACCCAGATTTAAGAAATGCCTACGGCCTTGCTGGTGAGGCTGTGAAGCACTCATTATTGTTTGTTGATTTTTTTTTGCTTTTACTTTTTGATTCGTACACTATTGGTTTACTCGTATGTTTATTAGTATTAATTTCTGTGCATTGTTTGTTTACAATTCAAATTTTTTTTTTTTTATTTTACCTTGACTTCTTTGTTTGTAAAGACAGAATTCACGGAGCGAATTAAAAAACTCATCCGTACACTTTGAACACTCTCTAACAATGATAAAAAAAATGGTTGTTGTAGCTTTATTCTTTCTTTATTCTTTATTCTTAAGATATGTAAATTAAACTTATTAGGGAGCGGACCACGCCCAATTTTACATTTTTTCCACACAGATGACCGGTGCTACTGCGATCAGTTTTGTATCTTAATTTGGTGCTTAGTTATGTCACTTTGTATGTTTTCGGTTAATGGCGCTTTGTGGGCGTGGCAGTTGTCCGATTACGCCTAACTACGCACTTGTAACTAACTACTAAAGAACCCGTATACCAAGTTTCATTAAGATATCGCAATTTTTACTCAAGTAACAGCTTGCACAGACAGACAGTAACCCAGATTTCAACTTTTCTCGTCATCATGACCATTTATATACATATATTGGGTAGTCTAAAAAGTCTTTTCGTATTTTGTCAACAGAAGTCGTTGCTGTCGTATATTTCCAGTGCTACCAATCACATTTTGTCTTATACCATGTTATGACCGACACTTAATCACACGATTACGGCTCTTGAATGGATTATCCCACTAATCTTAAAAATATATCAAGATTTCGCCATACAAAAATGACAGTTCCAAATCACTTCATTGAAATGATTTGAAACTGATCCACGCTAAATCTCTCTGTGAGACTCTGATTTTGCGCAATCTACTTGTCAGCACTGGAAATCTGTTACATTATCACAGCTGATTTAGACAGTACAAAGGGAAAAATTGTAAACAAACAAATTTTTTTTAAAGCAATGAATCTAATTTCACCTGAAAACCGACTTAACAAATGAAAAAATGCATCCCTTATTTCTATTATACGGAAAATATTAAAAAAAAACGGCTTTTATTTCAAAATACTATATGACAATCTTTTCTTTTGATAAATATTAAGCGATGTGAATTCTTGAATGACAATAACAGCTGTTTTTTGATCTTTCTAACGGCAGTGAGATCAGTGTTGGGTTATGAAATGCTAAAATGTAATCTAATCTTTTAAATTTTCGGTCCGAACATTTTAAATATTACCATATATTATTGAAACGGTGAGATTTAAGCTTCATCAAAATAATGAAGAAATTCGCTGAATTTTGAAATTTGTATATAAAGAGGGAAGCATACCACTCAAGCCACCAATGAAATTTGTAAAGTTAAAGGAGACGATACTGTATTAGTTCATGTAGCCCAACAATGGCTCGCTTCTTCCGTTCTGGAAATTTCGATACTTCTGGTATAAAAATAAAAAAAAAAATAAGTTGAAGTTTGATTAGAAAAACGTAAAGATTTTTTCGACTGCCAATATATACCAATATATGTATGTATATATGTAATATCGTGATGAAATCACCGTATTTGCTTGATTTGATACCGTGTGGCAGGAATAAAGGGATGTTTAACTTATACGCAAAAAAAGTGTTTTTTATAAAATTTTCCATTATGGCCAGATTGAACAAAATAATAATTATTGGGCATTTATCAACCCAACACCCAACATTTAGTACGAATAATTGTTACTAAATAGTGGTTATTTATTATATGGAGAAACTATTTAAATCTTTTTAAAGTATATTAGAACAACTGACTTTTGACCTTTCAATACCCAATAAATGGATTTAAGCTTGTTAGCTCTCAATCATTAAATGTTTTTAATAATTTTCCATTGAAAATAATACTATAATGCTTCAAATTACAAAACGTTTCATCAAAAACCTTTACATTTTACAAATTTATTTAATTTTCATTGTTTTACATTTTTTATAAGTGGTCTTGAACGATGCAACAAATCCCTCCATTTACATATTCTTTTGGTAAGATTTCAATCTGGCCATCGCCCGTTTCCAATTGATAAACGTCAAAACCTACTGAACTCGACTAGCTGTCAAAGTTCAGTAGGTTTTGACGTTTAGCAATTGCTCTCTCACTTCCAGTGAGAGAGGAGTTAAACATCTCTTTATCTCTGCCGTGGCTTCTGGTTTCTCAGCAAACTCAGACGATCAATCCGGGGAAACCGTTTTGAGTTAATTGAAAACATTGAACGTGAATCGCTACGCGCTTTGAAAACTATTTCGCAAATCGGCTTTAACAACTGTTTCATGGATTGGGAAAAACGTTGTCACAAGGGAGATTACTTTAAGGGGGACGACAAAAAATTTAAAGAATAAATTAATAATTTTAAAATTATGACCAAAGTCAAATTTTTTGCTCATTGTAGCATATGTGTACATTAAGGTGGAGCGATAATATATGGAGAATTTTGTTTTTTTGTTTTTTAACGGCATAGCTATGAAAGTGTCCTTTTGTTATATAAAAGAAACATGCCAAATATCAAACGGCTGGCTTAATGTTTTGACGTGCCCCAGTACAGTCAAACATTTAAATAAAACTAAAAAATTGCATTATAAGCATTCAGTATTACTAAAATTATTCTCTAACATTACTTAAAATACTATTTAAACATCAATTTTTTTTTGTATTGAAATGAGGCATTCGTTGACGTAATAGCAGTCTTGCCCTAATGAACCCATCTCGTTAGTTATTCCCGCAAACTGCACTCGATGCTTCCATTACCAACTTGATGCAGCACTCCACAGCTTGGGTGTGGCATAAAAAATCTGTAATATTCTGACATGTACCAAGACCGTTTTGACAATGTCTTTCAAGGTTTCATCAGATGTACTATTTAAAGTCAGCGGTGGCTCACTTATATCACAGTCTTGCCACATAATAATCTCAGTGTTATCTTTGGCATCGAAATTTAAATAGGAATTCTACTCTAGAAATCAAGTTTTGAAAAAAAAATCAAAAATATTTTTACTAAAATAAAAAAATGGCGCATCCTGGTGACATTGATCCTGACTCTCCTGGTGGTCTGAAAAAAAATTTAAAAGAAATTCTCAATCAGTAAGGATGCTGTTATAGTCCCTAAAGCAGGGAATACGAAAAAAAAATTTTTTTTTTTTTGAAAAATGGCGACTGCCTGAAAATAAAAATCATTTTTTACGCTTTTTTTTTTGAAATTCCTGAATGTTTTTTAAATATTAAAAACAAGAATTTGACGCAAAGCTGATAGGAACAATAAAGGAATATATAAAGAAGGTTCACACAAAATTTCAAGTAAATCGGTTGAAAAGAGCTTGAGATAATACCGGTACCGTGTGAAAAAAAGTAGTTGCGAGAAAAAGGTGTTTAAAAAAGTGAGTCTACTTACCTACCGGGCTAGGTAAATCCTTTGGAGGATATGTTCTTAAGGATCTAAACTTTAAATATAGGAAAAAAAACGAATTTTTCAAAATTCCACCCCTTTAATGTAGGTACTTTAAATCTTCGAGCATTCTCTGATCTTGCTTTTACAATTATTCAATATGCAAGATCTCTTATAATCTCTTTGTCATCACCAAGCATGGCAATGAGAAGACTTTCTGGGTGACCAAATTAAGCATTTCGTTGGATTACTTTTTCAACGATTGATTTCATATCGGAATTCAAATAACGACTTAGGTTAACGGTTTGCCACATTAGTTCATAAACTTTCATAACGTACGTCCCTAATACAACTAGTTTTTCTTCTGGGTCAGTGACATAGGATCTTAGAATTCGACTACCTGTACTTAGCCATCTAAAATGGTCAAGAGCTCCAGCTTCCATATTAGCTAAATCAGAAGAAAATATACCAGTACTGATAGCGGTCATTATGTCGTTAAATACTTTTGGTCGGTACTAAGCTTTTCCCTAGTTATTTCAGGTAATATTGTAGGTATAACGATAAATTCGCCTATTGGCATTGTTTGACAAGATTGTAATTGAGATCCGATGGCGCCTGAAAAACATTTAGGCCCTATAATTTTTCCGTCTAAATGTAATAAAAGATGACGTAGTGGTAACTCATTTGTATGCAATTGACAGATAAACCACTGTAATGGCCAGTTGAATTCTTCCTCCAACAGACGAATAACACCACCACTGAAACCTATATTCACTACAGTTCCATCGCACCCAATAACAGCTAATTCACTCATATTTACCGACTGAGATTTCAAATATAATAATATAGTGTCTTTAATATTTTTAGCAGTCCTCGACTCACAGGTGACATAACCGAAGTAGTTCCGATAAAATCACATAATGATCTTCTATTTATCGTTTTTTCTAAAATTTCCCTTCTTTATCAATCCGAACCAAAGTCTTATCCTTCCTTCCATCCAAATACAAACTACGAAGTATTTTATTGCAGTCCGCTTCTTGTAAAATTGATCTGACCTTAGTTCTTTCAAGGACCAACTTTGAACGATCAATGACACAATTTGAATCGTTCGACGAAATAATACCAAAGTCTTTTAAAATAGAGGAAGCTATAATTGCAGCGGCTCTGCCGGAGACTCCAGTACGATCACGTGCAAGGGCTAATAATGGTAAATTTAATATATTTTTTCTCAGAGGTGGTGATCATTTTCCCTTGCCCTCTTGTGGGTCTTTTTGATTAGAACTAGATTTTAGGAAAAAACTATCAAATGAGCTGCTCCTTTCAACTGAAAAATCATCAGCCAAAGAACGAGAACAACTCGGTTTAGCTAAATAGTTTTCCTCTGTGTTACGCGATAAATTTTTTTCTTTTCTATCTTGTTTTTTCTTATTCTTCACAGTTGAAACTGTCGAGTACGAAACTTACTTCCTCCTTGGCAACAAGACACCCTTTTAAAAAGAAACAATTCCCGATATCTTTGCACTTGCAGCTGCAGATATCAAATAATCTATGGGACTCTGATAAAAATGTTCTAAACTTTTCTTAGTTTTTTATGTTAGTTTGACGGCCTTGATATGGTTTCATTAATCTCCTGTATTTGTCGTGGTAGGAACGCATTAATTGTAAAATTCTTTTTACACTTACAGTTGGCAGTGAAGAATTTTGCCATATTTTTAGAACTTCACCCGCTAATCTTTCAGATATTTCAAGAACTGTTGGCTACTTTGTAGTTTTATCGCGCTTCAAGGTAAGTGAGAAACAGGTAACTTCTCCGGCAAACCAAAGACAGGACACCCCGTTGTTTGTCATGTTTTAACTTGCGACATATTTCTACAATCAGGACAAGTAATAAGTACTATTACAGTTAAAAGCTAAACTACAAGCATCATACGTACATGAAAAATACTAATTACAGTAAATATTCCGATTACAGCTGTAAAATTTTATGTAACAAATAAATGAACAACGAACAAGTGAACTGCTATAAGCGCGCGACTAAAGAATATAGGTATCAACTTATGTTTTTTTACTTTTTTTAATTCAAACCACTTCATTCGACTACAAACCTAAGACCAGGGATAAGGGATGCCCAACTTATTCCAGTCTGAGAGCGGCTCAAAATAAGCGTTTTTTATAACATTTTCCATTGTGGCCAGATCGAAAAAAATACGAATTTTTGGACATTTAAATAATTTATAACATTTTTATGCACATTTTGATAATTGAAAATATTAACATATTTTTAGATTTAAATTAATATACACTAACTATTTAATTAGTTCAATTACTAATTTTTTACATTATAAATGATGAATTAACCTCTTAATTTTCAATACTAAAAGTATTAATCTTGTTAACTAAAAAAATTAACGCTGCAATGCATCAAATTGCAAAACGTTTAATGAAATATATTTAAATTTCGCATTTTCTTTGATTTTCATTGTTTTACATTTTTATAAGTGATCTTCAACGGCGGCAACAAATTCCTCCGTTCACATATATTTTGGTATAATTTCAATCTGGCTGTTCCAATTGCAAAACGTCAAAACCTACCCAATCAAGTCAACTGTCAAAGTTCGGTAGGTGAGCGGCTCTCACATTTCCAGTGACAGGAGAGTTAGGCATCCCATTATTCCTGCTTAAGACTGTACCGATTGACATATCGCAGTCAGATGCTTACTTAAATCTACCGTTATTTGGATATTGTTGGCCTGGGATTGTGGAAAATGAGTGCCTGGGAAAATTAGCATAACATATGGAATGTGGGAAGTTTTGTGTGGAATTTGGAATGTTAAATTGAAGTGCGAAACTTAGGTATGTTATTATAATATGGTTAGAGAGTATTATATATGTTTTAAGACCGTTTATTTCTATCTTACTCTACGTATATAAGATGTTTATGAGTATTTGGAATAAATTTTAAAAACTTCGAGTACGAGTAGATGGGGACACCTCTAAAATTTTTCTTGTGTTTAATACTTACCTAAAACAGCAACTTTCTACAGGTATACCGAAACAGAAATCAAAAATTAATGAAAATCGCTCCAACATGCTCATACATCATACCAAAGGTGGTAGATTTAATAGATAACAGATATTTTTGCAAACAAAGAAGCAAGAATATGAGCTAAGTTCGCGTTTAACCGAACATTTTATACTTTCGCAAAGTAAAGTCATAAAAGGGATTTTTGCATATATTTTAATTAAAATTAGAAAGAATCATTAAGATTTCTTACATATTGACCGATATATGAGATATAAAGTCAACCGGAACTTCGAAAAATATAAGGGAAATATTGACCCGATTTTAACCAAGGCTAGCAACATGTTGCAAGAGTATACAAATGCGACAAGTCTTGGAGAAAAAAGTAAAAGCTACACCATGCTACAAAGGAAACATAGAGGCATGTGGAAATTTCAAAGTTTCACACTTGTGAGGTGAAATTTCAGATTTTCAATTTATTTGCTAAATAAACTATGTACATATATGTTTGTTGAAAGAGGGATGCAGCGAAATGCCGACCAACGTGAAATTAGCACGCGCAAGGGACAGGATATGCAACTGGAAAAATAATAGCATTGCCAACAGTAGTACCACCACAGCGAGGTAACGGGGTTTGTTTGCATACCCAAATGCGCTTTACTGCACATGGAAAGCGTGTGTGTGTGTTTATAAAATGGACGCTTGTTTGCAGTGTTCGACTGGGGCTGCGATTTGCGGTCTTTCACGCTCCCTTTTACCTTATCAAGCGTAGGCATGCACACTGGTTCAGGAGCGTCTGCGCATGGTTTACACTGAGTGCTGAGGATTAAAGGCGACAATATGCGTGCATAAACAAATGAAATGATAGGCTAATAATGGAATGTGTGAGGCGAAGAGGGCTGTTTGTAAACATCAACAAACCCGCAGAGCGTTTTAAAACAAAGCAAAAGCAACAACTAACACTCCATTGGACTATCTGACTGTTAACTGCGAATCTATAAGCGCTTTACGGAAATTCCAAAACAAAACCGGTGCTATTTCACAGCAGTGCATTTGCCGCGGGCCATTAAATACATATGTAGCAACACATGTCTATACATATGTATGTATGTATGTATGTGTGCATAATGTGGGCGCGCACACAAGGTAAATCAAGCGAAACGAATTTGTAAGTTATTTTGGTTGAGAAAATATAAATTCATTTGCCAAATTTGTGTGTGACAGAAGCATTATTGTTAAAACACAACAAGGTACTGGAAGATATGTCAACATCCAAAACATTCGCGTTGTGAAAATTAATTTGGATTGTGATAATTGCACTTTAGAAACACACCAAAGCTATATATTGGGTTTCACTTGAATAATTTTGACAATAAAATCGAAATTAATTAGCCAATAACCCCTGTTGTTTCTTTGAAAACATAATAAATTTGATGAAACCCCATATTTGAGATTCATTCCTTCTTATATTAGGTTTGTATCCCAACTGCTAGTAGCTGCCAGCTATCAAGTTACCCTCTTCTTCTTCTTTACTGGCGTAGACAGCGCTTACGCGATTACAGCCGAGTTAACAACTGCGCGCCAGTTATTTCTTCTTTTCGGTACGTGGCGCCAATTGGATATTCCAAGCGAAGCCAGGTCCTTCTCCACCCCGGCGGGTGCAAAATCGAATACTTTCAGAGCTGAAGTATTTTCGTCTATTGGGACAACATGACCTAGCGTTCCATCGAATGCGACATTCGCCGCCGAGGCCATCGCGCAAAGAACCGTAAATCTTTCGCAGAACCTTTCTCTCGAAAACTCGCAACGTCGACTCGTCAGTTGTTGTCATCGTCCCAGTCTCTGCAGCATATAGCAGGGCTGGAATAATGAACTTATAGTTTTTGGTTTTTGTTCCGCGAAAGAGAACTTTACTTCTCAATTACCTACTCAGTCCGAAATAGCACCTGTTGGCAAAAGTTATCCTGCGATGGATTTCCAAGCTGACATTGTTGGTGGTGCGTATACTGGTTTCAAGATAGACGAAATTATCTACGACTTCGAACTTATGACTGTCAAAAATGATGTGAAAGCCAAGTCGCGAGTGCGAGGACTGTTTGTTTGTTGGCGGGAGATATTGCGTCTTGCCCTCGTTCACTTTCAGACCCATTTGCTTTGCTTTCTTGTCCAGTCTGAAGAAACTAGAACTAATGGCGCGGGTGTTGAGGTCGATGATGTCATATATATTCTTCATCCGGTTCGCCTTCTCTTTGCGTTATGCTTTCACTGCCATTCAGCAAGCTGGAGAAGTGTTCCTTTCATAATTTTAGTATGCTCTGGGCATCGGTGACTAGATCACCTTTGGGGATTCTACAAGAGTATGTTCCGGTCTTGAAACCTTCTGTAAGTCGCCACATTTTTTCGTAGAATTTTTAGCGTAACCCCTGTCAGCCAACTTGTCAAGCTCTTCAAACACACGCATTTCGCCCTATCTCTTCTTCTGTTTGCAAATGCGTCTCGCTTCCCTCTTCACCTCTCGGTATCCATCTCATCCCACACGTGTTGTGGTCGATTGGAACGTTGCGAGGTAGGCAGCCTGTTTTGTCCCCACTGCGACACGGCACTCTTCATTGTACCAGCTGTTCTTTTGCATTTTCCGAAAACCAATTGTACAAAAGGAGCTTGAAATGCCGTCTTACAGTTCTCTTTTTATGAAAAATATTAATAAATAAGCCTGTGACGGTGAATTAAGCCATTACTCGAGGTAATCAGAAAGAGTTTTTTTCCTATTTTTTGCAACAAATGGCCCCGCAAAAAAAAAAACACAAATATATTCTTTTATTGCCTTTAAACGGAAGTAGGAAATCATTCCACCAGGATCTTAAATTTATGGGAAAAAAAATAACAATATGACAAACTTATTTGCAGATTTCTAGTGCTTAAACAAGGGAAAGCACACCGAATTTAAAAAAAAACTATCAAATGACAATGTTTTGTCATTCTCATGCAAAAGACTGGGAAATTATAAAAAAATAAAAGCATAGTTTGCTTTTATTTCTGTCATATTTAAAAAAAACTTGATCAATTAAATTTTGCTCCCACATAAAAATAATCTAAATTTTGGCGTCTAAATCCATGTATCGAAATACACTAAACTGTCACAGTGGCCATTTTCTGAAAAATAAACTATAATGTTGGTCTACAAAAATTTAAATAATAAAAAAACTATTTCCCCTATATATTGCTCCAATTAAACTGAGATGGATCGACTTATCGCACTCTCAGTATGAATAATAAACATAGACAATAAACGTTTATTATGCTCGACACAGATAAAAATGTTAATACATATGCAAACCATCAACTATTTTGAGTCATAAATGCAATATGTCAATATATTTTTATACAATGTTTTTTTTTTTTTTTTAATATTTGGCTAGAATCATTTTGCACTCATGGATCTGAAAATTAATGTCGACAAATGATCTGAAGGTATATGCTGTGTGTGTGCCGGCGTGCATTTATGTAATTATAATCATAAAACCAACACACACACATAAAAGCTGGCAAAAAAGAAAACATTGCAAAAATAACAAATTCAACAAAAATTAAGCTTAGCGTGAAAATGAAATACATAGAAGTATAAATATTATTTTTCAATTAGCAATCAGCGGGAGCATCAGTGGCAATTAAAGTACTCGTATATAATAACCCGAGGATAGGCGCCAACTTTAAAATGTCACGTACATAAAGTTTTAAGCTTACACAAAATTAAATGAAAATCAAAAATTTTAACACAGCAACACGATTTATTTCTGGCCCTCCCGACTATCGCCCACAAAAATTTATATGTTGCATATGTCGGATGGAGTTTCGGCGCACTGGTGAGGTGACACATTTGAATGGATGTTTGCGAACACGGCTGGTGAAAATTTCGTGCGATTTAAAGTAAATTTTACATTGGTGCAAATGGCCAAGCGGATTAGTTTCGGTCGCAAATGAAATAATAAAGCCACGGTCCACGCTATCTACATACACTCTGATTGGTAGCTGAGAGTGCTTTTTGTGCTGCCATAACACTAAGGATATGTAGTTCGGTACTGGTGTGTATGGTAAACAGTGTTGCATTTTTCTGCAGAATAACATTTTCACAAGTGGTCAAATTCTCAAAATGCAACACAATACATACAAAAATTTTCCCTTCACAATGAATTCATGGCGGTTGTGATTGCAACGTGTGCAGGTGTTTTGTTTTTCAACTTGCAAATTGCAATCCAATGTTTGCATTTCCATTTACATTTGCATACCGTCAGTCGGTATTTGTTTGCCTTAAAAGTGTTCATTTGTCTGCTTACAATACTTGCATACATTAAACAATACATGTGTGGGAGTTTGCGTGCTTGTCCATTGGTGTGCGGGTTTGAATAAAATCGGATGTGCCAGAGCATTAATTTAATCTGTTATCTAATTTTTTGGAATTGAACCACTTGTTTCAACTTAATCAAACATCTCAATGAAACTTTGTACACGTGCCCTTGACACTCTGCGAAAGTTGATGTTGATGCTGAGCGGAATCTCACCCTTGCAACGTTTTCATAATGTAATTTAGAAAACTTTCAGAGGCCAGAAAGACGGAAATTTAGGACAGAGTACACTACAGAAAGCGACAACTGTCACGTAAAATCAAATCAAACCAAACATTGAGTTCCAGTCCTGCTGCCACTTCATTATCCGACATGTTTAAAACTATTAAAATTTGACAGGATGCTTTGACGCTTTGCCTCCTTATTCTGTCTGGAGAAAGCAGAACTAACTGCACGGTTGTTAATGTCAATGATATCAATATCATCACCGTACGACAGCAGCTGCACACTCTTATAGAAGATTCTACCTTCTCTATTTAGGTCTGTAGCTCGAATTATTTTCTCGTTGTCTGAAACCTTGCCTGGTGTCGAACGGCTCGGAGAAGTCCTTCCCGATCTTGACGGCGCTTTTGGTCCAACTTAACGACAGTTTACAAGCCTTTTGTCCGGAAAGTAATTGGTCTGATTTTCTTTCGCTGCGTCTGTACTTCGGAGCATGCCCGCACCGGCTGGATTCGGTATAGGGCGTTCCCCGGTAACAAACGAGCGACTAGTCAGCTGTCTCCGAGCACCTGAAGAGACACGACGAATATTTTCGCGCGACGTGTTTCTGTGTGAAACTCGGTAAAACTGCAACAGAGACGTTTGATATGATCAAGCAGGCTTATGTACCTCTGAGTATGATTCCGGGACAAAGAGACAATCTTCCGAGTGGCACACGCCGGCGACCCCTCGCCCAAAAAAGGAAAGAATGAGCAAATCCAAAGTGAAAACGACGTTCATTTTCTTTTTTTAAATTGACTCAGTACTATTTACTTTCAGACAAACACTGTAGATTTTCGGGGATACCAAATTCAGAGATAGGGGCATAGAGGCAGTACTTTTTCGTGCTGTCGAAGGCGGCTTTAAAATCGACGCCGGGGTGGTGTATGTCGATCTTCCTTTCATGGGTAATTTCCAAGATTTGGTGCATAGGGAAAATCTAGTCGATAGTAGACTCCTTATATACGATATAAAGGAGGACTATCCTAATATAATTGGCGTAGATTGTGGCATCCTCTTTTTTGTGGTATTGGCAGAGCCCACTTACGTTCTAATGGTCGAGCAAGCTTTCATTCCACCATATTTATAATATAAATTTGTGCTCCTTTATGTGACTGCTGTAGTAAATTACTTGGTACGGCCCAGTGACGCCACCGGCCCATTAACCGCACCAAACTGTATATTATCGGGATACAATGATGACCAATAGAGTATGTACGAATGTCCTTTCACTTGAATAAATAATTTCATTGATATCCCGAACTGTTTTTGTTTTATTAAAAAAAAAAAAAAACAAACAACTTTTGTATCGTTCTTATTTAAAACCTCGCTCTTAAAGTTGAGGCCATGTGTGTTCTTTATTGGCGTAGACACCGCTTACGAGATTATAGCCAAATTAACAACAGCGCACAGGCCCCTCACCACCTGGTCAACGAAGTGGAGGTCTTCCACTTCCTTTGCATCCCTCGGTGAGTATTATGCCGAATACTTTCAGGGCTGGAGTGTTTTCATTCATACGTCCGACATGACCTAGCCAGCGCAGCCGCTGTCCTTTAATTCGCTGAACTATGTACGTAAATGTCGTCGCATATCTCATACAGCTCATCGTTCCATCGAAACTCAATCATATTCACCGTGGCCAACTGCTCTCGAAAACTCGTAACGTCGATTCATCAGATGTTGTCATCATCGACGGGAATAATGAGTGACTGCGATCAACTGAATTTTTAATTTATTACTCGCGTGCTTTTCGAATCAGTAAATTTTTGTTTCTGTAAGTTAATAGTATTGTTAGAGAATTCTGTGCTAAATTTCAAGTCAAAATATTCATTAGCATTTGAGAGTAGTATAGAGTTTGGTTACTTCTGGTACTTCCCAATTGCCTACTCAGTTCAAAGTAACACCTGTTGGCAAGCGTTGGATTTCGAGGCTGGCATTGTTGTTGCTGTTAATTCTGGTTTCAAGATAGTTGAAATTATCTACAACTTCGAAATTATGACTGTGAAAGGCCTAGTCGCGAGTACGACGACTGTTTGTTTGATGGCGGCAGATATTTCGTCTTGCCCTCGTTCACTGCCAGACCCATTTGTTCTGCTTCTTTGTCCAGTCTGGAGAAATCAGAACTAACGGCGCGGGTGTTGAGGCCGGTGATATTAATATCATCGGCATACGCCAGCAGTTGTACGCTCTTATAGAAGATGGTACCTTCTCTATTTAGTTCTGTAGCTCGAACTATTTTCTTTGAAAAAGTTACACGATAGGGAATCGCCTTGTCTGAAACCTCGTTTGGTATCGAACGGCTCAGAGAGGTCCTTCTGGATTCTGAAGGAGCTTTTGGTATTGCTCAACGTCAGCTTACACAGCCATATTAGTTTTGCGGGGATACCAAATTCAGACATCGCGGCATAAAGGCAGCTCCTTTTCATGCGGTCGAAAGCAGATTTGAAATCGACGAAGAGGTGGTGTGTGTCGATTCTCCTTTCACAGCTCTTTTCCAATATTTGGCGCATGGTGAATATCTGGTCGGCTGTTGATTTGCCAGGTCTAAGGCCACACTGATAAGGTCCGATCAGTTTGTTTACGATGGGCTTAAATCTTTCATACAATACGCTCGATAGAACCTTAAATGCGATGTTGAGGAGTCTAATCCCACGGTAGTTGGCGCAGATTGTGGAGTCTCCTTTTTTATGGATTGGGCATATCACACTTAAGCTCCAATCGTTGGGCATGCTTTCGTCCGACCATATTTTACAAAGAAGCTGATGCATGCTCCTTACCAGTTCTTCGCCGCCGTGTTTGAATAGCTCGGCCGGCAATCCGCTTTGTTGTTCATCAGGCGGGCAATTGCTATTGGAACCTCTTCATGGTCGGGCAATGGAACGTCTGCTCCATCGTCATCGATTGGGGAATCTGGTTCGCCTTCTCCTAGTGTTGTGCGTTCACTGCCATTCAGCAGGCTGGAGTAGTGTTCCCTCCATAATTTAAGTATGCTCTGGGCATCGGTGACTAAATCACCTTTGGGGGTTCTACAAGAGTATGCTCCGGTTTTGAAACCTTCCGTAAGCCGCCGTAATTTTTCGTAGAATTTTCAAGCAATACCCCTGTCGACCAGCTTATCAAGCTCTTCATACTCACGCATTTCGGACTCTTTCTTTTTCTGTCTCACTTCCCTCTTCAACTCTCGGTATCAATTCCATCCCGCACGTGTTGTGGTCGATGGTAACGTTGCGAGGTAGGCAGCCTGTTTTCTCTCACGGCAATCCTCGTCGTACCAGCTGTTCTTTTATACTTCCCGAAAACCAATGGTTTCGGTTGCAGCTGTACGTAAGGAGTTTGAAATGCCATCGGTTGTTGACGAGTGCCGAGTAGAAAATCGTTCCGTTGTCTGTTGTGTTTGCAGCTTCTCGACGTCGAACCTTCATTGCGTTTGTTGGCTTGCGTTTTTTGCTGCACAGAGGCGGGTGCGAATCTTGGCTGCAACAAGATAGTAGTCCGAGTCGATCTTAGGACCTCGGAGCGCACGCACATCTAAAACACTGGAGACGTGTCTTCCGTCTATCACAACATGATTGATCTGATTTGTGGTCTTTCGATCCGGAGATAGCCAGGTAGCTTGATGAATGTTCTTATGCTGGAATCTAGTACTACAGATAACCATATTTCGGGCCCCGGCGAAGTCGATCATCCTCAACCCATTTGGGGATATTTCGTCGTGGAGGCTGAATTTACCGACCGTAGTGCCAATGATACCTTCTTTGCCCACCGTGGACGCAAATCAGCGATATGTTGAAGAACCTCGCTTTGATGCGGATTGTGGCTAGACGTTCATTCACCGCAGTGAATGATAGTACTTGGCGACGGAGTCTCTCCCACCACGAATCCCACACCAAATTTGCGCTGCTTTATATGGCCACAAATGCCACAAGGACCTACTCGTATCTGTCCTTGTCCCGTCCATCGCATTTCTTGGACGGAGGTGATGTCAGCCTTCACTCAAACGAGGACATCAACCAGCTCGGCAGCGGCACGTTCCCAATTAAGGGACCAGGTGCATGCCCTCAAATCATATTCCTTAATTCGTTTGCCATGGTCGTCATCGAAAGGGGGTCTCTCATCCGAGACTGTTGTTGATTTTTACGTGGCGGGTTCCGAACCCAGCGCACAAACCTATGCAGGGGATGTTTCGCCTTCTCACTTTAGCTCGCCTTCAAGCGGGTGTTCTTAGGCTACCCAGATGATACTTGGTCAAAGACCGGAAGTCGTGAGCTGCTTGAGCCATATGTAAAAGAATCGTTTCTGGCCACTCCTAAGTGAATGGCAATCAGAGAACTTTCAAAAATATCTATCAAAAAGAAAAGCAGTTTTATTGGTGTCGCGATTAAAACAGCGGAACTTAAGTGTTTATATACCGTTAGAATTAAAAAAAATATATATTTGTTTTTATTCTATGTATATTCTTAATGTGGCTTTTTTTAAAAACACACACAGTACTTTTCATATCGTTCCGGTAAATATTTTCGAAGTTACACACAAATATTTCAGAGTGCTTGGAAGTACAAGCCCAATCTTTAAACGTGTTTTTCTGAAAATGGTGTTTTCAAAGTCCAACATTACTCGAAAACGGCTAAACCGATTAGTCTTAAATTTTAACACGAGCACTAAACCTAGTGATGATTCTTATATACCTGTTATAGTTATCGATTTCATTATTCAATACAGATAATTGCTGATTTATTGCCAAATGTAATGTAAATAAAAAAATTTCATGAAGTTTAGTCCAAATATATTTTTATATAATATAATTTCTAAAATTCATTATAAAAAAAATAAGTAAAATTAAATTTTTATACAGAATGTTATCTAAATACATATAATATACTCTATTCAGCTTCCTCACATTGTTTACAAATTATTTTAATCTGGAATATGCATTTGCCACAAACATATTTTTCACGCTTTGAGCAAATTTTTGTTGTTTCATAATCTTTACAAAAATTGATTTGGCAAGTTTTTCGTACAGACAAAACAGAACTTCTGGAGATTGTTGGCAAAAGCTTGTTTTAGATTTTTTATATGCATCTCCGAGTTTTAAAGCTAGCTATAACAAAAATTTTTGCCTCGAAATGTTTTCACCCGTTGCTTCTTTGTAAAAAATCTAGGTATTTATTCCAGCTAAGTCCAAAATACCAAATATAAAATACTTGAAGTAGCCACCTACAACTTTTGGACTCCACGCTATATTTTTTTGCCATCTGGTCTGCCACATCTACACCAAATTTTGTACTAAATATTATAGAATTTAATAGTTTCCGGTATACAATTGTTGTTTTTTTCTATTTCTATTGAGTTATGATTCGAACTTGGGAAAAGCACTTTTTATGCTCTTGCAACCAGTTGCTACAGAGTATTATAATTTTGTTGACCTAACGGTTGTACGTATCACCTAAAACTAATCGATATAGATATAGGGTTATATACATATAAATGTCCCTCCGTCGGTGCGAGCTGTAATTTGAGTAAAAATTGAGATATCTTGATAAAACTTGGTATGCAGGTTTCTTAGTACAAAAGAAAAATCGGCTTTGTAGATGGGCGTAATCGGAACACTGCCACGCCCACAAATCGCTATTGACCGAAAACCTATAAAGTGCCTTAACTAAGCACTACATTAAGATGTAAAACTGTAATTTGGCACTGGGGATCACAGTAGTAAGGTACACCTGTGGATAAAAATCTTAAAAAAGTGGGAGTGGCCCCGCACCGTTTAATGTGCATATCTCCTAAACTGAGGACAAAATGTTCAATATGAGATTTTTTTATATTATATTATTTTACGCAAATCCAGAAGCAATTATTATAATGAGATCAAATTTTGCACGAATAATACCTTTAGTGTATGCCACCTTATGACAAACAATTGTTCAAATCCAATCAAAACTGTTCAAGACCTTAGGTACCGAATGTGTAAACCCCAGTACCTATAGTTGATTTTGATCGAAAATGTCGGTCAATGTGTGATATATGTAGGTATATTGCTGAAATTAATTGATTATCCTTCTCTTCTAATGGTATATCTGTATGTCAAAAAGGGATTGAATCGGACTATTATTTCTCCTAGCCCCCATATACTTAATATAAAGATTTTCGAATCACCCGATATGTGAGATATACCAATGAACATAAAATATCGTGTTTTACTCATAAGAGTGTATCTTTTTGGCCTCAACAAGATAAATTTCAGCGAAAACTTGGTCTAGCCCATAAATAACTAATATCGAGATCTGCGAACATCCAGCTGATTTTATTCTATATGATTGACTTTACACCTTAAAGTATTTCCTTGGTTTTGATTTTTGCAAGTTGCAATAGTATAAAATGTTCGGTTGCACCCGCCCTTTCCTACTTATTTCGGATTACTTTTATACACTGTCAAAGTAATGTAATGTGATTTATACAATTTGCTTGAAAATCTAGCCAGTTTATCTTTTTTTTCTTTGGCAACTGTCTCTTGTTTCCACGAATTGTTCCAACAATTGTCTTTGTTTTTTGTAAGAAATTTCTTGACTAATGATACACTCGTAAAAAATTATTCGTTGTTACGTTCCTTCTGTATTCTGTGAAAGGATCCATCAGCTTTAGGACAACGAACTCTTCCCGAATAGGGAAACCCATTTATTACGTAGTTACTATTGATGTCATACGCCAACCAGAACTTTATTCTAAAATTGTCTGGTTTCGGCTCATTGTTTTCGAAAAAACAGCAAATTATTACACCATGTAAGGAATAACAAATTTACATCCAAGTATTAATACCATACGTTATCTTCTTCGGATAAACCATTGTAAAAATTGTAATTGTATTCGCATAAGAAACTCTTTAGAAATGTATTATTGTCTACTAATTTTCATTGAAACCGGCGCTTAGATAATTATAAAACATTTTATTCTGAGACAACTGTATAATAAATTTTCACAGCAGTCATATTGACGAATCGCGGTAGGTAGGCTACAAATTAATTTTTTTGGAGAATCGAAAAAATAACTAAAATCACATGTTTGAAAACGGTCAATTTGACCGGTACTGGTAGGTTTACTGTTAAATATATTATTTAATAATTTAGCGGAGATATTTTTTCACCGATAACTTTTTATTATATTTTTATATAACCCAAATTTTTATCAAAATTCGATTTTTTCTATTGAGAAACCGCCATTTTCTGTCAAAAAATTTTATATTGCTTATTCCTCCGATTTTTTTTTACTAGATTTAACATTAATTTAACGAAAACTGTTTTTTTTTTTAATTTCAAAGGATTCAGTTCAAAGAGTTTTTAAGATTACTAAGTCTTAAAATACAGTTAAGAGACACCATAATAGCTGTACTAATTTTTGGACCAATAAATTTAAAAGCTTCTTTCAGCTTTCTAACTGTAAGTAACCCCTTAAAAATGTCTGATGTTCGAATATCCCATCAAGGAAGACGACATGAAGCATTTTCTTGTTTCTTCAGTAAGGAAGATGAACTCTTTTTGTAATGACGAAAAAGGTTTATTTGAAGAAATTGGTATTGATTGTAATACAACTGAACTGCGTTTTAAAATATCTATTGTAAATTGAATCCCAAATGCATTACATGTTTCTTTTTTCACATATTGTGTGGTATATCTTGGAGACTCTCCAATGGAGAGTATAAACAATTTTTTTCGGAAAAATGGCGGGGTGAATGAGATGAGTTTTTTCACGGGCTGACACGATTTCTCTTGTTTGGATTATCTGAAACACAAAAACTCAATTTTTTCTTAAAAAGTACGTGAATGGTTACCGTCCCTATTAGAATAATTAAAAAATATTGATAAATAAAAAAAGTTATTAAGGTTTTTTTTTTTGTAATTTTTCCCTATGTTTTTTTACATAAATTTTGTCATAACATTGTCAATAATCATGACCGCCAGTTTAAAAAAGTGTGTTTTGAGAAAATCGCGTTTAAAGTTTGAGGTGTGCACTCCGAGCGCTCCGAACGTCGATCGGTATTATTATTTTTGAGTCTTTTTCGAAACCTTCCAATGGCAAAGTGGGTTTTTACATTACTTTTAAGGGTATAAGGGAACATAAACTGCAAAAAAAAAACATTTTTGAAAAAGATTATCCTACTAACATCTTAATAAATTATTGATATGTAAAATGTTTGTGTATTTTATTGGCCACTATTTACACATACAAATACATAAGAGCAAATTGAAAACTGTTTTCTTACTCTTATTCTTACTTTGTGTGGTGCTGCAATCAATTCAATCTTTATACATCTTCTTCCAATTGGCAATTATTTAACCGTTTTCCATAAAAATTAATAAAATTCAAAACTCTGTCTCACATATTTCAGGAAAATAATTTTTCTCAAACTTTTCTATTGAATTAATATAGATATATTTTTTCTCTTTAAAATTTCTCAAACAGTTATCTTACCTTTGACTTACCGAGAAATGTCGTACAAATCCATTGATGCTTTGAACTCAGAACCACCTCAAGTTTTGGGACGCACATATACTATACTTACTTTGCTTCTAATTTTACCTCGAGAAGCGACAATCTTAATACTTTATTTTCATAAAAGATCAGTACAGCTTTGGACTTTTGCATTAGAAACAACCAAAGTTGCTATTTATGTACCTTCGCTGACTACACATGCAAATGCACATTTAACTATTTGTGAGTGCGGATAAGGAGCTGCTTTCTAGTATTGTAAATGTTGTGTGGCATAAAATGTTTTTACTATACATATGTACGAATACATATATATTTACCAATAGATGCTTTAAGTTATTTTTGAAAATTAATTTTCGTATATACTTACATGATGTAGTGCATTAAGGTGGAACCGTACTGTAAATACAATTTTAATGATATTTTGAGGGGGTAGGGTCTCTGTGCATCAAAATTCTAGCAATACCACTATTACTTCCGTCGCCAAAAACACGTTCGCTTCTTACAAGAAATCCTTTGGCTGATATAAATGTATTAGTAAACAACTATTTGGCATAAACATTAGCATAAAGGTTCTAACAGTTCTGAGTACTCTTGCTCGAACCGCAATATCTGATGCGACCGACGTTCGATTAATTAATTCGCTTACACATTATAACTAAAAACACCCGGAAATTGTAACTAACAGTAGTGCGTTGCGATTTTTACAGTGGAAAAAAATATCGAACAAAGAATTTGTCTAAAATTTCTAACCAAATTTCGTTTGCGTAATCATTGCGAATGTTGGAAAAGGCTTAGGGTGATTCAGTTTTAGCAAAACCACAAGCCCCTAGAGTGGTACAAAGTTTGAATGATTTTAATCAATATTTTGGGTATTACTCGCGTTCTTGCTCGACTGGTCCCGATAAAGCTGAATTTGTTTCAAAAAGAGAACCGTAGATATCCTTGATAAGGCTATATAACTGCCGATGAGATATGGGTTTATCAGATTGACATGCAAACATGCAAACGAGCCGAAACCAAAAAGATCACGCCAAAGCCGCTCAAGAAGTCAAGGTTATTCTTAATGTTTTTTCGATATTCGTAGTTTGGTGCATCATGAATTTGATCCGCAGGGACGGACGGTCAATAAGGAGTCCTATTTGAAATTGCCGTTCCGTGGAACCCGTTTTCAGTCGGTAAAACAGATAAAACAAAACTCGCTGAATGAGCTAACGATCATTCCAGAAAGTGCATATGAAAAGTGTTTCGGAACTGGAAAAATCATTAGAATAAAAGTATTACATCTGGTGGGGATTATTCTGCATTTTATTTACAATTTCCGGGTACAATTTTGTCACAATTTATACTTCAGAACTACTTCAAAATAGTAGTTTATAATATATTTTTTATAACATTTTACCTATAAACTTAACTTTAAAATTGTTTAATTTATGATAGAAGCTAAACATTTGACTTACCTTCTTAATTAAACGTTATTTAACTTTGTTTCTCTCAGTGCTAACGTCAGTATTGTACGATCGCTGATTGCATCTCGTGCAATATTCTCACTCATTCTTTTACTTGCGAGTATTCGCTCAACTTCAATTTCTCTTGACGGTGGCATATATTTAGCTCTCAATGGGTGCAAAGTCACAACGAAGTGCGCTCATCTCCACCACCCAACCCAATGCTTCTTAGTATGTATGTGTCCAATATGCATTAATATGTATAACACGCACACAAAGAAATGCTAATATACACAAATATGTAAGTATTATGTGTATAGAAATGTACTCACATATTATATGACGCATGTGGCGTGCGGCGAACTCCGTCTGCGTGTATGGTATTTACTTTTGCCGGCAACCGGCGTATGCTTCATGCTGGCACAGCGCATTCCACACATGATCAGTTCAGTTTCGTACGTCGAGTTGTAACCAAGTGCTTTGCCCACAACTGTTCCGTGCTCTGTACCAACATTTATATCAAAGTATTGCCAGAGTTTTCTTTGTGCGCAGGATATATCAAGAATTGTGTATCTACAAATCCACACTAATTGAAATAAAACCAAAGGGGTGTGTGGTCCGAAAATTGAATCGAGTAAAATTTAATTGAAAATCTGCCAAGAAGCGTCGAGGATTTTCACCGGCACATCCGAACTTCTGAGCGAAGGAACATAAAGCAATAAAAACAGCACTTAAACGTGAATTCGCGAGTTTCCTGTCGGAGCTAAATAAATACACTTTTAACGAAATGAGGGAAATCGTGCACTTGCAAGCCGGTCAATGTGGCAATCAAATCGGTGCTAAGGTAAGTGGGAATTTCTCGAAACTCGATCACCGATCGTTAAGCGATCGTTCGACTGATCCAAGCTCAACTCTATTCAGCTCGCAAACGCTCGAGCGAGTTTCCTTTTTTCGCATTGTCCGCGAAGATCAAAAAACGAGCAACAAAAAAGTTGAAAAATGTATTGCATTTTAATTTCGGTCAGGCAAAGTTTCGTTGTTTGTTTCTTTTCATAAATTTTGGCTGTATTTTAGGCGCGCGCATATTTTGGCAGGCTGCAGCTTGTACTGCGATTCTTTTTTTTTTTTTTGGTTACTATTGCTTTTGATTGTTGCTTTATTTTAATGTTTTTTATTTACGTCAAGTTTTCGTTGCGTTGTGCTTTTGCGATGCGGTTCGTAGAATTTTTGAGGCAAAACCGCGCTGCCCACTTTTTGGTAATTTGGAGAAAATCCAGTTTTGTCAGCGGATTTCCTTAGTAATTTTTTAAATTGTCAGTAGGCACGAAGTGTATGCCATGTGTATGTTTATTTGTGGCGAGCTTTGCATTTTTAGTTGAACGTGCGTAAATGCCTTTGCAATATTGGTAAAAAAGCTGATTGATGATCTCAACTAATGAAAATCAATGTCAGGGATTCCTGTACATAATTGAAAAATCGGAATGCAACATTTTTGAAATTCCAAAGAAAATTGTTTTTAATTAATTCGCATCACCATAACAATCAATAACGTAATACATTATTTTGCTAGATTAGACTTCAAAATAGTGATCCAATCAAAGAATCTGAATATTGTAACGAGGTTTTAAATTTATGGAATATTAAATTCACTTTTAAGGTGCCAACGAATGCCACCGAGAAAGCAAATATTTTGTTTACCAATTGAAGGCCTCAAATTGAATTTCCCCGTTGCTTAGGTTACCTTCGATAACCAGCTTCTCTAACATCAAATAAATAAACTGATCTTCAGGGGCATTATTAAATGATTCACAAACATATTTATACGTACTCATACACAAAATTCGAGCGATCTTTAAAGAATTGTGTATTTACCCCACACATACGGACCTTTCAGTCATGTATGGGGTAAACATACAATTCTTTAAAGATCGCCCGAATTTTTGTGACGGCTGTCTGGAAAGTCACACAATCATATATACTTTCAGATCAGAAATATGCATATGTGTATTTATATTCAAATGTGTAGTAGTTTGTTTAATAAGAAATTACTTATCGTAGTACACATGTATGTAAAATGTCATACAAATGCATGTACATAAATGCTTTAAAAATATAAGTATGCAATTTATGTAGTATGTCTTAAATGATTTCAGTCGGCCTGATGCATATTTCTACTTTTATTATACTATATATATTGTAAATATGTAATAATATGTTTGTATGGATGAAATTGCCTTTATCAACACGAAATTTTACTTAGTGATTATATACATGCTTATATATTTCGGCATTTCCTTGTAATTCTAAGTGACGAATGTTTATATAAATACTTCATTAATCATTAGTTAATTCTCAACGAGCTTAATATTGTTATTATGTATAAGTTTGCCACGAAATTTGTAACATTCAAAAGGAAACGCCAGAATATCTATAATTCATCTACTATAATTGATCAGCTTGACGAGCTGAGTCGATTTTGCCATATCTGTCCTGAAAATTTGCATCGGTATTTTTCTCCCCAAGGAGTGGTTCCACCGTATCGAGCCACTATTGGAGGAGAAATTCACGAAATTTGGCATAGAATATTTTAAAATACAACGCTACACTCTTTGAATTTTTGAAAAATTTCAGATGGGATCACTTTAGGATATAGCAGCCATACAAACGACCGAAATCATGTTCCTATAGAGAAAACTTTTTCATTCGTCTGGGGTATTCTAGTTTCTGCGCAATCGTTAACGTTAAGATTTCTTCATGTTTAAGGCCTACAAATATGAGTAATTTTTAGAATAAAAATAATAAAAAATAATGAATACAATAACATACATAGGTAGAGAAGTGGATAATAGTAAATGTTAATGTTGCGATAAAAAAAATTATTAGATCGAGTAAGAATAAGAATAACATCCTTATTCATAAATTTTGCTTATGGGCGGTTAAGTACCATGTTTAAATTTATTTTCCTGATATGAATATAAATTCTAATATGGATATGAAAATAAATCTGTAAATTCCAAAGCATAAGGAGATCGATTAGCACTTGAGGTCAGATTTTGGACATACCCTTGTATATATAGCATATCATATTGATTGGAATTTGATGGATGCACTGTGACCTGTGCCCCATAAAGTATAACATGTTAGTAGCTTTGGCTCGGATAATACTGTAAAATTGTTTAAAATTGTAGAGGCTAACTAAATGATAGTACTACATAGTTCCTAAGTTGGTACTTTTAATTGCATTATTCCACAAAAATGTTTCCTGTAAAGGTTAAAAATTGCAATTACTTCCAATTTTGTTTCAATAAGCTGTTTTCAAAATAAAAAATAGGCCGACAAACTGCAGTGTTCTCACATCTCAACATCTAACGGGATTTTTGTTCCCACCGTTCCAGTATACACTAATGTACATACATATATATTTTCACATATATATTGAACGTTATATACTTCATAGATATGTTATATACATACATACTATATCAATTCAATACTATTTATGAATATATTTTCTTTAAAGACTAGACGCATCAGCATATCTTATACGATCAAAGGCGTAGCTAGGGGGGGGAGGCGAAGGGGGCCGTCGCCTCGGGCGCAACGTCTTGGGGCGACAAAACGATCTTCGTTGTTTTTTAATATTCAGAAAAATACTTCAACAAATTTTTTTACAAAATTTATTATAAAAGATAAAGAGTTGCACACTCACAATGTAGTAATCTCAATAACAATGAAAAATATTTATTTTTACGCGAATACTCTTCAGTCTTAGTATTTGTCTTTTATCTTTTGGCTTATATCTTTCTTAAAAATAGTGATAGAACTTAAAGATGCACTTTCAGCAGTTTCACATTTGAGAGAATCGCAAGATTGGACAGTCTTTTCTGACTCATGGTCGATCTCAATTTATCAATCAATTTTTTTTTCAAAATTTCTTTCACAAGATGCAACTAATACAGGTATAGTGAGTAGTATTCTTAAAGCTGTCACTAACGTCTTGTAGGCTCCCAGTCCCACTGAAGAAATAGATAATAAAACTTTTTCTGACGAAACTCCAATTTGTTATTTGTTTTTCTTCGCTCTCTTTAATAAAAGTAGGACGTCTTGGATGTCACTGTATAAATCTTCGTTATCCAAGTCATCTGGATAGGATTCGGCAAGTTGCTGGCATTTTTCTTTAATTTCGACGAGTTTGTTGTAGACAAAGGGGGGCGGCAGAACATTCTTGGCCCCGGGCGCCCGAAGTTGTAGCTACGCCACTGTATGCGATGACTTTACTTTAGTTTGGCAAATTGTCTCATATTTCTTTATCTAATAAGCACAATCACAAACATGTACATACATACATATGTACATAGGTGCATGCTTCTTATGTATATGTGTGAGTGCTGTCATACATTAAACATTAAGTTGCCTAAAACCCATATTTTGATATTCAGCAAAGTAATCGGAAACGGCTTGCATTTAAGAAACCATATCGCAGAATAGAAAGAGCTACGCATATAAGTATGTGCATTTATGGGCATAAGAATATACTTAGTACATAAATACATGTGCAGTTACATGTACATATGTACATATACAGTATATGTATACGCACGCTCAGTCTTCAGTTTCAAATTACCACAACAATGCGCAGAATATCGGGGTGTAGGCTTGAAATATCGCAAGTTTGAACCTTAAATCGTTGGATTTTGTAAGTATTACTTATGTTCTATATAAGCATGTATGTATGTTCTTTTTTATGTATGTCTTCAATTCACCTCATTTGAAATCTTCATTTACATATACATACATATAGTATAAGTATGTATAGTATGTATACAACATTTCATAAGAACACATATGGAAATGCAAATTCTTAATAACCTTGTGCAATGACACACAAAGATAAGAATATTCCGTTGGTCAATAAAATGCAGACGTAAATGACACAAGTAGACACGACGAAGCAAGTGCAATAAAAGTGTTTGACTACTTTACTTACACAAATGTTTCAGAATGACTCATTGGCCAGTAGGCGACATGCGGAAGTAATGTCCACACAATCACCACGTGTTTTTCAGGACACAGGACGAGCTCAAATTACAAGAAGTTTAAGCATAAACACAATGCACATCCAAACATGCGGGAAATAAGTGTAGATAGACAAGTGTTTTTAATTAATAATTCCATTTATAGATCTTCTTTACAAAATTTCGTTTTAGGAGTGTAATTAATTAAAATATTGTACATATCCTTAAAAATTGGAAATAATCCCTCAAATGAACTAAATATTTATAAAAACGTATATTTATAGTGACAGCTTTATTTTTAGAAACACTCTCATAATATAGATTACTTCTTCAAATCTAATAGGAGCTTAGCCGAATGATTTCTTGGAAAGTTTAAAAAACCAAAAGAACAAGCAATTCCTAAACAGAAGAATGTTGACACTTGCTGCATCAGATCGATATTCCCAAAACTAAAAAACTAGCCTGAGTACATTCAGACAGACGGACATGGCCATTGTCAAAATGCTCTTGTGACACGGTGCATTGTCCAGATGAAAAAGGATTTTTTTCTTCTGCAACCGGGATCTCTTTTGACTAAATTTTTCTTTCAACTGGTCCAAAAGGTTTCAATAATATTCAAAATTAATTGTTTTAACAGTTTGCACGTAATTCACAAACAAAATTAAGCCATAACCTTCTTGGCCGAGTTCATACCACTCATTAGAATCTTGCTTTTTTCAGGATCATGCTGATAGACCCAAGTCTGATCCATAGTGATGAATTGAGGCACAAATTTCACTTTATCTTTTTTAAAATGCTCCAAATGTTGCTGAGAACGTCGCATTCGAATGTGTTTTTGTTCCATTGTTAGCGATTGCGGCACCCATTGTGCACACAGCTTTCTACAGAGATCTGTAGAGCCTCTACTAAATCTCTCTAAAACAATCGATGATCTTCCAAAACCATATCCTGTATTTTGGCTATAATTTCTGGTGTTGATGCGCTTTTTGGACGTCCTTCACGTAGATCGTCTTCAAGGCTTGTACGAACACATTTAAATTCAGCAACCTATCTTTCTACTATTCTAGTTGTAGGTGAACAAGCATTATAGACTTTTAATATTCGTTCGTGAATTTCTTTTGGCGCTATACCTTCGAAAAATAAGATTTTTATCACTGCACGTTATTCAATTTTTTCCATTGTGAAAAAAATCTGTGCGTGTGTGTGTTCAATGGCTTCTAAACAAAATATGAAAATAAGATTTGAAATGAAACTTTACATACGTTCATGTGAAGAGTGTACCAACCAAACAACTAGTATTCGTAGAAACGTCCTCTCTTATCGAACGACAAAACTTAGTATTATACAACCGGGTACCCTAGCATGTACACGGTAATGAAGGGGTTTTTAAAAGAGAGAAAAGTAGTAAATACCTGTCAATCTGACTATCAAAGTGAACGAATAAGATTGTCCTCAGTATAGTTTGCAAAATTGCTGTGCAGATGGAATAATGTTTAAAAATTATTGACATTTTTCCAAAATGCTATTCCTCTTGGTAAACTAACTTTTCCTATTTTCACGACTAAACCAACTTCTCCAAGCATTTTTGGGTAACTAGCACTTTACGTAAAACAAAAATCTGTTAAAAAGTTTCTGGTTTCAAATATCAATCGTTTGAATGCTAAAGATATATTATAATTAAATATTTTTAAACGCTAAATGCTTTCAACAAGAATTGGTCTCTTAAGTCCACAACTTTTTATGGGGTAGGTCAAATATACAACCCAACTCCTAGGAACTAGTTTTAAATGTGTTAATGATTATAAAAGTGATACATGACCGGTTTTATGAGAGGAAATTCGATTCAAACTGTAAATGTCTTGGGAACTAAAAACCACTAATATTTGTCATTTCACTTATTTAACTGTGTTTAGTTTATAGTAAAAGTTCTACATCTTAAAAAATTTTTTTTATAAATACATTTATGTTTATTAGTGTAATAATGTTAACCCTGCACCTAATCGAAGAAATATAGTAAAAAAAAGTGCTTTGTTTTATTGAGCTTCGCGTGTTTCTTTCGAGTTTATTGTCATTGCCGTGAATTATGGTTGCAACGAATATGAATTTTAAACATTGCATGTAAATAATTATCTCCAACTCATATAACGATTATTGCTGAAACGAGAACATAAACAAATGCATAAATAGAAGGGGTATTCAGACCGAACTTGTTAATCTGGTAATTCGTTAGTTGATAAATACTCAGTAGTGAGTGTAAATTTTGTTCCAAAATAGCTGATTCAATTTTATTAAATACTTACTTTTGAAAAATTTGTCAAAAACGATTTTGTGTAGTGGACATTTTTTCGCAATGAATCAAGTTAACTTTTGAGACAACAACGTAAAGCAAGCATCCGAGTGATGTTACCAATTAACGAAAAAACTATCATGCTTAACAGTCTAGTACTACCTCGTTAAAATTTGTTAATTTTACACAAACAAAACGCACGTAAAAAACCTGCCGAGTAACGACTAAAAAATTTATAAAGCTGGTCTGAATGCCCCTAGAGTAATCAGATAATTTATACCCACGGCACATTCATTTTTATATATTAAAATGAACAATTGGATTACACAATCCCAAAATTTTGGCTCCAAAGTAATCTTTATAAATGTTTGCTACATTCACATATAAATAATTCTTCATTAATGTATTATACACATGTACAGTTTTTATAAAAAAAACATCAATGCACCCATAACAATAGAAGGATTTAATCGGTGGTCAATCGAAAAAAGGAGTATGTGGTAAATTTTTATAACTAATTTACTAGTTGCATTGGAATTGTCTTCTAAAGTATACAAACATAACGGACATAAGTCAGATTCACTTAATTTAATTGGTTTTGCACTGGCCTAAAACATGATCCTTTTACAACTACAAACTGAGTTAGCCCTCCTACAGCCTTACGCTTTTATATGACATATTTGTGGACATATATATGTACATATTCACAAACATGTAAACAGAAAAAGTTTTCATATGATCGACTTATGAAGTTTGTCTAACTGCATTTTATGATGGGATATGAATTTGACATATCGTACTAAAATTAATTATACGATACTGCAAATACCAACAGTTAATTGCCGCTGTATATTTTTATAATTTCATTTTAAGAATTTGTAATCTGGCGCGAATATTTCCAGCTGAGGAATTTTTGAGGTTACTTGCAGTCGTGCTCGCTTTTTCTTTCCTTTTTATATTGGCACGTTGCATTACCAAAGCAATTCGAAAGTGCATACCCGTACAAATGCATACATATACTCAAGCATACATACAATATTTTTGCACAAGTTTAGGCTGCAAGTACCATATATTGTGCACTGATTTGGAAATATTTCATGTCTTTGTTAAAAGAAAAGATTGAAATGAAAGGCGTACGAACCCACACTGATGCAGATAATCATTGCTTTGTTTTTCTATGGTGAAAAAGTAGTTGCAGACGAAACTGTCCGGAGTAGATGCATATGTATGTACATATGTACATGAATGCTAAATTATCATTCAAAATAATTAATTAACGCTCATTAAAATCGAAGGACTGTTATGGTGAGCAAAATCTGGAGTATTTAATTATTAATATAAACTGTATTTTATAAAATATAGTGTTTTAATATAATCACAGTCATGCTCCTATACATAAATGCATGTGCGGTGTACTGTTTTCCCATATCTCTAGTATTAGCACTCAAATGGTGATCCCATCATATTAATTATTAAATTAAATTGGTTTTTTCGTCTCATCTCTTTATCGACAACACTGAGATCAAAATTATCGTATATTCGAGTATGTGCATATGTATGTAAATCACAGAGGTACGCCTCAAGTATGGCGGTTGAAGAAATGCGAAATTAATCTTTTATGTACTCGGAACCGGTACTACTATACTTGTAGGCCGTCACGTATACATATCAGTCTCAATTGTAACTTATTACAAAATTTTAAATTAAAACTGTTTTTCCATGACCTAAAATAATAAGATAAGAGGAGATGCACTATTTACTTCCAACCTTAATTTCCATGATAACGAAGAAAGAATATACGTGGATACGCAAAACCTTACCACTATAGTTTTTAAACTTTTTTTCCGGACTTTTTCGTTCGTTCAGGATTTTCTTCAGTTTTGTTTCTTTTTATGTTTTTAATAAGCATAAGTAAACTAAATTATATTATCTAATTATAATAACAGTTTTTAATTTATTACGTTCAATGAGTAAAACACAAATTAGCTTTTCTGTGCTTATACAAAAACAATCTTTCAACTGATTTATCTATAACTGAATGTGTTTTGCTTTTAATTTTTAATATTTTTGATTAATATGATGTTATTAACTTATTTCTAAATAAAAAAATTTCAATACCGCAAAAAGTAGCGCTGCAAAGTGTTGTCAAATATGTACAATACTTGGAAATTTGAGTGGCGGTTTACGTGACAACGAGTGTATAATCTTCTACTTCAAAACTTTCAATTCTTCCCAAAGCAATTACCTACCAAAGTGTCTTTGCCCACTTACAAGAGGGAAATTTCAAATTTCCAAAAATTTAATTAATGGCTAATTGTAAATAAGAAGCAGTATATTTGGAAGATGAACGTATTGATTCATACTACTTACAAGCACCAATAGATATGGATGGTATGTGGCTTTCGCGCGGAAGAAATTGTTTGATATGTATTATAATATTTACTGCTCTTCTTTCCGCTACTTAACGCTACTTGAGTGCGATCTATTTGGGTGGGAAATTACTGAGGTACACTTGTGCCCGTATGCTTCGGTGATGTACATTATTTCAGAGCCTTTCTAAAGTTTGGTACAATCGGCGCATTTTAGTTTATGCTTCACTGTTCCCTCTAATTAAAATTAGCACAGCGACGGGCGCTGGTGTGGCCATGCCAGCACTGTAGACATCACCAAGAAGCGACCAGCAACCCAAGACAACGGCCAACGACCGGCTGTGGAAAGAAGGTCTATCTACGAATACGAACACGAATAATATAAAAACATGCAAGCAACGTGACTGTAAATTTGTGCAAGCAGCGAAAAGTTGAAACAAATCAAAAAGTCAAGTAAAACATCGTAAAATGTGAGAGAAACTAAAGATACTCGCATTATTACACAGAGGTTTTACAGAAAGCTTATAGCATATTGCGCGCTGTCTAAAATGTTTAGAAACAAATGCAGTCTCTGATTTGTAGTATACCCATACAATATATGTCACATTGTAGACAACTGTATTAAAATGATCCTTCATCAATACAGGAAACTATATTAGCCTTTATTTCAAATTCACCAAAGTGAAAATAGTAGAAAGTGAGTCGTAGGGACAATCATCAAAACGTCAGCAGTTAGCAGGGTACGAAGCACATTTGCCTGATACAATTGGTTGAAAGTCAGGATTGCCAGTCTACTTGATACCTGTATTTTTGTATAGTAAAAGTGCTATAAAGGCCTCCTTACATTCATACTCACATCAAGGTGGAAAATGAAATGAATAATGAAAGAAAACTAAGAAAATTTAATGAAATTATTGCAGATATTCATCGATCTATTCGCTGGCAATATAAATGTTGTTGTCATTTTAATTGACATTACTGTTGTTGCTTTCCCTAAGAATTTAAGCCTTGTTTGAATTAAAATATTATTATAAAAGTAATGAGTACATAAACTTTTAAGCAGTTAATTAAATATTGTTTTTGTATTTGGTTACAACAAGTAGGCAGTCAACCTTTGCTCTTTTGCAGCGTTGAAATTTTGTTTTAATTATGGCAATGAACACTTTCTCTAAAAACGAAACAAACGAATTTGCTCTCTAAATGCCGTTCAAGTAGATATACATATGTTAAGTTGTAGACAAATCCAAACATAAGTATGTTTATAATTAAAAACCAAAAAATAAATTTAAAACTTCAAAAAAATGAGCTTTGTCCAGTTATTAATTTATCTGATGGCGGATTGTACTTAGAAAAAAAGTCGTCTGCGAGCATGCATAATAAATTTTCAAAACAATAATAATTAAAGAGATCATCCTATGCACTTCTTAATTACTATATGACAAAATCAATCAAGTGATGAAAACAAACAGTATTTTTACATTTTTATGACTCAATTGACTGGAAAAACGATTTTCGAATTTAAAAGTATGGTACATGCTACGACTGGTACTATTTTTGTAAGAAAATAATAAATTAAATTAATTGTTGAGCATAAATAAACTTACCATTGCAGAGAGAGAGAGGAGAGAGAGGATTGCGGCATTACTTGAAATTAAAAACATCACATTCTTTCATTTGAAATGTTTCCATTTTCTTTTCAGTATTTCTAATTACCGCATTTCGTTTACCCTTCCCCATTTTAATGAACATAAATCTTTCAATTTTCAAGCTCTTGAACGCTGCGAAGCGTTGCATCGAAATTGAGATGCTGCACCGTCATCTAACTGATGTTCCAGAAGCCACAATGGCTTCTTACATAACATATGTACATAAATACATAGGAAAGAACTAAACATACTTATATACATAAATACATACGAAAGAATATCAAATTTAACACAAATAAAATAATTATATGTGTGGTATAATGCACAAAACGTTCAACTGTAACAAATTAGTTTAAAAATCATTCAATTGCTCATTCATATCTGATTTCTAAAGATCGAGATGTGCGTATGGTCCATCCAGCTGAGAACGAACTCACTCATATCGGGGTAAGTGCATCATTGCAGACAGCGAGCACACTTTAAAATATCTTAATTGTCATTGGAATTTAACCCGAAAGCACAGTTATCTGTAGCTATAAATATGTTTTAGAGAAGTTATTCACCATGATTATTACTTTTCTTATATGATGCGTTATCAGCGTGATAGCTAATTGCTTACATCCGATATTAGAGTTTCCTTAATTGAAGTAAATATAGCCTAACAATATCGGATAAACGAAAATGTACATGCTTACTATATCTCGCTGAAGCTTAAATGACATTGAAAATATTTCTTCAGAAACCTATTAGTACTACACTTTGCGCATAAAGAATCATGACATGCAACACACAATTAAATATTAAACTATATAGTTAAAGTGACATGAAAGAGTCACATTGAATCCCCATTGAATAACATGATTTGATAAATTAATTATTAATGTTATAATGTTTTATCCATAATACTTTTGAGCTATTCTCTCAAACTCTGTATTAGGATCGTGGGAGCATTCAAAATTTATTTGTCTTTTTTTTGCAATTTTTCCATTAGTGGTAGCAAAAGTGGTGCACCGAGAAACTGAAAGACCGTTCACTCAGAACTGCGCAATTCCGGGCATTGCTAACCCGATAATCCTCCAGAGAGTTCACAATGATCGATTCTGTCGGCCGTGTGTGTTCAATGGATATCTTCTTCTTCAAATTTTTTATCCCAATATTTTTCTGGAAATAGCTATGTCCCTTCGTGCACTTACATATAACAATTCCTGATTTGAAGAAAATTTCTTCTGAACCCCCGTTTATCAAAGAAGTAATATAAAACTGCCTTTTCCGTGTCAAAACTGGAAGACGAACGAATTGAACAAACAACTTTAACTCAAATAGAATAACAAATAGAAAAAGTTCCATTTTGAAAATGTTTGCATAACTTTGTTGCTGCTTTCAACCTTACATTTTTTGGTCGCAGAGCGATCTGAAGCTAACCAAACATGAAAATGGGCTACTTTGCATAGTAATTTCCTTAATCCATTTTATAAAAAAAAAATTAGGGAGATCAGTAGAACTTTTCTAAAAATAACGACAACATTGGCAACATTTATTTCAGTATTTAATTTTAATTTTAATAAAGTTTTCGAAACCGAACGAAGTGTGAGAGTACAAAACCAAATTTTTGAATGCATATTTAAAAATGCTTTTTAGCCAAATTTCCTCGATGTTGTGTCAACCACCGTACACTTATTACAAATCTCCTTAAATGTGTTTGTCACAGTTATGCGTTGCACTCCCAGACCGCATTGCATGAGTTGACTTACAAAGCACTTTCCTGAGATATTTTTGAAATTATGTATCCACATATCATTTGTCAGCCAGAAATGTTCCCCAGGAGCGGAATGCTTTTTTAGCCCCTTCTACAGTTCGCTTCTGCAGCATCGCATGCGAACGCTTAGAGCAACCTAAAATAGGCGACAACAAATTTATTTCACATTTTGGGGCTATTTTCGGAGTTCACAAATGCAATACAATGGTGCCGCATTCCCAGTTGAAAGTGTCTTGGGGAAATGGCGACGCTGTGCCCAAGTGTTAAGTTGTGGAAACTCCACTAGATCGCAACCGGAAAGCATTTTTAGCTGACACCGCACACACATACAGATGTGTGCGTAGATACAGTTAGTTTAAATTTAGCTCTAAATCAGGGCAACGCAGAGTTAAGAACTGTGTGGCTGTGTTGGAGGCAGGCAATAAACTGTCATTTCAACCATAAATACATGTGTATATACTTATTATATATATATATACTGTATATATCTGTATGTAGGTGTATTGAAAAGTCATAAACCAATGCAATCAATGCTTTATTTTGGGAATGACTTTCTTATGTAGAATTACATGAAGTCACAATACAGTGCAATGCATTAGGTTATAAGGTCTTTCCACTTTATCACCACAATAATACATCCTAGTTTTAATTAATTTTTTTTCTTTGAGTGTTACATTTATTCGTTCACCTTCCATTTCAAAATAACAATACAAAACTCGTTTTACAAATTCGATATCATTCCTGGTTAATTTTCAGCTCAGGAATGACAGGTTATCATTTAAAATTTAACTACTCGAAGTACTTTGTTATTCTATTACATTTCATAGAATGAATCAGCAAACGTGTTCTAGTTACTTCAAGTAAAGCGAGTACATGGAACGTCACTCGTATTCACTTTCTGAATAGGGTACGTGTGTAATTTATGCCCAAATATAGGTACAGCCTAAAACGCACCACATGCTGTAGATACAAATATAATATATGTACACACACATTCGCGCACTTTTAAATTTAGTCATTGAGCTCGAAAGAGCCATTCCAAATACATCTATAATAATACAACTTAATGAATTAAACACAAACTTTTGCTAATTGCGACAATATCACCGACAGATTAAAATTGTAAAATATATATATTTTTCGCTACTTGATGAGATGAAATCTTAAATAAAATAAAATCGGTAAATGATAATAGATTATTTAATTAAACAAAAGGAAAAGTTCATACTTTTCAGTCCCTTTTACCTCAGATTCAGTATGGAGCCCTCACTTCCTTACACTGAAATCTCGCTTCTAAAATAGGTGTCTATCAGTTTGAAAACCTACTCTCGTTCCTACCAGTAAGAGTCATTTCATCCCGCTAGAGCTCACAATGAACCAAATACAACCAAGAATTGACGATTCTGAGGAGTGTTCAATCCGAATAGTCTGAATTTATGATTGCATGACAATTTATGATACAATACAATCAACAATCAATCGTAGTTCAATAACAAGCACGATCTTGAAACGTTTGAAAGACGAAAACCCTGAAAAATGAAAATCTGTTAAATAACAAATGCGATTTTTTTGGAATTTTTTATTTGGTTAAGGACTCTTATGAAATATAATTATGGTATTACATAGTTTAATTTATTGTGTTTTTAGTTTTGGGAGATCATCTCAGAGGAACATGGAATCGACAGCAATGGAATTTACAATGGCGACAGCGATTTACAATTGGAGCGGGTCAGCGTATATTACAATGAAGCCTCAGGTAAAAAAAAATTGTCAAATAAAATTATAAAATGAGATTTACTCCAGGTGGTCACCCCGAAATTTTTAATTCTATATTTAGTGGGGTTGTTATGGTCAGTTTAAGTTCCAGGCGATAGTCATTCACACAAATGCAATTTTTCAAACGTTTAATTTACCGAAGTATCATCGTAGAAACGGCTGTAAGAGGTTAAAAGAAGAAGATTACATTTGCATTTCCAAAGTTACCAAGTAGAGTACAATGGCAACAAACAGACAAAATCTTTTGTAGCTGATATTCGACACTTTGTTTTGTGTATTTGGAAATAAGATACTACTAATAACTACTTAATTTTACAAAGGACCGGATTGATGATTCTCACAAAATGAAAGAAGTGAATATTTTTAAGTGACTTACGTATTCATCACAACATTTAAAAATGTATAAACTTATAATGATACCAGTGAATAGCGCCATTTTTGGAAACTATGTAAAAAACAAATAATATCACACAATAAGCTAGATTTGTAAGCTAGTATGTATGTGAGATCAATCGTACAAGCTAATACTTTTCCTGTTATTTTTTATGCTGTTTGTGTCATTAATTTCAAAAGTTAAAAACTAATATACGGATCACCCAAAAGTTCGGATATTAGTGTGAATTATTAAGTACGGTTCCACAAATAATTAAATAAATAATGAAAAACCTAGCTTTTGTTTATATTTACACTAAATTTATACTATACTGTGTGAATGTTAGTTTACATATCGGCCTCCAGTTTTCAGTTTTAGCTATCAACACCATTGTCCAGTGAGATGGGAAAGGGCGTCATAATTTTGACCAAGAAAACGGCGATACTCTCAATCGCTGTCATTGTCCCCACAGTATTTGTCGCAAACTTCCTTGTTTGGTCAACGCTGAGCATGTTGCCTACCGCTTGGTTGCAAAGGCACTCATGTGTGCACGTGCTATGCATTTTAAAAACCTCAATTGTGATTTAAGACACAGCCACTGACAAAAATAAATAAAATGAATATTAGCACGTCGCCAAAGTAGAAGGGGCGACTATGAGGTATTAAACTAGGCTTAACAATTTCCAATGCCGTGGCCAGATATTTCTACATAATTCCATAAAAACACTGCTATCTATTCAAAACAGTCTCTAAGGCATGCGCCTTTCATTTTCTACCCATACAAATAAATATTATCGATTTTAATGTGATTTACTCATGTTAACTCTTTGGTCTTCTTAATTTTTTATTAACGTACATATGATTTATGCGCTTTTGCAGCTGTGACGCGTTCCTCTGGTGGAAAATATGTGCCCCGTGCCATTCTTCTCGATCTCGAGCCGGGTACCATGGAATCGGTGCGCTCCGGCCCCTATGGGCAACTTTTTCGTCCAGACAATTTCGTATTTGGTCAGTCAGGAGCCGGCAATAATTGGGCCAAAGGTCATTACACCGAAGGTGCGGAACTGGTGGATAATGTGTTGGATGTAGTGCGTAAAGAATGCGAGAACTGTGACTGTTTGCAGGTAAGTGTTATAAACTTAAAAAGCATTTCTGTTTATATGTGTAGGTTTTATTTATAAAAATTATTCCTTTTCACCTTAGGGCTTTCAATTAACTCACTCTTTGGGTGGAGGCACTGGCTCTGGTATGGGCACATTACTCATTTCTAAAATACGTGAAGAGTATCCGGATCGCATAATGAATACCTACTCGGTAGTACCATCACCCAAGGTATCCGACACTGTTGTTGAGCCATATAATGCCACTCTCTCCATACATCAGTTGGTGGAAAATACTGATGAGACCTATTGCATTGACAACGAGGCACTCTATGACATTTGTTTCCGCACATTAAAGGTATCTAATCCAAGTTATGGCGATCTTAATCATCTCGTATCGCTGACTATGTCCGGTGTGACCACATGCTTACGCTTCCCTGGTCAATTGAATGCTGATCTTCGCAAGTTAGCTGTGAACATGGTACCCTTTCCACGTCTGCATTTCTTTATGCCCGGTTTTGCGCCACTCACTTCGCGTGGTTCTCAACAATATCGTGCTCTGACCGTACCCGAGTTGACACAACAAATGTTTGACGCCAAAAACATGATGGCCGCCTGTGATCCTCGACATGGCCGATATTTGACTGTCGCTGCCGTTTTCCGTGGCCGTATGTCCATGAAGGAAGTCGACGAACAAATGTTAGCGGTTCAAAATAAGAATAGCTCCTACTTTGTTGAATGGATACCGAATAATGTGAAGACGGCGGTATGTGACATCCCACCCAAGGGATTGAAGATGTCCTCAACCTTTATTGGTAATACAACCGCCATACAAGAGCTATTCAAGCGTATTTCAGAACAATTTTCGGCAATGTTCAGGCGCAAAGCTTTCTTGCATTGGTACACAGGCGAGGGTATGGATGAGATGGAGTTTACCGAAGCGGAGAGTAATATGAATGATTTGGTGTCCGAGTACCAACAATACCAGGAGGCCACCGCTGACGATGAATTCGATCAGGATGTGAATCAGGAGGAGGTAGAGGGCGATTGTATTTAATGTTGAGACCAGAGGAATGAGGAGCGTGCGGAGTGCGGCGGGAAAGAGTGGAATAACAGCATTAACCTTACGAGAACGCCTATGGCTATCGGGAATGCATTTCGATTGGCGAGAGAAATATGGTAGCTGCGAAATTCTTTAAGTCACTGAGTTATGAAGAATTATCAATTTTGCACAATTTTCCGCTGTATACACGTCCAAAACTGGAAAAGTTAAAACTATAAGACAAAGAGTTAAAATCAAATTTAAATTAGTATTTCGCACGTAAAAACAATGTTCCATTTTCAATTTAATTTATTATGTAACGCGTATGACACCAACCTACGCAGGCATCCTTGCTTGTATACATGCATATGTATATGTATGTCATATTTAGAAAAAACTTATTAGTAACTTATATTCGACCATGTTAATTAACAAATCTAGGGCACGTTTATCGCATTTCTCTGCTAGTGGTTTAGAACTCTTCATGAAATCATCAACATAGTGGTTACAATTCAAATACTCGGAATCTTTCTACCCAAAATACTATTTATTTTTTGTAGTCATTATACTATTATATACATAATTCTACATACTATTTCAAGCATTTCATCCATTTGCCATCTTCAATCTGTTTGTACATCGATTTTAACAAATTATATTTTTCTTAACAAAATCTCATATGGATTTAGAATTTTAAGTACTAACCGACGAATAAAACGTCATCATACTATAGTATGGAATTTCCTTAAAGGGGCCCCGTTTTAATTATTCTATATTTTCCTAAAGTCAAGTTTACGAAGACTAAAACATGCATAATGACTCAAATTTTTTTCCTTGCGAAATATAAATTTATGTATCGAAAAAATTTCCGTCGATGAATTCAAATATACATAGTTGCAAAAAATGTTTAAAACTCATACATACTATACATGTAAACTCGCATTCACTATACAAAAATTTCACAATCCGAATTTACAAAACCTTAATTCGTTACAACACCACGTACTATTTTCTTAAAAACTAAGAAACGGGCAATTATAATTTCTCCTAATATGTATTCGTAAAAATGTCCGAATTTAATAACTAAAGAAAAAGCAAACAAAGAATTCTTAAATACAAAAGATATTGTACCAGTTTAACAAATATATTCACGAAGCATAATCAAACACGGTATTCTTAGCAATATTTAAGAGATTTTTTTACTTATATTAATTTGTCTGTTCGCATAAAAATCAAAATCATAATTTTGTTATTCAAATAAAATTAAACTAAATTATACAATATTTGTTTTATTATTCGCATACCAGTGATGATCGATTTTATTTGAGTGGCTAAAAGCCATATGGTGGCCTAAAACAGGTAAATACCATAAACTATTTTATATAATTATAAACTATTTTTAATCAATTATTTTGTACAAATGTCTGTTGAGCTTGTGAAGAAAACCCTGAACTTAAAGAAGATAAGATACAAGTTGGGAGAGATTAAAGGATTGTGTTGACATGTTGTGAACATGAGGGGTATTTCTAGGGATACACTTTTTGATTAAAATAAAAATTTCGAAACATTTTGCTCCTCCTGCGCCATTTTGTGTTGAATCCACCGAGCATAGAAAGGGGTTTCCATAATATTTAACACCAACGTTAAAATAATTCCCACGGAGCTTTTTGCATTTTTATATACATACATATGTATATTTAATATAGAATGTACAGCCGTCCCACCCATGCTTCTGTGGAAATATCTTTCATTACATTTAGCAAAAATCCAAATGCTTCATTATTTAAATGGAAAGAACTAATGAATCTGCAGCAAACATTATTTAAAAATAATTTAATTTTAAATGCTGTCTTACTTCGTTTTAAGAAGTTAAATTTGATTTGAGTGATCACGAAGGCAAAATTTCCGAAATTAATTGTTTCAATTTTTTGGTTAACGAGAGTTTACTTATATGAACATACTGCACATCAGAAGAGCTCAAATTGTTTGAATTCCTAAAATATTTCACCAAAGTTATCGAAGACAAAGTTTAAAAGTAAAGTTCAGAAGAGTGATAATGTAAGTGCCAGGGAATACGTATAATTTATAAAAAATAGGTATTTTCTTAAAAACCTCATATGAATGAAATAAGAATTACAAAAAATTACCATTATATCGCCGAGAAAATGCATAGGCCATAGAGTCCAAATAATTCCCTTTTTAGCAATTTGTGTGGAAGCTGTTTTTATTTTCCATTTTACATTTTTATACTCTTGCAACATGTTGCTACAGATTTTAATAGTTTTGTACACCTAACAGTTGTTCGTATCATTTAAAACTAATGGAGAAAGATATAGGAAGTATTAATACTAGTAGGACGATAACTTTTTCTGATTATGTGAATCACAAGCCGTTTGTCAGATTTGAAACAAAAAGTATTTTGAACGGCTGTCTGGCAAAATGTAAATGAGAAAGCACTTGAAAAGCTTTGACATTTCATCATGAATAGACTTACTAACGAGCAACGCTTGCAAATCATTGAATTTTATTACCAAAATCAGTGTTCGGTTCGAAATGTGTTTCGCGTCCGTGTCCGATGAGCGATGAGGCTCATTTCTGGTTGAATGGCTACGTAAATAAGCAAAATTGCCGCATTTGGGGTGAAGAGCAACCAGAAGCCGTTCAAGAACTGCCCATGCATCCCGAAAAATGCACTGTTTGGTGTGGTTTGTACGCTGGTGGAATCATTGGACCGTATTTTTTCAAAGATGCTGTTGGACGCAACGTTACGGTGAATGGCGATCGCTATCGTTCGATGCTAACAAACTTTTTGTTGCCAAAAATGGAAGAACTGAACTTGGTTGACATGTGGTTTCAACAAGATGGCGCTACATGCCACACAGCTCGCGATTCTATGGCCATTTTGAGGGAAAACTTCGGACAACAATTCATCTCAAGAAATGGACCCGTAAGTTGGCCACCAAGATCATGCGATTTAACGCCTTTAGACTATTTTTTGTGGGGCTACGTCAAGTCTAAAGTCTACAGAAATAAGCCAGCAACTATTCCAGCTTTGGAAGACAACATTTCCGAAGAAATTCGGGCTATTCCGGCCGAAATGCTCGAAAAAGTTGCCCAAAATTGGACTTTCCGAATGGACCACCTAAGACGCAGCCGCGGTCAACATTTAAATGAAATTATCTTCAAAAAGTAAATGTCATGAACCAATCTAACGTTTCAAATAAAGAACCGATGAGATTTTGCAAATTTTATGCGTTTTTTTTTTTAAAAAAGTTATCAAGCTCTTAAAAAATCACCCGTTACTAGTAGGACGCATAACTTTTTCATGTATTATGTGAATCACAAGCCGTTTTGTCAGATTTGTAAACAAAAAAAGTAGTTTGAACGGCTGGTCTGGCAAAATGAATAAATGAGAAAGCACTTTGAAAAAGAATTCAATTTTCTATAATTAAAAGATATGAGGCATTTTTTTCAAATAGTGGACTATAAGATATGTATTTGTCTTCTCTATAGTAAGAAAAATTAAAAAACTGAAAAGCATAAAATCTTACTATTAATATTAAGAGCTCATACTAGGACAGGATTTCTTTAAAGTTTTTACCAATCAAGTTTCCAGACTAGATAATTAAAAAAATTATATTTCTATTACTCAGGCTGTAGTGCTTACCCTATTCTGAGCGAACGCAGAATCTATTTTGCAAATAGTTCGCCTCATATTTTAACACCTGTAGAGTCCGTTATTATTTTAGGTTCATGGCCATCTGACATCGTAACTTACATAATGAGGAACAAAGTTGTAGACTTTTCGCAATCAGAAAAACTGTCAAAATAAATACATCTCTATTTTAAACCCTGCATGTTGTTTCTACGTATGTAAAGAAAAGATAAGTATGATTATCTAATAAACAAGTAAAAGCTCCAGTCTTAATGCTCACGTGTCGCAATTTAATACTCGTACAATACCTATACATATCGCACACTAACTTCAAAAGAATCACAAAAAAAATCAAAAACGTTTAAAATCAATTTCTTTCTATATATCAATTGGTAATACACTTATCAACCCAAAAGGTTTCATTGTCTTTACTATCTTACTTAACTAAAAAATCACCGATATCTTAATATTTTCAAGTTACTGCTTTCACTTATGAAAGATGGAGTAATGTGTAGAAGTTCACGCAAGTGAGGAAAGTTCTCTGATCGTCATTCACTTGGGAGTGGCCAGAAACGATTATTTTACGTATGGCTACAACAGCTCACGACTTCTTGTATTAGACCAAGTATCGTATGGGTAGCCAAAGAACATTCATTTGAAGTCGAGCTAACGTGAGAAAGCGAACCATCCCTACTCAGGGTTGTGCCCTGGGTTTATGATTCACCACGTAAAAAACGCCCCCATTGAAAAATAATCAACAGCCTCGACCGAGAGACCCCTCTTTTGATGACGACCATGGCAAAAAAAATAAGAATCTCAATTTAAGGGCTTGCTTCTAGAATGTCCGGTCCCTTAATTGAGAAGGTGCCGCTGCCCAACTGGTTGATATCCTCGTGAAAATAAAAGCTAACATCACCGCGGCCCAAGAAATGCGTGGTGGGAAAGAGACTGTCATTCACCCCAGCGGATGAACGTCTAACCACAATCCGCATCAAAGCGAAGTTCTTCAACATATCGCTGACTTGACAAAGACAAAATAACATCTGGTATGACAAGGAGTCAAGGAGTGCCGTGTCGCAGCAGAGAGAAAACAGACTGCATACCTCGCCACGTTACAATCGACCATAACACGAGCGGGATGGGATAGTTACCGGGAGATGAAGTGGGAAGCGGGACGCATTTGCAGACAAACACGAGAGAAGCCGAAATGCGTGAGTATGAAGAACTTGACAAGTTTTCCGACAGGAGTAATGCTCGAGTGACAAAAGGTTTCATGCTTGTAGAACCCCCAGAGTTTATCTAGTAACGGATGCCCAGAGCATCCTAATATTATGGATAGAACACTTTTCCAGCCTTCTGAATGGCAGTGATTGCATAACATCAAGAGAAGGTCAACCCGATTCCCCAATCGATGACCATGAATCATTCCATTGCTCGACCCAGAAGAAGTCCGTATAACAATTACCCGTGTGAAGAACAAGCGGCGGGGGCCGATGGATTGCCGGTCGAGCTATTCAAACACGGTGGCGAAGAACAGATAAGGAGCATCCGTCAGAATCCAAACAAGGTTTCAGACAAGGCGTCTCCCTTTCGTGTGACTTCTTCAATCTACTCTTGGAAAAAATAATTCGATCCGCAGAACTGAACACAGAAGGTACCATCTTCTAAAAGAGTGTACAGCTGCTGGCGTACGACGTAGGCAGTACGGCCTTAACAGCCGCGTTAGTTATGCTTGATCCAAATTGGATAAGGAAGGGAAGCACACCAAGCCCAGTATTAAACAAGAACAAGAAGAAATATCCCCTGTCGTCAAACAAACAGTCGTCGCACTCGTGACTAGACACCCACGTCACTGTTGACAGTCATAACTTTGAAGTCGTAGATAATTTCGTATATCGTGGAACCAGCATTAACACTAACAAGAACGTCAGTCTCGAAATACAACGAAGAATAAAAGACAGTGGCAACGCTGGCATGTCGTCTGAATGGAATGTAGGTCATGTCGTCTGAATGGACGAAAATACTCCAACTCTGAAATATTCGACACAGTACCCGCCGGGGGAAGCACTCCACTCCGTTGGAATGACCAGGTCGAGAAGGACCTGGCTTTGAAGAAAAAAACGACTGGCGCGCTATTGTTAGCTCGGCTATAACCGCATAAGCGGTTTCTACGCTAGCAAGGAAAACAAAGCTGACACATATCGACAGACGGATCAAAATTTATTTCCTTTTGTTCCTTTTGTAAAGCTAATAAACGTTCTCATTCTGGTGCAAACCATCAAACTGGTGACCTCGGGCCAACGTCCCAATCAGTGAGAAGGTAAAAATTGTAAAGACCGATTCCACGTGGGCAGTATAAGCTCCGAATCGCAGCCATCGGAAGAAATTTCTGAACTACGAGCTGGAATCGCCACCTTGTCAGAAAGTCAGTTTACTTGTGGATAACGACCCCTCCAGGGGCCGACATCGCTTCAGATCTACGTCTCGCAACAAACGATACATCTGCGAAAATGCATTTTTTAATTGATACGGGGCAAACGTTTCTGTCATTCCAAGGTCATGCCCTACCTCAATGCAATTATTTGCCACAAATGGCTCACCTCTGCTTAGCTACGGTGAAGTCATCTTAAAGTTACATCTCAATTTACGCCGTGAATTCCTATGGAATTTTATTATATCAGACTTCTCACAGGCCATATTAGGCGCCGACTTCCTCGGGCAGCAAGGTCCAGTTGTAGACTTGCAAAGGAGGCTACCCTGCTTATTACATCATTCCCAATAACAAGACTAACAACCCCAAGCATTTCTACAATCGACACTCCGCAGAGACTTTCAGACATCCTCAAAGAGTTTGCTGAAATCACCTGTCAGAAACCACCTGGTATTCGAACTAAAACATCTATGGTTCATCGTATCATCACGACCAGCCAGCTTACGTACACCCGACCACGACGACTATCGCCGCAAAAGTTAGCAGCTGTGTGGTCAGAATTTGAGCCGTTAATTAAACTGGGCATTTGTCGTCCTTCCTGCAGTAACTGGGCAAGTCCATTACACTTAATCCGCAAAGCCGACGGATCGTGGAGGCCGTGCGGCGATTATAAAGCTCTGAAAGTCGTAACGGTACCGGACCGTTACCCGCCGCCGTTCCTGCAGGCCTTTTTCACAATCTTAGCAAGTAAAATAGTGTTTCCTAAGATTGACGTTGAAAAAGCCTTTTATCAGGTGCCATTACATCCCGATGATATTTGCAAAACTGCTATCATGACGCCGTTTGGACATATGACTTTTGGGTTAAGAAATACCCCTCAAACGTTCCAGCGTCTAATTAACGAGGTGTTTCGAGGTTTGAACTTCGTTTTCACGTTCCTTGACGACGTTTGTATTGCATCAACGTCCGTTGACGAACATAAAGCACATCTTCGCCATTTGAGAGACTTCAACTTAATCCAAGTTTGGAGTTTCCAAGCTTGAATTCTTGGGACACTCAATCACGAAAGATGAGATCCCTCCACTTTGTAGAAGCCTTAACGCAGATGGCACTTCCGACAGTCGCCAAGGAACGTAAACGTTTTTTAGATATGCTAAAATTTTATCGTAGATTCTTGCCAAACGCGCTTGAACATCAAAGACCACTTTTTGCCATTATTCCAGGTAACCGAAAAAACGACAATAGCACACTTCATTGGACCGAAGCAACTAAACGCCACTTCGAAACTTTCAAATCTTAATTAACAAATTGCGCTATGCTATGTAGCTCATCCGCTGCCCAATGCAGAACTATCACTTTGGGTAGACGCTTCCAACTTCGCAGCCGGTTCTGTTCTGAAAAAAATCGTTGACGATTCTCTTCAGCCGCTGGATTTCTTTTCACGCAAATTTTCACCTGCTGAAACTCTATACAGCACTTATGATCGAGAGCTAACAGCATTGTATTTTGCTGTTCGCCACTTTCGCTAAATGATCGAAGGACGTGCTTGTCATGTGTAGACTGATCATAAATCTCTCATTTCTGCTTTACGTCAGTCGTCACACAAGGCGACAGACCGACAAGCCAGGCAGCTCGACTTTATATCCCAGATTACTACCGATATACGTCATGTCAAAGGTGAAGAAGATGTCGCCGCTGATCTTTTTTCACGAATACAATCGCTACAATCAATTACGACGGATTAGCCGAGGATCAAGTCGACCATGGAGAATTGAATTCGTATCCCAATGGTATAATCCATCATTCTCTAAAGCTAAATAAATTTGTTTTACCTTTCATTTCCAAGAAAGTATTTTGCGATGTCTCTACGGGTCCCTACGTCTATTTATAACATCGAAGTTTCGCACATCATACCTGCAAGCAACACAAAATTTTTCGCATCCTGGTATACGTGCTACTGCAAAGCTGATGGTCGAGCGGTTTGTTTGGCCCGACATTCAACGTGACAGTAAGTTGTTTGTGAAGAACTGCATTGCGTGCCAACGTAATAAAATCATCCGACACAACAAGAGTGTACTACAGTAATGATAATTTCCCAGCCAACGGTTCGGGCACACATCGACATAGTGGGCCCGTTTCCGTTGTCGGAAGGCAAAAAGTTAAGGCTTTGCTTAATAGCTGGATTGCAGTTACAACTCAGATGGTCCATCCGTTGAATCCAATTATTAATGACTCGTGCAAGCATTTGGAATGGGATTGTCCACAAAACCTTAGGCTTTACATATTCCCAAAGGAAAAAGGCTAGCGGGGTGATGTCAAACGCTCTTGGTGGCCAATCGATCGGCTCAAAACGGCCGATGATTCCACCGGCCTACAAACCATACCAAACACTTTTTTTCTGGATGAACTGGCAACTTTTAAATCTCTTCAGGTTGCTCTTCGTCCCAAATGACACAATTTTGTTTGTTACATACCTATTGAACCAGAAACAGGTCTCATCTCTGAACAAAATTTCTTCGAAAACGTGGGATCTTCTTGAAACTTTTCAGGAGCAAGTAGAGCGAAGCGATGTCGCTTGGGAAGTTCTTGCACAAGGTGTATTTTGTAACTTTCAATTTAAGATCTCGACGTGAGATGCGCCAAGTCGTTTTATATGTCAGTCCGAGTTGCTACGAACGGCGACCGAATCGACTCTCCGCGGTCTTCGTGTACACTCTCAGCTTGCTGTTATATTTTCTTCCAATAATAAATGCTGAGTCTCTAGATAGGTGATGGTGTTGCGAATATTATGCTCAGCAAACCAATTGTGTTGACCATAAGCTGATCGAAGCGGGAGTTAAGGAACAAACATCAAAACAACCTTTTGTTTCAGTAAACAGAATGCACCAAAACAATCTTGAGTTCCAACAATTGAAATGCACTATGACTACAACAAACAAACCTAAACAAACAAGTATCAAAACAACATTGGGTTTGAATACAACCACAACCTTATCTTAAATCAAAGCATATGTATTTAAGCAAACAATATACAGTAGCGGACAGTGCTCTCCGGACAACTAAAAAATCATAGTTTTTCCTTTTTATTTAAGGAGAGTGTTTAAATTTTTTATTTTCAAACAGTAATATACATATATTTAGTACATTAGTAGTAAGCGTAAAAAAAGTCAGTATTGTGAATTGCACTTATAAATATTTTTTTATTATTTTTAATTATTGTATCATTTTGGTAGCTAGGATTATAAACAGTGATACTTTTTTTTTATTTACATTAGAGAAATGATTTTATAGATTTAGCTAAAGGAAACATTAATCTATACAAAAACACCCTGTTGTTCCTGCTCCAATACCATTATACCACAATTCTTCGAGAATTTCATCTAATTCTGCTAAATTCATTATAAACCAAAGGTTTTCAATGGGATTGAGATCAGGACTGTTACCTGGCCACTCCAAAGTCGCGATCCCGATTTTTGTTAAATAATTATTCACCCTAAAGAAAGAAAAAAAGATAGGTATAAAATTTGTAATTAAAATTGTAGTAATAAACTCTAGTTGTACAAAAAAATTTATACTTATTATTTTGGCGCAATGTGGCAGGGCGCAGAGTTATAATGAGAAATATAAACATCAGCTCGTGAAAAATGGTTTTCCATTGAAAGCATTAAATTTGTCTCAAGTATCTCCTGACATTTAGTCCCATTGACGGTTCCTTCTATTGGGGCTAGTTACTCAAGGCCATAGTAAGAAAAGCAACCCCAGACCATTCGGTTGACTCCCTGCTTAACAGCCCTTTGAACACATTTGTCCATGAACCGCTCACCAGTTCTCCTTCTCACATAGGACATACCGTCGCTGCAAAAAAGGTTAAATTTGGACTCATTTGAGAAGATTACATTTCGCTAATCAAGTTGAGTTCAATTTTAATGTCCTTTTGTCCATCGTAAACGATTTTGACGCATTTTTGAGGTTAAAAGTGGTTTTTTAGCGGCCGACAGGCGTTCAAACCAACCTCTTGAAACCTTCGACGAACAGTTCTTGCGCTAACTTCCATACCGACATCTTCAAACAACTACACTTTAATGTGGATTTGCTAAAGTCAACTCTACCATTAATTTCTCGAATGGTCAGATTTTCTTTTCACAAAATAAAAATATTACTTTTTTGCAATTCCGTCATTTTTTTTTAATTTTTGACATATCTAAGCTTTAACGAAGCAATAGCACGAGACTATTGAAAAAAACTAAAAGTTGTTATAAAACGTGTACAAAGCACATATTTATTTGAAATTATTAAATTAAAATTACACTTGTCGGTTACAATCGTGTTTAAATAGAAGTAAAAACCATGTAATAAGTCAGTCTTAAGATAATAAACAAAGAGTAAACATTTCGGTGCAGCTCAAAATACATTCTTTTAACTCATTTTTACTTCTGGTAAAAATTAACTCGGGTGAAGCACATTCTTTACAGAACGTAAATTTTCGTAATAGATCTGAACGATTTGTAAACGTTGTTCAGGCGCAAATCTCTTCATGGCGAAATGACAAAGAGTACTGATCAAAAATAACATGATAGCTTGATACGACTCACATGATCTGTCAAAAAATGACTTTTTAAAAAAATATTTCTACTTGGATTACCCGTTATATCCGACCCCTCCTTCATAATTATTTTTTAGTCAAAAATATTGCAATAACTTTTATTTTCTGCCCCTGAATAAAATGATACCCCATTTATTATTCCAACTTCATTGGTTTTTATGAATCACCAAAGCCGTAATTTTTAAATTCGCAAATCGCGTACATACGTGATACGTACGTATTGATTACCTTTTGTTTTTTTGTTATGTGATTACTCGCAATTTTAAAACAAATAGTAATAATACTTTGGTAATAATACACTTACATATATAATTCTATGAATTATATGTATGTGTTTCAGTGAAAGTTTTTAAAAGTATTTGATAATAATTATAAAGAAGAAGAAAGCGTTAACTTCGGCTGCACCGTAACTTTATAAGTGGTCCGATCTGAAAAATTCGTTCGAAGATGCTAGAATGTATATTAAATTTCATAAAGATATCATGCCGTACGTGAACTTGGTTGTGATTCAGTCAGTTTCTATGACAGCTACATATATGCTAAGAGCAGCTTCGCTGGCATGATTAATTCGACTCAGCTTGTTATGCTGATCAATTATAAATGTATAAGCTTGATTGGGTTTCCTTCTGGGTGTTACAAACTTCGTTCCAAACTTAATATACCCTATTCTGAACATTCTTGAAAATTATATTTATACCCAAGGGTTTTGTTAAAGTAAGACGCCTTTGGTTCATAGCTGCACCCCAGTGAATAATTAAATATTATTCGACGTACCCTGGCCACAGTATACTTTAACACCAAATTACATGCACCCAAACCACGTGCCGAAAATAACACCGCACTTCATAGATCCTCGATAGTTGTATTCTAAAAATATTAAGAGTTCTAAAATTATCGTTGATGAATAATTTGGTAAGCGAGTTCACAATCGAAAAAATTCACGGTATCTCAAATCCTTGAAAACAATGACAAAATTGCGCTTTTCTCAAACCTCAAGAGAACGCTAGCAAGAAAAATTACAAGTTTCATTTCACTAAAATATATGTTGGGTACAGAGAATTTAACTTTACTCATGGGAACTTCTTTAATTCTAGTTAATGCGATAAGGATTTCTAGCTTTTCCGTTAGCTTTCCACTTTAATCCAAATTTGATTATATTCTAGTTAAAATCATAATTTGCTTTTCTAAACTGAAAGCAGTCTCTCTTACGAGCTTTAATCGTACGGTTGTTCCAATGCGCGAGCTTCGCTTTATATTGTTTGCTTGCCTTTCTGTGGCTTTCTACTGCAATCTTAGCATTATAGCTGGTGAGTTGATAAAGTAAATGTATACTATGCATACATACCTATCTACATAAGTATATATGAAATACTAATTGGAATACTCCTAAAGGTAATTATGCATGCAAAGAAAATGACTATTTTGGCTATTGTAAGTTATATGAAAACTGCCCGACCCTACAGGGTACTGCATTAACGAAGGACATGCTAAATCCTAAGGATTGTAGACACTCCATACTAGTAAGGAATAATAATTTATGTTATGTTAATGCGTGTTCTCACATCAGATATCCTTACGCAGAGTGGTCCTGTAATCTGTTGTCCACGAAGGAGACATCAACAACGGCCTAATAGAAGGCCAGCAAAAACAACGACAACTACAACTACAACAGAAAGGACAAGTCGGCGATATATGCACATTGCGTTTAATAAAGAAACCAATGTTGGGGATTTAAAAAATATTCATCCGGAAGGATTAGCGCTACTAAACAAGCCCAATTGCGGTAAAATTAATGATGATCGTGTAGCCAATGGTATTAGCGCTACTCAAGGGGAGTTTCCATGGATGGCCATATTACTTTATGCACGGATGGGTGCATTGTGCGGTGGTTCGATCATAACAGAACGATTTGTCCTCACAGCGGCCCATTGCATTTCGAACGATTTGTAAGTATTTAAATATTAAAATGCACCAAATCAAATTTGTGTATAGTATATCTATATACGAAAACAATACCGTTGGCTTAAAATCTTTTTTCAAATACACAGACAAGCTGTGCGCTTAGGCGAACACAGAAGATCCACTAAAAACGATTGTATACTCCACATTTGCCAAACTCACGTGGACTTTGAAATCGATCCACACCAGAAACCCATAATTCATCCCGATTACAAGTCGCTAGATTACCATAAGGATATTGCTCTGATAAAGCTTAATATGGATATAGATTTTAGACGTAAGTACATCTGAGATCTCTGGAAATTCGATTTCACGATTTATGTATTGGCTCAACTAACTAGAATTAAAAAATAAGGAGAAGCTCTGTGTTCTTCAAATACTAGTTTCTCTTTTCTATTTTATTCTCAAAGCTGATAAAACTAAAAGTTATAGTCATTAACATTTGGGGTCTTACAGTGAAGATTCGATAATCCAATATGTACGTATGATTCGTTCGCAACAAACAGCTTAAAATTTTCGACAAACCAGTCTACAAATCTAAAAATTTGAAGTTCGAAAAATTTCCAAATTCCATTGAATTTAAAACTTTAAACATACATATACATAAATGCAATGTGTCTAATGTCCAATCCATTCCACAAAGTTATTAATATATTTCTACCATATGTATTTTTAAGGTTACCAGCACATAGCACCCATTTGCTTGCCCATGAAGTCATCGGATTCTAATATTTCCCCACACGATAATTTAGTATTAGCTGGCTGGGGCCTCCAAAAACACGGTAAATTAATTTTATTTACTATTCTTAAATATTTATAAATGTATGTGTGCATATAGATCGCTCTGTTGACGTACTTCAAAAAGGTCAGTTGAGACTCAAAGGGTTGGATATTTGCAAGAGCTTATACCCACGTTTTAGGATTGACAATTCGAAGCTTTGTATTCAAGCTGGTGCCAACCAAACGGTGTCTTGTCGTGGAGATTCTGGAGGTCCACTGTTTTGGAAAACCCCTTTCCTAAGTGGTAATTTCTTAAAAAAACATTACACACAAATTGGTTTGGTATCTTTGGGTTATGGCAAGGAATGTGGTGATTTAACTAGCGAGCCTTTCATGTATGAAAACGTAACGGATTCCATGGTTTGGATAACTCACAGTCTTTATAAAGCACATTTTCACAATGAAAATCCATACAATGTTCAACACTATTTCTATTCTAATTTTATGCCTTATTAATATTCACACGGATGCAAATAATGTATTATTTCAACATTGTAAAAGTTAGCATTTAATTGAGACTAATTAAAATTTGAGTAAAATCTTGTAAATGTATAATTAATAATATTTCTAGTCTCTCTTGTGAGTATGTATATACATATGTAGTGAAACCTTCTATAACCTATGCTTAACCCGCTTATAGGAGTGGACAAATCAAAACTTTACTTAAATTGATAGACACACTACTTCTTAAATAAATTACATTTCTTGGTGATTTTATTTGCATATTTCATTTTTATTGTGTTTCATGTTATACTAAATTGTACATATTTATTTATGTTTGAGTTTTCAAAAATTCCTTTACGGTAGTTTGTCTCAACTTTCCGTGTTTCTGTTTTATAAAACAGTTTTCAAAATGACTTTCCAAATTTTTAAGCTACTAAAATCCTGTGACGTCATCACTAACGAATTTTTTCAAGCGGTGAAGTTGTTTTAGTGCTTCGTTGTACGGTTTAATTTCACCTGCAACGTGAGTGCATACTTTATTTAGTTTGATTTCTTTAACAGATAATTCCTCAGTAACATTTTCATCAATGATAATGTCATTTTAATTGTATTCTGTAGTCACAATTTCGTCCATTAACAAAAAGTCGTCGGAATGCTGCCCTTTCTCACTTTCATTTAAAAGATTTATCAAAGCCGATAACGTCGATATGGGAATGTCATCAAATGAAAGTTTGTTCATTGAAATGTCATCTACTCAGTCCATGGATGTATGGTTCAAATATCATTGAACATGCTTACTTGCAGGGATAATGGGATGCCCAACTTATTTCAGTGTGAGAGCGCCTCAAAATAAACGTTTTTTATAACATTTTCCATTATGGCCAGATCGAACAAAATAAAAATTTTTGGGCATTTTAAATTAAAATACCCAACATTTATTACGATTGCAAATTATTATATATCGAACTTGTAATATATGGCGAAACTACTTAAGTCCTTTTTTATGATTTTATGGTATATTAACACAACTGACTTTCGATCTTTAAGTACTTAATAAGGTGAATTAAGCCTGTTTTTAATCATTTGTAATTGAAAATTAATTCTAATGTGCATCAAATTACAAAATGCTTTATGAAATATATTTAAATTTCGCATTTTCTTTGATTTTCATTGTTTTAAATTTTTATTAGCGATCTTGAACGGCGGCAACAAATTCCTCCGTTCAGATATATTTTTGGTATAATTTCAATCTGGCCGTTCCAATCATTCCAATTACAAAACGTCAAAACCTCCTCAATCCAGTCAACTGTCAAGTTTAGGTGGTTTTGACGTTTAGCAATTGTTCTCTCACTTCCAGTGAGAGAAGAGTTGGGCATCCCATTATTCCTGCTTACTTGTTTAGTGTCAGCTAGTCTTAAGCGATATTTCACTACCGGTTATTTTTACACTGTGATTGAAAAATAGCATATTGCAACTGCGCTCACGTTTTATAAATAGCAGTTCGCTTTTATGAACTGCGATTGTGATAGCAGTTAGAACCTGTGATTTTCGATAGGAATTCGAAACTGTGAATTGCGATAGCAGTTCGAACCTGTGAATTGCGATAACAGTTCGATTTTGTGAATTGCGATTGCAATTGCGATAGCAGTTCACAATAAACTTGTGAAACTGTGATTTTTTAATAGTATAGTACTTGCGATCACCATAGCAAATCCAGAAAAATAACAGTTTTCTTCAAGCTATTGTACAAGGTCTGTCACAAAAGAAACAGAACTTTTTAAATATAACTGTTTCTGGTGATACCACCTATTGGTGGGTATATGAAATAATTATTATTATTACATTTATTAGGAAAAATATACAGGCTATTAAACCTAATGATAAGGAGGAGTGCGAGCAGCTTTGGCCATCGACTCCGATATTATAACAAATCTATATTATATCATATTATGTATGTTACATTCCACTAGAAAATTATAAATACATGTAATATTTTCAAATGATGGTGTTTTTAACAGTGTTTGATATTGAGCAGAAATGAAGTGTTTAAGCCTAATACTCTCTAGAGCTGGACAGGTGCGTAAGATGTGATCCACGGATAGTGTGTTGGAGCAGAAGGGGCAAGATGACTTAGGATTTCCGGTGAGTAGGTGCTGATGTGTGATTTGTGTATGGCCGATTCTTAAACGTGTAAATACGGTTGCTTGCAGTCGAGATATATTGCTAGGGTAGTAAATTTTATTCCGAAGTGGGTTGAAGTTTTTATACGGGTGTTCGAAATTTCTCCAGTCCGCGCGTCTTCTTTCCTGTACATGCTTTTGTAACAGTTTTCTAAGATCATTTTCGTCAAGTAACTCATGGAGAAGAGTCGGTGCTGATTCAAAGTACTTAGCGGCATTGTCTGCATGCTCGTTCCCAGCACTTCCGACGTGGCCTGGTACCCAGAGCAATGCTATTTTTCGTTTGTTTTTGATGCATATGTCTCGAATTTTTGATATTATTGTAGAGTTATTGCGTATATTACGGATTGCATTTAAACAAGAAAAGCTGTCAGAGCAGATTACGAACTTGCCTTTTTGTCGGGTGGTATATTCTAAAGCTTTGTGGATGGCAAAAGCCTCGGCAGAAGGAAGAATTCCGCCGGTAATGATTGTCCCATTGGATGTTGTAACTCCGAAAGCTGTATTTGTTGCTTTGGAGCCATCAGTATAAATAGCCGAAAAATTTTTACACTTGTATTCGTTAGCGATTTCAAGAAAATATTGTTGGAAGGTGGCATTATTGGTGTTCAATTTTTTGAAATTATGCAATGAGGTATCTATAGTGACTTCGTTTATTAGCCATTCCGGTTGAATGTTGATTTTGCTCGTCTTGGATGGTAGAAGTATGTTAATGGCTGTGCCATACCCAAGGCAGCGTTGAAGCGTAGACTTAAGCTGGAATTTTTTTTTGTGTCTTGCGGCTTTTCTAAGCATTTTATGAAGATCAGCGTTCGGCGAATTCAGCAGTTTTGGAAGTAGTTTGACCGTCGTTTCGTAAACTCTCTCTTTTATTGATGGTAGACCACTTTCACCCAAGATGCTTTTTACTGGTGATGTAGGAAACGCATTTATGCTACGGCGAATCGCAGCATGGTATGGAGCCTCCAATTGCTTTATATATGTGTTGGCACACCATCCATAAATCGGTAAGCCATAATCGACTTTAGAGAGTATTATAGCTCTTGTAATATTAATTAGAGTATTTGTATGTATAAATGAACGCTTACTAGATAAGTATTTAATTATATTTAGCCTTTTGAAAAGGTTTTTTCGAAGACTAAGGCATTGATATTTAAAATTGAATTTGTTGTCAAAAAAAATTCCTAAGATTTTGAGGTTATTAACAGATTCTATTGCAGTGTTATCAAATATAAGTTGAGGATAATTACAATTTTTCTTTTTGCAAATATGTAGTAATTTACATTTTGAAATGGAGATAGATGCTCCGGTGCGGGCACCCCATTTTTTAAATTCTAAAAGTATTTTTTGAAAAGCTTCGTTAATTTTCAGTGGGTCTTTTAAATTAGTATAAATAATAGCGTCATCCGCGTACAAAGTTAGCTTAATGTTCTTATTATTTAAACAAATGTCGGTAAGTTTATCAAAAGCAATAATAAATAAAATTACAGAGAGCGGGGAGCCTTGTGGTATACCATTTTTAAGGGAATTTACATTGGAAAATATATTATTGACTCGAACTCGAAACTGACGATGTGTCATGAAGGCCTTTACTATCATAAAAGCTTTAGGACCAACCTTCCAGGCTGCGAGTTGGCTCAGCACTGCGTGAAGTCCTACGCGATCGAACGCTTTTTCGAAATCGGTGGACAAGATTGTGGCATGGTTTTTGGTTGAAACAGTGTTAGAAACAAAATGCTGTAGCTGGATAAGTGAGTCAATAGTACTGCGCTTGTTTCTAAATGCGGTTTGATTTTGCTTGATGTACTTATTTTTTGTAACGAACCAGATTAATCTTTTTGCAATGATTTTTTCGAAAATTTTGCTGAGGCAAGATAGCAAAGAAATTGGTCTGTATGAAGAAGGCAAGTCGGCAGGCTTATTTGGTTTAATAATGGGTATGACCGTCGCTATTCGCCAAGGGTGTGGGTATGAACCTTTTTCAAAAATGCTATTATATAGTGAAAGTAGTCTTTGTTTGGCTATTTGGGGCAGATTTGAAAGCATGGGGTACGATATACGATCGATACCCGGTGTTTTGCCTTTTGCGTGTTGAAGTGCTGATATCAATTCACAGAGTGTGATTTTATTTTCTACGCAAGTCGCAGACACAGACAGACCTTGTGGGGCGTACACCATGGAAAGCCAGTGTTGCTTTTCCGTGACATATTCCTCGCAAAAGTTGTCATCGTTGGAGTAGCGAGCCCAAAGTTGAGCGAATGTATCAGCGATTTCTTCAGAGTTGGTCAGGACTTTATTATTTGTTTGAATAGCTGTGACAGGAGTGTGGGGAATGCCAGTTATACGTTTTATGTCAGACCAAATCCTTTTTGGGGTTGAAGAAGGATTAATTTGTGAGGTAAAAGCTTCGAAACTTCTCCTCTTAGCAGCCTTAACAGCTCTTTTAAAACACGCGTTAGACTTTTTGTAGTTGATAAGGTTAGTGTCGGACATAGAATTTTTGAAAACCTTCCAATACTTATTTTTCTGGTCACGAAGATATTTAAGATCGGCGTTCCACCAAATTGGAAAGTCCTTCGCAAGCTTCTTTTTAGATTGGGGTATCGATTTGTTGGCTGCAGAGCGTATGATTTTGGCAA